>CM070820.1:38204759-38657259 GCA_036326025.1 Chrosomus eos | reverse complement strand
TCTCTCTCTCTCTGCTCGTTTGCGCCCTGTCAAAGCGCAGCAGTCATTCTATTACATCACTCACCGATCAAAAAAGTCGTTCACAGCCATGTTCACTCCAGTATTTCGCTCGCATCATCAAGTGTTTACAGCAGGTGGAAGTTCGATCATAGATTTGAGTTCGATGCATGATGTCTGTGGTTCGATGCGGCTGTGTCAGCGCATAACATACGTCATTAATAAACTTATCTGATTGGCTTACGGTTAACCAATGATTTTAAACTTCAGAAATCGCCCCCTAGCGAGAGAGAAAACACTTCTCTATTATGCTATGCCAGACTGTCTACGAAGCAAAGTGAAGTAGCAGAGTCTGGTATTACCAGGCTAGCCATAAATGCCATGGCAGGGATTTTTTACTTTTTATTAGGACAGTTTTATGCATGATGATTTGCTGACATATTGAGCTTACTAGATAAGCTGTTGCTTGAATTTTTAATTTTCTATTATTGTTTAAAAGCTTCAGAAAATGTTAAACGTTTCCCTATTTGTACATGGTTTGTGCTTGCTGCTGCTTAACATTATCGTTTGCAGTCTGCTCAGAAGCATTTGTTTTTATGAAATGGTAAGTTCTACCAGAAAGCCTGGGGAGATATAATGATGTAACAAAGCATAATTTTTTTTTACAGCCCAGCAAGCAATTATTTATATAGTTCTTTGGCGTAGGCCCCGTCCGTATAATCCGAGGGTAGCGGATCTGCATTTCCTGCCTGAAGATGAAGGCAGGGGCGCAGCCGACCCCCCAGGAGGTATGGACAGGACCATCCTGGTGGTGGTGGGGAGGGTGGAGGTAGTTGTCACGTCAGCTTCTGTGAACTCAAACATGTGTAAATAACAATTTTTTATACAGCGATTTTAAGGACATGATTGGAAAGATGTGAAGGTAATAAAGTGACGTAGTAATTAAGTATTCCTGGCAGAACTTATGCTAAAGCTTTCATTTCCTGGGATAATTTTAATAGATTTTCAAACTAATGAGACACATATTTCCTTTAAAGGTGCCCAAGAATGGGGTTATTTTATTATTTTATAATGTTTTCTGGGTTGCCCTTATAATGTTAGTATTTGTTTAGATCAAAAATAGTCATAATTTAGAAATAAAAGGCATTTTTCCTAGCCTGATTTAGCCTCTGATTTGAACACTCTGTTTGAAGGGGCGTGTCTGCTGTGAGAACCGGCCACTGCTGTGATTGGCTGACATACTTGCATATGAAATAGCTACGTATTACATGTGAAACTCTCTCGAATACTTTTACTACAGCTATTATACGTTTTTACTATTACAACTATCGAGATTAACAAATCGTGAGATGTTTTTAAAGTATTTAAATCTACTTCTATCACATAAAATGTTGCAGTGATGAGCATTGAGCAAGCAGATGACAGTCTGTTGATCGCGAGACTGAAGATCATATCATTGCAACGCAGTTTCTGCACTCTCTATAATGCTTTCACCAATGCAAACACGATGACGTAAATACAGTAAGAGCTTCATGGTGCAGTGTAACGTGCGTCATTGATTTCATAACGAGTTTGGCAAGTGTCCAGATAAACTCGCGCTGTGTGGAAAGATTGTTCTTTGATCGCTTCTGTATATAATTTATTCACTGAGAGAAGCCTGCTTGATATTGTCCCAGGTTAGACAGCGGTATCCGATTATAGATAAACATCAACCAACATGGTCTGGCATATGCACATTTTTGGAGGCGTATGATCCCGACTGTTGCGTCACAGTCGGTGTTATGTGGAGATTTGCCTATTTTTCAGGGGTGTTTTTCAAAAACGAGATTTAGGAGAAAACAATGGTGTTTGAGACTCACTGTATGTCATGTCCATGTACTGAACTCTTGATATTTAACTATGCCAAAATAAATTCAATTTCACAGTCTAGGGCATCTTTAAGAACAATTTTAATAATAGAAGCTGAAAGCGATAGTTTATGCAAAAATGAACATTCAGTTATTTACTTTTATGCTATTCCAAATATCTATTACTTATTTTTTACTTATTTTCTATGTCCTTAACTTCCAATGTGTCAGGGTTGCTGTGCAGGTGCTGAAGACGAGGACACGGAATGGCGATATAGGTATTTATTTACAAACTTAATTTCCAAAAACAGACATGAACAAAGGAAAGGGAACTCCAGGACTTCAAAACATACAACCATACGCGGACGACGACCAACAAACACTGAGGGAAAACACAGGGCTTAAATGAACAGGGACTAATGGGATGATTAACAGAAAACAGGTGCAGGGAATTTCTAATCAGACATGGCGGGAAAACTAACAGGACTGAACCAAAAGTCACAAAAGACGGGGGAAACAAGATCTCAAAACAGAACTAAACACATTGAAAATATGACAATCGTGACAGTACCCCCCCCTCTCCGAAGGCGCGACCTCGCGCCGTACAACATCCAAAGGGGTGGGAGGGTGGGCGCCCTGGAGGCTGACGAGGGCATGGTGTAGGTCCAGGAAGCCTCCAGGGCGGAGCAAGCTGTGGGCGTGGCCACGGCGGTGCAGGCTGTGGGCGTGGCCACGACGGTGCAGGCTGTGGGCGTGACCAAGGCGGAGCTGTGGGACCCTCGGGCGTCCAGGGCGGAGCTGTGGGACCCTCGGGCGTCCAGGGCGGAGCTGTGGGACCCTCGGGCGTCCAGGGCGGAGCTGTGGGACCCTCGGGCGTCCAGGGCGGAGCTGTGGGACCCTCGGGCGTCCAGGGCGGTGCTGTGGGACCCTCGGGTGGCCATGGCGGTGAGGACCCTTCGGGTGGCCATGGCGGTGAGGACCCTTTAGGTGGCCGTGGTGGTGCAGACCCTTCAGGTGGCCATGGCGGTGCAGACCCTTCAGGTGGCCATGGCGGTGCAGACCCTTCAGGTGGCCATGGCGGTGCAGACCCTTCAGGTGGCCATGGCGGTGCAGACCCTTCAGGTGGCCATGGCGGTGCAGACCCTTCAGGTGGCCATGGCGGTGCAGACCCTTCAGGTGGCCACGGCGGTGAAGATCCATCAGGTGGCCATGGCGGTGCAGACCCTTCAGGTGGCCATGGCGGTGCAGACCCTTCAGGTGGCCATGGCGGTGCAGACCCTTCAGGTGGCCATGGCGGTGCAGACCCTTCAGGTGGCCACGGCGGTGTAATTTTTCCAGGCCTCCGTGGATCTTTGGCCGGCCACGGCGAAGGCGTATAGCGCCCCCCCAAAATTTTCTTGGGGAGGACAGGCTCATGATCGGGAACTGACTTGACATCAACGGGCGCTGGGTCAACGGGTTCTGGGTCAACGGGCTCTGGGTCTGGGTCAACGGGCTCTGGGTCTGGCGCTGGGTCAACGGGCTCTGGTTCTGGCTCTGGCTCTGGGTCAACGGGCTCTGGCTCTGGGTCAACGGGCTCTGGCTCTGGGTCTGGGTCAACGGGCTCTGGCTCTGGGTCAACGGGCTCTGGCTCTGGGTCAACGGGCTCTGGCTCTGGCTCTGGGTCAACGGGCTCTGGCTCTGGCTCTGGGTCAACGGGCTCTGGCTCTGGCTCTGGGTCAACGGGTTCCGTGCTGGATGGGACCAGCATATCAGGAAACTCTGGGCTGGACGGGACCAGCATATCAGGAAACTCGGGGCTGGACGGGACCAGCATATCAGGAAACTCGGGGCTGGACGGGACCAGCATATCAGGAAACTCGGGGCTGGGCTCAGGCTCTGGCGGGCAGGCGACGGGCTCAGGCTCTGGCGGGCAGGCGACGGGCTCAGGCTCTGGCTGGATGTGGCTGACGTGAACCCCAGCCTTGGGAGCCTTCTTTTTGGCCAGTCGCACCGATATCAGTGGGGGATCAGTCATACCGGATATCAGCCGGGGAAGTCCAGGGACCGATCTGGCGGCAGGGCTGATGCGGTGTGCAGGCTCTGGTGGGCAGACGATGGGCTCTGGTGTGAGCGTGCAGGTGATGGGCTCAGGCGTTGGCGTGCAGGTGATGGGCTCAGGCTCTGGCGGGCATGCGACGGGCTCAGGCTCTACTTGGTGTGGAACGGGTTGGAGTGGGAGATCCTCCACGACGTAGTTGGATCCACACGCCCACAGCGTGTGATCCACGAACTCCAGGAAGGATAGATGGAGGTCCTTCACAAGAATTATCTGGGATAACGGGTCCCTCAGACCACCCCAGAAACTCTGTTTCAGTTCCTCCTCCTCCAAAGTCACATCATCATAGAAGGCTAGGTAACGCCCCGCATACTCCTCAAGAGAGAGTTCCTTCTGGAAGAGGATTGGTATTTCCATGGGGCTCACCTCTTTCTTTCCTCTTCTCACCTTGCTCATTTTCAGTTTACGGTTGGTCGTTCTGTCAGGGTTGCTGTGCAGGTGCTGAAGACGAGGACACGGAATGGCGATATAGGTATTTATTTACAAACTTAATTTCCAAAAACAGACATGAACAAAGGAAAGGGAACTCCAGGACTTCAAAACATACAACCATACGCGGACGACGACCAACAAACACTGAGGGAAAACACAGGGCTTAAATGAACAGGGACTAATGGGATGATTAACAGAAAACAGGTGCAGGGAATTTCTAATCAGACATGGCGGGAAAACTAACAGGACTGAACCAAAAGTCACAAAAGACGGGGGAAACAAGATCTCAAAACAGAACTAAACACATTGAAAATATGACAATCGTGACACAATGGATGTTATGTCCAATTATTTCTTTTGTTTTCCACAAAGGAAATAAAAGGCATAAAGGTGAGTAGATGATGACATCATTTTTTTTTAGGTGAACTCTCTCTTTTTGTCAGCAAAAAAAAAAAAAACATGACTTTAGAAATCCTTTATTGTAAAGTTGCAGAAATGTTTTTCATTTAGTTTTTTTTTTTTAAAACTCCCACTAGGCCTGTGTTGTCTTGTTTTTATGTTCAACAGAATAAGATTCAATCTTGTCATACTTGTGGTGTTTTGTAGTTAATTTGATATTGAAGAGAGGCAAGAGAGATGTTGACAGATTTTTGCTGATTGATAAACACACACCCCAAACACACATACAGGGGAATTCCTCTAAGGAACCCTCCTTGAAAATGATGAATGTGAAAATAATTGGCAGTACAAAATTGAAACAAACATCACAGAACATGAGATGAAACAATGCGTAAATGACTAATTTTTTTCCACTAAATCACCTTAAGAGTGACAGCAACGGAAAAAGAGTCAGCAGCATCTCATTTGGCTACCTTGAACTCATTATGTTGTCACAGAGGGAATTTAATTGATCAAGTCAATCATTTAATCAAGTAAGCCACAGATACAGAAACATCTCTACATGGTGTCATCACGTGAGAGATCTTTGCAATAATAATAATAAAAAGCCATTTAGACAAAATGTGGTGGTGTAAGTGGTTGGCACCGTCTTCACTTGTGGACAACTTTCTCAGCCTTCTGTGAGGTCATGTTTTTTAATTCTCTAGAGCTATAGAGCTGTTTATTTAAAATAATGACCTGAACCAAACAATGGAAACTGCATTTTATGCAACTTTTCAAGCTTCACTTTTTCATATTTGGTTTGTGATTTGTGTCAAATAAGAAAGTAACACACATTTGTGGATTTTTACCACATGTTTTGTGTGAGCACAAGCACGCTGGCCACACACCCTAGGGCCACATCCAAACATTTATAGATAACACTTCTGACCTGGAACAATCAGACAGTCAATCTCAGCTAAAGAACTAACCCGTCGACCACAGTCAACCTGTGATTGACGGTTTCTTTTAAAAAAAAACGATTGAGCTTCCAAGACAACAGCCAAGCAGACCAAATAATCGCACAGGGGAGTATACAAAGCCAGTATCCATCATAAATAATGAGCGAGTATGTCTGGACTGTTTGTACAAACAGGGATTGTGGCATGGAAAGGGGTCCTGCGGTGATGGTAGGAGGGGGGCTGACACAAATCAAGGTGGAGATGTAAATTAACTTCACTTTCTTATCACTCGCCACCCAGGAATCTGTTTTACATGGCAACTTGCATGTTAATATCACTGCTTGTGTTATTCTAGAAGTTATTGTAGTTTGATTTGGAGAAAGAGGAATAATTTTCTGTTTTTTGTTCAGCCAGACATCCATAAATCTATAGATATTGTTTATAAAATTGATATATTGAACAGATGTAGATATGTTCAAGTATAAATACATTATTTCTGCTTGTTCTGATGAGGAGTTAATGCAAGGAACAGCTTGAATCATTTATTGATTACAAAACACTCTAGCAACCCCCCTAGAATAGCTGCCTTGCAACATAACAGTAACCATGGGTAACACTTTATTTCGATAATTCACTTTTAACATTCTACTAACTATACGTAACTTTGCAAACATGTCAACTACCAGTCAGCAGAGTAAGTAGATTGTCTGCTTAATATCTTCTAACAGTTTATTTTGATGGTTCCCCAACAGACATTCTACTAAGTAACTTTGCAACTATATGTCCACTTAAGCCGCGTTTCCACTGCAGGAACTTTACCCAGGAACTAGGAACTTTGGGCTGGTACTCGGTGTGTTTACACCGTAGGAACCAGGGTCTAAATGAAGTTCCGGGTAGATATTTCCCCCTCCGAATGTCCCTGCTCTCGAGGTAGTACTTTTTCAAAGTTCAGGAGCTTTCGCGGGTGGGGCTTGTGCGCTGCCGCATTATGATTGGATAACTCCGCGATTTTTAGAATCTATTGCAGTTCGTGGCTTCATGCAGTAATGAGGTTCCATGCAGTAAGAGTTGTCTGTCTGCAAATATAGAATTTAACAAAAATAAAAAAGGCCGCTGGACTGACGACGAGATTCAGGCTTTATTAAGCGTATTTGCAGAAGAGAGAAAAATTTTCTGCGCGTTCGTCCCAGCCGTCTCACGGTCATGTCCGCAATAACATACGCTGTCTAATTTTAGATCTAACGTTAGCATTACGAGCTTTCTGAACACGCTATAATATCAGTGCTCGTCTCTTTTCTGCCGTTTTGTTAATGACCTCGTTAGTAAACCAATAAATCTCAAACAATTGCAGCACAGTGTGAATCTCTTCCATATTTATTATAAATGTGGCGCTCAAAACTGATTACTGTCTTTTTACAGTCTACTGTCCGTCACAAGCAAGCAATGAGCAGTCGCGCGCAGTTTACCCGGTACTTTAGACCCGCGCTGTAAACGCAGAAAGCTACCGGTATGGGGCAAAAAAAGTTCCTGGGAAAAAAGTTCTTGGGACAAATAGTTCCGGGCAATTGCGGTGGAAACACAGCTTTATTCTACTAACACCTAACCTAACCTTAGTCTACTAGAGTTTGCTAATACTCTAATGAGAGTTAGTTGACATGGAGTTGCAAAGTTACTGATGTCACAGTTATGTTCAGTTAGTTTGTTTTCATGGACTTTCAGTTTATTTTCATCAGTCACAGTGTTCCCTTGTTTGATTTTCCCACCAGTCATCAGTTGTCATGGACACTCATCTAATCATCACACCTGTTCGTTATCATTTCATTATCTCTGTGTTTAGTTCCTCTGTTTTCAGTCTTTGGTTGTCGGTCGATTTTTGCGTGTTGTGTGTTTACCCCATGTTTCACTCACACACTGTTAAGACTTCTGTTTGTTCCTGTGTTTGTTGTAATGTTAAAATCACTTCATATTGGATCATGTCTGCCTTCATCTTCATCTTGTGACAACTGATTAGTAGAATGTCTAAAATGAACCAAGGAAATAAAGAGTAACCCCATGTGGAACAACTGCCTTGCAACACAATAGTAGCCACCCAGAATACCCTAGTAACGGCCAAGCAACCACAGAGAATACCATAATAATCATCCAGCAACAACACAGAACACCCTGGCAACCACCAAGAACAACAGTCTCAATATCTTACACATTTACTGCAGTCAGATTCACCGTGTTCACTCTGAATAAAATCACTCACATGGCTGTTCACTTAAAATGACACCAAGGATGTTAAGAGGCTAAAAGCAGGTTTAAAACTTGCCCCATTTAAGTCAACAGGGTGCAAATTTTAAAAAGACAACAACACGATCTAGGCAACACCGATTTTTGTCGTTGTTCTCTGTACTCCAAATTTACAAAAAATGAGCTCAATGTTAAAAATGACCGGAGTTCTCCTTTAAGCTAACATCAAAATTTTGTCTTGCTGAACTTTACCCATCTAGTTTAATTTATAGTTATTCAGGTTTGTGCTGATATCTACAATCTGATATCTTTTTTCTTACTCTCCAGCGAGTCTAAGTGTGTTAAAGTGGTGTTTTGTGTGGCGAAAATCCAAGAGCAAATCTGTGTGTTTGTCAAGAAGGAAACACTCCATAAACTGGGGCTGTAAACTAACCAAAGCATGAGAGCATGCTTCCATCATTCCCAATGGCACCCACCTGTATTCCACCATGTTGTCAGCTTGTTTGACAGATGTGTCACTGAGCTTTTACTCCACCTCAGGGGTGTTGGTTAATTGTATGCGGTTTCCTTTCTCTCTGGCACGCGTCTGGTAATATGAAGCTCAGACGTTTACGGTTCCATGGTGAGGAATAAAATGCCTGCATGCCAGTGAGCTCAGTATTCCTCCCATGTTCCTCAGCATCTTAAACAGCAGGTGAAACAGGTTTTCTCATTTTGTGCTCCTTTGATGGGCCTGGGTTTACTCTGTCTCTCCTCTGTGGTAAAGATCACATTGTCCATCACCACTGTGACTTTATGAGCTACAGACTGAAGGAATTGGCATAGTGGAAAATGTCATATAGGACAATTCAGAGTTGTTTTTATTTTGTGATTAACATGTTATGGATATATCTAAAAGTCTAGTTGAAACAAGTTGACCTAAAAGAGTTTTTACAATTTGTTTACAGAAAATTTTTCACACTGTCTTATTATTTTTGTATCCGATTGGAATCTGATCTAAGTTATTGACTGTCCACACTGTGTATTGCAGCTATTTGGAACTGATTTGTGTGTCCGTGGCATACAAAAGTTTATTTTTCTTGAATATCTTTCTATGGTAATGACATTGCTTTAGTAGGCATTTGCCAGAAAAAACAAAAACAACAGCAGCAGCAACATGGAGGGGTTTGTAATACAGATGTTTTCTTATTTACAACATGACAATGTGTAGCCGCCGCTCTGGACTACTACATCTTCTGAGGCAGAAGCAGAAAGACAAGAAGCTCGGCTTTATTCCATGCAGTCATCTCGTATCAAAATTCAACATGTCTTCATTATATTGTCATTTTCTGCTCTACTGACACTTTGCAACAAAACAACATTGTTTCTGCAGCAACTTTCAGCATGTTTCCTATAACAACGTCTGACATGTTTACATTTACGTAACGTGAGAAAGTACCATAAATAATGCAAAATCCGATTAGAGCGGTCATACTGAAACAGATTTCCAGAAATTAGAATAGGATTTCAAACTACATATGAATGTAGCTCAAAACGGATTTGTAAAAATCACTCTTGCTAAATATGAGTTGGACTGGATTTGGACTGAACATAGCTTTAATAGCATGTTAACATGCTGCACAAGCTCACACAGCGAACATATTTGTCTTAATAGACTAAAAAAGAGAAATAACTAAGAAAACTAAACAAAACAAAACAAATTTTAAAGTCCTTAAAATTGTCCTCAGTACTTGCGAGCTTTGATTTGTTTGTTTACTAAATGCTACAACAAAAAGTATTTATGCAATATAATAGACATTATTGCTATCATGTGCATAACTAAGCTTTGAAATCTGCACGCAAACCCAAGAATATTACTGAACTGGAGGCCACTGCTCATGAGAAATGGGGTAAGATTCCTCAGAAACGCTGCCATTTCAAATTCTTTTGTTTCATTTGTTCATTGCAAACAGTTGAAAATCTGTAAACTTTTATTTGCTATGGGGGTTGAATAATTTTGATTACATCTGTACTTGATTAGGCACTTATTTTATATAATTACTTCGCAGCTGCTAAAAAAAGTCCATTCTATATAGTATTAATATGTGTAGTATCTGGATGCATTACATTCGCCATATTGTCATTATCATGTGACCTACCAGCATCAGTTGCGTTGCTTCACTGTCATTCACAAATTCTCTCCCATGGTCTCATAGTACAGTGTCCATAGAATACACTCTTTAGAATCTCGAAAAAAGTAGGTCATCTTGGTTCTTTTTGCCAACTTATTTATGAGTACTGTGAATTTGGACATACTTATTTTGTGACATACTGTTTAACTGTTTTAAATCAACTTGCATGATTTCTAAATACCTGCTGCAGTACTCCGACTCTTTGCCACAAAGTGCATAGCCTATGTCTGCTTAGACCCTGGCGTGGTGCTATAAGCACTTTTCCACGTTAAAGACCGTTTTAATAAATATGAAAGTTGGAGTGGATTGAAGCCTACGCACACCAAGATCAAATCTGTTGTATAATGGAGGCCCATGTTTTCTAACCTCATTGAATTTACATTTGTCTTGCGTCAATAGTTGAACACATGGTCAGGTGTGTGCCATGTTGAGGTTTTGTGGTGGGATACAACAGGTCCACTAAGGCCTTGTTCTGGAACATTATACTGTACACCTACTGTAATCCTGCTAACTATCGGTACTATAAACTTGTGAGTCTCAGAGATTTACCCTAGGCCTGTCAGAGGATGTTACAATCAAACATTACATCGGGTAATACACATTACAGTTGTAGGCTTAGATGATTTCATACAGGACTTATATGGTTTTCTTTGTCTTCACAGAAGTTATGTACAGTCTGGCTGTAATGTAAACAATTAGTAGGCTATATCAGAGACAAATATTATTTCTTATGCCTTCAAGTTCTAACTTGTCATCATGTTCATTTTAACACTATGTGAAAGATTTAACCAGGTCCTATAGAATAGACTCTTTAAAGGGTAATGAAACCCTAAACCAAATTTTCTGAGATTTTAACAGAGGTATGTGTGTTGAACACCATTAAAGACAATGTTAGCATCTTTTAGATTTAATAGTAGGGTGAAAATGGTTAAATTTTAGTTTTTTTTTCCCGCTATTTTCGTCTTCTGGGTTTAAAATCTTCATCTTGTCCTTAATTATTCATGACACCACGTGGATCTTTCCAATGACAGACTGTGATATCGCGTAGTAGATGAGAGAGGCAATCATGGGACGCAAGTGTTTGTTTTCGTGATTGAATATGGCTACGTTCACACTGCAGGCTGAAACGACCCAATTTCGATTTTTTTGCCCCTATGCGACCTGTATCTGATCTTTTCATGACAGTCTGAATGACACAGATCCGATCTTTTCAAATGCGACCCAGGCCACTTGGGTATGTGGTCCAAATCCGATATGTATCCGATCTTTTGAAATGCGACCTCAATCTGAACGGCCAGGTCACATGTATCCGACCCGCACGCCATTGATATGCGACAAACGTCATAATTCTGCGTTGAAGTAGGCGGGAATGAGAAGATAAACAAGTTAGCTATCGTACGATAACGCACCTGTAGCTAGCCATACACTCCAACGCGTTGCACTGTTATGGTTCTCTTCCCGTGACAGAGTTAATCGAAGATGCTTAAACATAATCGAAGGTGGATCTGGTCATTCGGAAGTTGCTGATGAATTCTGTATTAGTGAAGCCACTCACATCAGTATCCCACCACTCCTGGCTGCGACTCCGCACCCACACGTTTCTCCAGTGGTGGGCCGTCAGGGCCAGCAAGGCCTTCTCTGCTGGCCTAAACACTATCAGAATTACTGACTTGCACTTTAATATATTTTTTTATATATTTTTTATATATATATTAGTATTAAATTATTCCCAATAGTTCATTCTCTTAATTTCATAGCTTTGCTCTTGGTCGCGCTGCTTCCAGTAGTGTGTTTTTATGTTTTATGAGCTTTTATCCAATCATATTTCAGCCATCATGCGTTGCCATGGCCAAACAAATCTGCCTGGAGGCCTTCAGAATCGACAGTGCGGGCGTCTGTAGCTAAATTGAATGGCAATGAAACTGTTGCTTTAACCAATCAGATAATCAGTCAGATTTAATCAGCCAATCAGATTTCGCTTTGACTGCAGCGGGGCCATCTAGCAGGCGTACAATAACGTCTGCATTTTCTCGTTCTTTGATTGGATGCTCAGAGCGCATAGGCCTACTATTACTGGTGGTAGTATCCACATCTGTAGCGAACTGCGTAAACTAAAATATATTCCTGTAGATTTAATAGTTTTTCAACCCACAAATTAATGTTTATTTCCCTCCTCGACCCCCAGCAGGTTCAAACCAACCGGAAAAATCCCTTATTCAACCTGAGCTAAACGCAGAGTACGGAACTCTATTCGATCTGTCCGGGTAAAAACAGAACTGACTAATGTAAGTTATGCCACGAATGATTTTGAAGGAAAAAGTCCCGCTGATCTCATTGATTTTGTTTTAAACTCTGTGTGAGAGCATGGGTCAGCTGTACACATCGTCATGTTTTGCGGTGACTGTCCACTGCTTCTGTCGAGCAGACACTCTCAGCCCTAATGCGAATTAAAACTTATGCTAGAAATATGACGGGACAGACACGACATTGTTGGAACTGCAACGCAGTTAGAACCTGTACAACAATAATTGAAGTCTTCTTGAGGAAAGAAATAAGGATGGATTTTGTGTAAAAAATAATCAGTAGTTTTGGTGAGTATAATGCTTTTTTCCCCGTGGTGAATATGATTTTCTTCTTAATTTTTCTTTTAGATTTATGATCGAAACGTAATTTTTTTTCAAACATTCATACTATTGTAACGTCTGAAAATGGACTATTGTAACCCTTGAACGACAAGATAAGGGAGGCTCCGTTTCTGAACTTATAATCGGATTCGGAACGCAAGAACCACTGTACACAAACAAACCAGCCGAACTCACGCGCTCGTCTCTCTACCGGCTTTTCCCGAACTCACAGCATTAACCCTATAACTGCCGGTGCAAAATAAAAACAACAATTATAGAGAGTTTTTCCGCTGCTACACTATTAAAAGTTATTTATTCAGATAGGACAGAAGGCCTAGGTGTGAAATGCACGGCCCGCCACTGCGTTTCTCTGTACCGACGTTGCTACCAATGCTCCACAAAACGCTATGGCCAAAAACCTTGCTCTCCTCCTTCTAAATTTTCATTCATGTTTAGCTACTTCTGCAAACAACAAGTGACGTCGTTGACCGTTGAGTACTCTTCTGCGCATCTTCTGGCTCCGGGTGGCTGGTTGGCCATCAATCACGGACACATCTAAATTATATGTGATCAGCAAATGTTTCTCGAGAGAGCTTCGAGAACTGGAGAATGATGGACTTTGGCCTTTTTGACGACCAATGCAACTCACGTCTTGCGAGTAATGCGTTACCAAGTCCCGAGGACTTTTCTATCCCTTCAGAGGTATGTGTGTGCTATAATGTAACCCTGATATTTGCCTTTTGTTAAATAAGTCTCGTTATTCAAATTTGAAATATTTCGATAATACCTCAATTGTATGCTTAATTCGTGTAATTAAATATATGTCATTGGGGTTCGTGTGCGTAGATCTAGGCTATGCATGGAACATTTTTTTTTAAGCGGATGATTCATTATTTTAAAATATATGTTTGCAAATATATTTTGCATTTATAGTATGTATATAAACAACTATATTTTATAATAACATTATAATTAGACATAATTTATTAGACAGTAGCCCAGTGATTCTTGAGAGTCGGGACAAAACATGTCCCACAAAAGTCTAATTTATTGCAAAAATTAAGAAATTCATCATGAATGACATACTTACAAAGTTAAATCTAAAGGAATTGTATATACCTACAGTCGTGCCCAGAATGAATCATACCCCTGGTAAATATGATCAAAAATGGCTGTAAAAAATAAATCTACATCATTTATCCTTTTGATCTTTCATTCAAAAAATTGGCAAAAATCTAACCTTTTATATTTTTCTCCAAAACACGTTGGCCACAATTATTCATACCCCTAGAATTTTTTATGAATAAAATATCTATGAAGTATATTCCCATTAATATTTACCTTTTTTAGCACACCAGGGTGACTAGGAACATGAAATTGTCCAGCTACTTGTTTCACAGGAGTTTAAATATGAGGAAGCACAAAGGCTAAATTCCCTTAATCATCCATCACAATGAATAAAACCACAGAACATGGTTCTGATGTGCATCAAAAGATTGTTGAGCATTACAAAATAGAAAGTGGATGTAAGAAAATAGCTAAAGAATTGAAAAATCCCATTTTGACCATCAGGACAATAATTAAGAAGTTATAATCAACTAAAGATGTTACGATTCTGCCAGGAAGAGGACGTGTGTCTATATTTTCTTAATGGACGGTGAGGATGAAAATTTGAGTGGCCAAAGACTCTTCAACGATCACAGATGGAGAATTGCAGAGATTAGTTGAGTCTTGGGGTCAGAAAGCCTATTAAACAAAAAAATCAAACAACCCCTACATCACAACATGTTGTTTGGGAGGGTTTTAAGAAAAATGCTCCTCGCTCCTCCAAATACAAACTCCAGCATATTAAGTTGACAGACACGACTGGATCTTCAAACGGCACAGGCTTCTGTGGTCAGATGAAACTAAAAAAACAAGCTTTTTGGCAGCAAACACACTAGATGGGTTTGGTGCACACAAGGATAAAACGTATCCCATGTGTACAATTTAATTTACCATTGGATCTTTAATGTTGTGGGCCTAATTTTCTGCTGGAGGTCCTGGACTTCTTATTCAGATACATGGCATTGTGGATTCTATCAAATATCAACAGATAAAAAAACAAAACCTGACGCCTTCTGCTAGAAATCTTATAATGGGCCGTGGTTGGATCTTCCATCGGGACAACGATCCAAAACAAACATTAAAATCAACACAAAAATGTGTTAGGGAGCACAAAATGAAGCTTCTGCCATGACCGTCCCAGTTCCCTGACCTGAACCATATAGAAAATGAGTGGGGTGAACTGAAGAGAAGAAGCACCAATATGGATCTGGGAATCTGCAGGATCTGGAGAGACTCTGTATGGAGGAATGGTCTCTGATCTCTTGTCAGGTGTTCTCCAAACTCATCAGGCATTATAGGAGAAGACTCAGAGCAGCTATATTGGCAAAAGGAGATTGCAAAAAGGTATTTAATAAAAGGGTATGAATAATTGTGGCCAACGTGTTTTGGAGAAAAACATTTATTTTATAATGTGATTTCCCCCCCACTTTCAAATCTTTTACTTCAATGAAAGGTTAGGATTTTGCCAATTTTTTGAATGAAAGATCAAAAGGATAAACGATGCAGATTTATTTTTTATAGCCATTTTTTATCATTTTTACCAGGGGTATGATTAATTCTGGGCACGACTGTATCTGATTTTTAGAATAAACTTTTTTATATTTTGGGGAAAAGTTGTTTAAATGTATGGTCTGTGGTTAGTTGCACTTGTCCTCAGCAAGAGGTTACAATATTAACCATCCCAAAAAAGCTCTACAATTGTGAAAATATATATATCAAATAAGAAATAAGGGGTATAAATATAAAAAACAATGCATGAAGTGAACATCAAACAATATTTTCCATAAATATCTGCCTATTAAAGTTGTGTCCTCAGTTTCTGTCAACTCCGTCAGATTTTTTCATAAAGCTTTTTAAATCAGGAAATAGCATGGTCAGCTATATCCTTGAGGGCCCCTTTTCATCTCCTGTCTGTGGTGAATGCAGCACTACCACACATGCTCTGGTAGGTTTTACATTTTTTTATATTTTAGACAAACAATGTCAATATTCATATGGCCACAGCTGCACCATGTCAATACCATCTTTCTGTTAAGATACTTTTTTTAAATCATAGTGGATTAAATTTAAGCATTTTAGTGGGGTTATTGGGACAGCTAGCAACTGAGGAAAAACTACCTAGCTGCAGAGTACAATACATGTTTTGGTGAGTAAATACATGCCCTTACGTCAACTCCGTCAGACATCAACTCTGTCAGGTTCCATGTCTGACGGAGTTGACCTTCAAGCTGACAGAGTTGACAAATCCACCAATAACCTCTTAATGTGCGAATATAATATTATTTGTGAATATAGTGAAGGGTTAAACAGTTATTTCAGGGTTTTATTGACACATAGATGCACATTCAGCATGCATTACATTATTTAACCATAAGCATCTGACTTGTAGAGAATGGGGAGGCAGTGGTCTGCTTATTATTGTGTAACGTGTAACTTTGCCAACACTTTAATATATATATTTATATATGTAGAGACAGAGACATGAGAAGCCAGTGTAGGGCTGGGCGATATGGCAAAAAAAAAAAAAAAAATTATCACGATAATAAAATCTGTATAACTTAATCTGTAATAAAAAATAAAAATCTGATTCTATAGTGATTCTATACTTATTCAAGTACATTTTTCTTTATTTCAATTTGTATTGTAGGAAAGCATGGCTGGACAGAAATGGTCAGTTAAGGAGCAAAGGAGAAGAAATAGAGAGTACCAACGAAAGAGAAGAGAAAAATTAAACAGTGACCAAGAGAGCAAGCATGCTATGCAACAGAAGGAAAGACAAAGGTGGAAGATGTGATGGACTTCATAAAGCGTATGCATGTCCGACGCCTACTGCTCAAGGCATAAGCGTAGGTTAGACAAAAATGAAATCTTAAGTAAGCTAATTGAACCTGATTCTAAGCTACAGATTATGTGTTGCAGTATTGTTGTTAAGGAATGTCAATTTAAGATCACACCCAGTATAAAGTAGGCAGTGCAGGGCAATCACACATCCAACACACCCAAACACAAACACACACACACACACACACACACACACACACACACACACACACACACACACACACACACACACACACACACACACACACACACACACACACACACACACACACACACACACACACACACCACGCCACTTTTAAAGTAAATGGCTACTTACAAAGGAGGAAAGGAAGAGGAGAATAGGTGGATGAGAAAAAGTTGAGCAGGAAGTGGTATAGGGGAGGTGAAAACAGAGGGGGAGGAGGGCCCCTGGTTTCCCTTGTTGTTTTTTTGATAGTTGGAAACGGTGTATGTGCAATATGTTTATTATAGCTTTACAGTAAGTTCAATACTTAATAACAAGGAGTAGTTTTAGTAGTAGTTCAATAATCACAATGCACACATTTTTTGTCAACACCATCAGTTTTTCATCAACACCGTCAGATCTTCATCAACAGCGTTGGATGTATGTTTTTGTTCATTTTTTGGGGAAAAAAAATGTTTCTTCCTTCAGTTTATGTTGTTTTTGTAATAAAGGACCATCTGATCTGCATCTTCTTATGTTTTATTTATTTAATTTAAATTAAAATCAAAGTTTGAAAATGCAAATATTTAGAAATTGAGTTTTCAGAATAGTGTGAAATCACAACTTAATTTTATATATTGTATTTTCTTTACATATCAGAGTAACTAAACACTATAACAATATACTTCAGAACTTTAGATTCTTGTTGGATTGGAAGAATTAAAATTGTATACTTTTTAGTATGTCTGACGGAGTTGACACAAATCCAGTTCTGAAGGGAAACATGTTTATTTGTTAAAAATGTGTTTTTATTTAGAACCTGTTCCTTTACATGGTTAAATAGCTAAGACCTTTCTCTGCAGAAACATACAACTCTAATTGATATAGTGTGTATTTTTTAAAAAGTTTTTTAAAACGTGTTTTGTCCCAACTCTCAAGAATCAGTGAGCCTACATTAATATGTTTTAAATAGAATTACGATTACTGTAGGCTAATATATGTAGCAGGGCATTCAGTTACTTTTGAAAGGACAATAATAAAGTGTCAGTGTATTTCATTGGACTTTAACTTTGCCAGCTATAAAAAAAAAACTAGCATTTCCTCACGTTTTACCACTGATTTTTAGTGACAGTCAGACGATATGCATGGGACACTGGCTGATGACAGTTCCCCCTCTCCCCTGCCGTGCCACACCCACTTCCTCCCTTCTCACAGCCATCCACGCCCATTTAAAGTGTAAATTGCAGGTTAATTTTTTTTACGAGATAATGCAATGTGCTTAAAGATAAGAACCGCCTACCATTGTTTTGTATGTTTTTTATACCACAATGCTGAATATAATATGAAAATTTGGTACTTTTTACAGTGGTTTTTAGCACTCCCCCTACCTTCCGCTAAGCTGGGCGTGACGTCATAACAGGGACTCCAAGCGGCAAGCGTCTAACGCAAGCTTTCTTTTTAGATTCAGCAGCAGTGATAAATGAAATAACTCAATTGTAAATATACTCGTGTGTGCTGGCTTCATGAGGACCGTGATCCTGCCTGAAATGAGATTAATGCCGCGTTCCAGGCAACCTGTAACCAGTGTTTTTCCAACCTTATACCCGTGAAAGTGCACTGGAACGGCAGTCAAACCCGTGACTTCCCACCCGTGAATTCTTACTAGATCGATGCACTCCCAGTTACGAGTTGAAAAAACACGGGTTACAGGTTGCCTGTTACGCGGCATAAGCTATTCGCAAAACAAACGGGCATGCGTCATAACCATAGACTGTAAAAAAATACCAGGATGCTGCGTGAGGCACGTCAGATTTGCCGGTCGCGGGTCGAGCTGCTCCACTAAACTCCAAGACGCGTTCACCTTACGGCAGCACACCTCCACTGCTGATTCCTTTGGATGGCATAGCCCACACAAACACCTGTCTCTGTTTCTTTCTGACAATGAGCATCGCAAATTAGTAGCGTTTTAGCACAGGCAATATCGCGTTCTGTCAGCAGATGCCAGCAAAAGCGCCATTGTGTCTGTGCATCTCTACAGCTCTGATTAGGACTAACGTTACTAACACCATGTAAGTAAATAAAGTCTTCAGTCGTTGTCCCTCCTTGCTATTCTACATGACGGCAAGATTTTGAAAAGACTTTGGCTTGTTCCCTAATGTTATCCGGGTTAGCTCCAGGCTAACCTAGGCTAGCTCTACTCACCAGGACACCTGACCAACCCTCCACTCATTTTCCACACACCAAGCATTAATCACTCTTTGAGGGCCATGATTTCTGGCAATTTCCTCCTCACTCTCACGCCTGAAAAAAACATAAGGCTGTGGTCCATCAAAGATTTGATGGTTTTCTACCTCCCCGTTCTCCATAGATAAGCCACAAACAGTGGTAATCTAGCAGAGTATAGGTTGCGACTCCCTGGTATGACGTCATCACAGTTACTGTAAAAAACACGCTATGAAAAACCCCCAATAAATGTTATTTTAACGCATTTTAAGACAGAAATGTTTAAATATATCCATATTGAGCACTTTATTTACACATTAATTGATTGTGGTGGTTAACCTGCAATTTACACTTTAAGTTGCATTTTTCAAAAAGATTGTGAGCTAGACTTGAGCTGAAAGAGGGGGGTTTCATGACCCTTTAAAAAACAATATTGCATGACCAAAAAGTTCTTACAGCAGTTTGTTTTTTGACCAACATCAACATTTGTCTCATCAAGCCATTTGTGATTTAACATTATCATTTGTTTAATCTGACATTTTTTAGTGTTTTTTGCCTGATTTATGTCCCTGTTTCACAGCTTGTTTCACTTTATGAGAAACCAGGAAAGAGCAAAGGTCAGCAAATGGGAACAAAGTGGGAAATAAACGTTACCTTATTCAGGTTCTGCTCATGCCTGACCACACACAAGTACAGATTTTCTCATTTACAAACAAGAAAAGCCCAGCATTAGGTTTAAGGATTAACCACATTTTTCTGTGACTATAAATTGAGTCTAATTTAATGGCTTGAGGTTTGGAAAAAAATCATTGTTTGAAGGTTTCACAGCTGCGGTTTTTGAAATCACAAATCATATCATTTCCTTTGAAGGTTGCCAACCTTCAAATATTCTTCAAACCTTAAAATATTCCTAATATTGTTCTGGGAGTCCCCAACAACAGTTTTACAAGCATGAAATGACAAAAACACTTTTGTTGTCTTATAATATGCATTTATTTTTACCTGATTTGCTCACCGACACCCATATGAATCGTTTAGCGAGTCATTTTTCCAAACCCCGCCTTTGCGTGACGCTAATCATAGCCCAAAGGAGTGACACCGAGCCGACGGGGTGTCATTGGTTGTTGCGTTATATCCAACGCTATCCCACAACCAATTCGTACGAGTGATTAAAAGGTGGCTAATTCGTACGAATTCATACGACCTCACTCGTACGGATTCGTACGATTTGTATAAACCCACGTGATGGGTAGGTTTAGGGGCGGGGTCAGGGGTAGGTCATTCGTATGAATTCATACGAATTTGGAATTTGTAAAATATGTACGATTTAGCAAAAATCCTACAAATTCGTACAAATTCGTACGAGTCAGGTCGTATGAATTGTTACGAATTAGCCACTCGTACAAATTTGTACGAATTGGTCATGAGATCGGGTTGTTATATCTTACCCAGATACAATAGTGCGTTTTTCTGATTGGCTCACAACACCAGACGAACAACACCAGAGGAGACGCGCTTGATTCCTGCCGGTTCCACAGTGAGAGCAGGGTTGCCAGGTCTGCACCACAAAACCAGCCCAATTGCTCATCAAAACTAGCCCAATCACGGCTAAAAATAGTCAAATAGCGTTCCCGGGTGTTTCCCCAATAACAATCATGTTCCAGTGGATAAAACAATCGCGTCAACCCGTGCACTACAAAACAAACAACCCGCGGAAACAGTGCAGGCATACGGACCTGGCAACACTGAGCGGCGCGGCCAGAGTTTTGGGCGCTGCGGCATATTAAATATATTACAAATAGTTTTTCAGCGTGAGAAATACAATGTGTGGCGGGAGAGCGTGACAAAAGACCGAAATGAGTGACTGTCACGCTCAATGCGTGACACTTGAGAGCCCTGTCACTTCACATATTTCAATACAATTGACATTGAAGACCTAGAAGCTGCGCTGTGCGTACACAACACACAAAATAATTATTGGGCATAATACATAAAACATAAAAGCAACAATTAATATTAATAATACTTACAGGTTGTGATTCGGAGAAGGAAGCTGATCCAAATAAACTCGGTACTGAACCTTCCTTGAGTATCAGCCGGCTTGCAAATCCATACTTTATAGCATTTAGGTTTGTGAAGCTATCATCTTCAAAATGACGCGAACACAGAACAAGGTTTGGGCTATACTTCTGTGGTATAGTTGTATATATGAACTGTAGCCACTTAGTCTTCAAATGCTCCACACTGGGCAGATGAAAAAAGTTTGCTTTTGCGTCGCACTTCAAAACACAGCATCTCGTCGACATGATGTTAGTTTTCCCTGGCGTCTCCGAACTAATAAGTGGGCGTATCTTATTCAAATAACTTGTCAAGTTGACGTCAACTAGACAAAGGAAAAGCATCGTTCGTCGAACGATTCATATCGTCTCAGAGTCGACTCTTACTTTTTCATGTTTAAAACTTTGCAGGATGTTTTCGTTCACTTAGATCTATGTTACACACTACATGAAGGCCAATTTTCAAAAATCCATAATAGGTACCCTTTAAAAGCTAAGGAGACAAAATGCAAGGCTTATAAGAGTGGTAGGTCATAATTGATGACAGTAGATGCGGGAACGAGTGGGAGGACCTGAGGAGTCTGGTGCTGAGGGATTAGGTGGAATTGTGACAGTTCTAATGTACAGTATTCCTTTAAACAGTAAAGAAACATTTACACTGATATTAAAGATAGTGCAATTCCATTTTGACTCATGTAAGATCTTAGAGACAGTGTAATTTTGAAAACACCCAGAAGACCTTTCGATCACCATACACATTTATTCATACTCCATAAGATAGTGTCTGTCCTGAGGTCTTTTAAAACTTCAGAGGAGTTCACTATCTTTAGCCAACTTACCCTAAATCTTACCGTCTTGCATTGACATTTTATTCTTCTGTTTTCCTATTTTAAGGCCTAAATCTCACATTTTTTTTAGCCTACCTGTCTTTGCTCCTCGTTTCCCCATCTTTTTCCAACTCTCTCTCAGTCTTTTAAAATGAATGACTACTTCTTTCCTACTTCACTGCTGTTTAATTTCCCTTATGCTTTCGCTGTCTTTTATCTGCGTTCCTCCTGTGTTTTGCTTAGAGGTCTTCCAGGCTCTGCTCCAGACTTGTAACAGTGCAGGTTCTTTTTTGATTTACTGCACAGGTGTTCAGAGACACTTCGCCAGCAGGTTTCGCTCATAAAATAACAGCAATAACACATTTTGATGGGGGAGAGAAATAAAAAAAGGTAAGGGAGAGATAGTAGAGACTAGACAGGGAGGTTAGCTAGAAGACGAGAAGGTTTGATGAAATGCTCAAATTCATCCAAAAGTCTGATCCTAAGAACCTATAGTGATGATATCACATGATAACTGATCTATTATACATCAGATTATTTTGGAACTATTTGAAAATTATCTAATGTTGTGCTGTAAGTTGACAGAATATTATATATCTTGGGCTTGTAAACAATATGTAGACCCTCAGATTTCACCTTACATTTAAATTTTACTTCTCTTTTCTTGTCTAGAGCCGGTGATTCCTCAGAACAAATAAATATATGGTGATGGCTCAAAAGAGAATGCAGTCTAAACTTCAGTGGTGAGCAGAACGAGGCTGAGGGCCGTGAGAGAATGGCGCGAGGCTGGTGGAGTGATAATGAGCGACACCTGCGCAACGCACCGGTCTTGTATCTCTCACGGAGGAGCGGAAGCATAAAAGGAGGAGCGATGACAGTGAAGATTGAGTGAGGCCAGCCCTGGATTTATGTTGTGTTTTGTTTCTATTTTATTGCACGTGGCAGCAGTTGTCCCTGAGGGACTGCCTTTACTTTCGTTTTGTATTTGTTTATTTTATTATTGAAGTCTGTTAAATGTACGCCAGTTCCCACCTCCTTCTTCCCATAGCAACGATCATTGCTACAGCTCCCATCACGAAAAACACAAAAAATACTAAGCAGCTCAACTGTCAATGATAATAAGAAATGTTCCCTTTCAGTTGCTCATCTTCAGTTGTTTCGATGTAGTCGACGTGTCGACTGATTGGGATCACACATAGGGAGCCTGTCATCTTCGAGTACTGTTAAAACGAGCCAATGCACATTGGCGTGTGAGATCTGCATCTCACACTCCGCCCCGCGGGTATAAATACAGAAGTGGATGCACACAGCAGTTGTTTTTCGCTTCAGAGCCGATTGGTGTCAATATCTCTGAAGAGTGTTGAAATTGAACGAACTAGTGTGTCGGTGTTCTTCTGGAAGTCTCTCCCAGCGCTGGTGGTTTTACAGCGCGAGAGCAGCGGTGATTGCGAGCTTATGAGCTCTCAACTGCCATTTTAACAGCATAATTTCTGTGTGTTTGTTGATGGTTGGTTGACGGCCCTGGAACGGTTCCCATTTCCTGAAAGAGCAACACGGGTGAGTTTGCATCTTTTTCAAAATGTCATTCCATCCGTGTGTTTCCTGTCCCCCTCTGACGGTCACAATGGTGCATAACGTGTTTGAGAAAAAATAATATATATATATATATATATATATATATATATATATATATATATATATATATATATATATATATATATATATATATGTATATATATATATATATATATATTCAGCACACTGAAGCAGCTTTTGTGGATAGTTCATGTTCTCATTGTGAGAACATGACTATAGCGGTGTTGAGATCGAGACTCGCCTTCATGCGTAAAGGTGGAGTCCCCATTACCACGCCCCGCTACGGTGCCGTGTGGGATGGGTGATCAGAGGATCATAGTGAGGCTTCTCCGCCCGGTAACCAATCCCTGTGGGCCCCTCACTCCGCTATCACAACGCAGCCTGTGGAGCCCCCGTAGAGCGCGCTGGTCCCTCTGTAATGGACCAACCAGCCGTTTCATTCGGGGCCCCTCTAGAGGACAGGATGTCAATTGCAGCATCGGAGGGTGAGCTGACCTCTGGAAATGATGACTCGGCTGGGTTATCTCTCTCTGGGAGTGTAACGTTGCCCGAGGTAGATCCAGAAATGTCAGCTATGCTAAAACTGGCCACCGAGGCTGACGGGCTTGGGTGAAATCATCCACCGTGTCCCGAACGCGCTGGTTCTCAGCTCGGTGGAGACACGGTGGAGAACTGCGCCCAACAGTTCTCTGTCGCCCAAACGCAGACGGCGGCCATAAGGCACATCCTGCCCAGGCTGCCCACTGCTTCCACCCTGCCGCTGGTGGCCACCCAGGGATGGGGGAACAAGCTCTTCAGATGGTTACTGTTCTGACTCAAAAGAAAGAGCAAATTCATCTGTTCCAGGGTCCCAAAAGGGCCAGACTGGCGGTGTGCGACTCTGTAAAGCCTTACAACCCTCAGACCCCTCTTGTATGACCAGCCGGCAGCTGGGTGTGGTTCGAGGACCCGGTCACGCCTTCTCACGTACCCCCTGCCGTCACGTGGAAATGGGTAAGTGTTGTGCACCACACTCAGACCCCGCTTCAGGCTGCCTTCGGGCCTTCTGAGCCGGGTCCCTGTCCTCCACCTCGCTGCCCCACTCCGTATCTGTGGTACCTCTGATTCCCTGGCTCGGTTCGTAGAAGCCTGGAAAGTGCTTTTCAACCGCGGTCCAGTCGGCTCCTCCATACCATCAGACTTAGCTGTACGATTCAATTCACCCGGCGTCTGCCCAAGCGAATGCGCCCTGTCATGCACCCCTAGTACAAGTGTCCATGTACAACGGGCATGCAGCAACGGGGGTCAGGGCGGGCCTCCGACTGCATTGGCATCAACTGCTTAGAGTCGCTGGCAGTACACCATGCTTTGATACATCGCTGCTCAGCAAGCTTGTACTGGTCTGTACAAACACTGCGACCATTGCGCTACGCTTCCCTTGCATGTCGCAACTAATGCTTGCATGCCCCACCTGTCCATTTAATTAATTTACATTTCATACCTGAGACCCCGGCCTGGATATGTGCCCTAGGTTCCTACCTCTCTGTTTAACGGGACCAGGTGGTGAGCCTACAAGAGCTGCCTCCGGAGGAGGCAGACCCAGACCTGGCTTTTCTCTGTCCCTTCTGCTCCTTGCGGTTATAGCTGGACAGAACTCAAAGCCTCAGTACCTCAGACCAGCTCTTCAATGGTACAGCTCCCTGCGGCGAGCCCATGTCTTCCCTTGGCAGAGTGTGTCTCCCCCCTGTTATAGGCTGGAGCCACCTCAGTGACATTCCATATGTTGTACTGCCCGGTAATGCCCAGTCCATATGTGTATCCTCCACATATTACTTCCCTAAAGTACTTCCCCTACGTCGAACATGAGCGACTGAAAGGGAACGTCTCGGTTACGTATGTAACCCTCATTCCCTGAAAGAGTAAATAGAGACGTAGTCCCTTCGCCACTATTGCTGGACCACCGCCATCCACTTCCGTATTTATACCCACAACCTAGGGCGGAGTGTGAGATGTAGATCTCGCACACCAATGTGCGTTGGCTCGTTTTAACAGTTCTCGAAGATGACAGGCTCCCTAAGCGTGATCCCAATCAGTCGACAAATAGACAAAAGTTCTTTGAAATTGTAATAATATTTCGCAATGACTGTTTTCACTGTATTTTTGTTCAAATAAATGCAGCCTTGGTAAGCATAATGGACTTCTTTCACAAACATTAATAAACCTGACCAACCACAAACATCTGAAAGGTAGAGCATATTCTTGTGTTTTAGCTCTCCAGTTTGTTCTATGTATGATTTTTTTTAAAGTTCACAGTTGTTTTTAAGTTTAATCAAATCCCCATTTTGTTTTCAGCTCATCTTGCTGCTTTGTGAGTGCTGAGGAATTGCACCTGTAGTTTGAAAGCTGCAAGGGCTAATGCTCACTTGTTCAGGCAGTCCAGGTTATTGGACTCAGCTAAAGACGATTGCTGTGAATGCTTTCCAAACTGCATGCAATCATGGAAATTAATCCCAAACCCTGCATGACAAAAGAGTCTCTTCAGCAGCAGACTGAATGTAACACATTGCCAGAAAAAGGAAAACAGGCAAACGTTCATTCCAACAGCCATCAGGCTCATCTATGCATCCCCAGCCAGCAAAACAAAATCAGACCAATTGATGTCTGTGGAATATGAACTCTTTAGTATATAACTATTTATAATATAACTATTTAGTCATTGTCATAAAAATAAGTCAAGGCTATCAGGAACTAATAGAAGTTTCCTATTATGGTACTCGCAAACTATGAAATGCCAATTACTAAATGGACATTGTGTCTTATTGTATTAATTTAGTCTTTGGCTTCAGCCTTTCACACTTAAAGATTCCCTTATATGCACATGGTTTACAATCTATAAAAATCTCAGTCCAGGAATTGATGAGGTCGGCCATTTTACAATCATTCCATAAGCTTTTTCTTCAGGCAGTTTTCCTTTAATTGAAATACTGGGGCTATAATTCTTAACTATTCTGTGTGGAGAGGATATTTCAAAAAAGAAAAAAAAGAAAAAAAGTAATTCCTTCAAATCTGACTGTTGCAGTTAGCCTAACTTGCCATGTAAAATTTAATTCAGCATGTGTGTGGAGGCTGTAAACATAGAGCCTGTTTGTTATTATACCACCCAATGGAGATCCCACAGCGGGCTATTGTAAACAAACATCCATGCTCCTCAGGGGGCACATGCTTAAAGCTATAGCACACTTAAAAGAATCGCCCAAAAGTGAAGTCATCATATATAGACTTAATGAACTGCAATATCAGATTTACATGGAGCTTTACTTCAACATGTTTAACTGTAATGCATCAAAACCGTGATTGTTTGAAAGTAGGCTACATGAGTGGCAAAATAAAATTCAAAACACCTTTTCAAATACACGGTTGAGTTTAATCATAAGTGCCCAGCAAAATTGTAAAAGTACTATTTTTTTTGTTTTATTTGAGGTTTTTTGAGGAGGCATCATGGCTCAAGATCACTTATTTCATTTCTGTTATTCTGTCCTGGCAGATACGTCACTGTATTGTTAGACAGATAGCGAACATTAACAATAAGACTCAGTAGGCTTGACTCCAGGTTGAGTGTTTTCTTTACTGAAATCTTGGTTGTTTTCTTTTTTGTAAAACTGCAATACAGTATAAAATAAACACTATGTTACAGTCAAATATGTGCAACATCAACATAAATATAATAACCACAGCACATATTACAATATGATTCACTCAAAGAACATAAGTAAATGGGCTAAATAAAACACAGGCAAGAAAATAATCATAAATGAGGCTTATAAGCCTGAGCTAACTCTGTGTATAGCCCAGCTAAATCCAAGCTAGCGGTTAGCATCACGATTAGCATAAAAACGATTTACACTGAAAGTAAATGTTTTTAAACAACTATAGTAGAACATCTACACATATTTTAACTACTTAAACAACTGTGAGCGACCATACTCACTGATGGATCTATTCCAAGGATAGACAAATAACGCTGGTGGTGGAGCATTCAGTCTGCATGTACACCTGTTGACGATCTCCTTACAAGCGCAATGACTCCAAATACCACCAGATGTCGCTACAAAGCACTGACACTGATAGGAGTCAGAACACTCCCCGCTTGGTTTAATTATGTTATACCACTATCTACTCTTTTCCCTTTGGTATCAGTAACACAACATCACTAATTGGCCTAAGATACTCCTTAATTGTCCCTTGGCTAAAGGTCTTCACCTTAACCTTGCGGATCCTGCTGTCAGAGCTGGGAATGGCCTCAACTATCAATCCAAGAGGCCACTGATTGCGTCTTGCTTGAACGTCCTTTATCAGTACAACGTCACCGTCCTGGAGATTATGCTTCTCCTTGGTCCACTTTCTCCGTGGCTGAAGAGTTGCTAAGTACTCCAACCTCCACCTTTTCCAGAAGGAGTCCGCCAAGCTCTGGACCTGGCGCCACTGTCCCTTGCATAGGTGGTCCAATTTGAAATCCCCTGGGGGAGCGGGAGTAACACTTGCCTTTTGAGTTAGTAATGTGGCAGGCGAGAGTATCTCAGGTATCTCTGCATCATAAGAGATTGGGACCAGTGGTCTGGAATTCATAATGGCCATAACCTCGGCCATCAAGGTTGTTAGGACTTCATGGGTAAGTCTGGTAGCTCCATCCTTTACCAGAAGCGCATCTAGAATCCTTCTAACCACTCCTATCAATCTCTCCCAAGCTCCTCCCATGTGTGAAGAATGAGGTGCATTAAAGGTCCATGTACAGCCCTGGTCTTGCAAGTAGTTCTTGACCTCAGGGTCGCCAGTGTTAATCTGAAGCTCTCTGCATGCACCAATGAAATTGGTGCCTCTATCTGACCTGAGGTGTCTGACAGGTCCCCGTATGGACAGGAAGCGCCTTAAGGCGTTGATGAAGCTTGAGGTCGACATAGACTCAATGACTTCCAGGTGGACGGCTCTCGTACTTAGGCAACTGAAAATGACAGCCCACCTTTTGCTCTCAGCAGCACCACC
Organism: Chrosomus eos; assembly: GCA_036326025.1. NCBI lineage: Eukaryota > Metazoa > Chordata > Actinopteri > Cypriniformes > Leuciscidae > Chrosomus > Chrosomus eos. Next base: position 38,628,679 of record CM070820.1, on the reverse strand, counting down.
TCGTGTCCGCCGGGTTTCAACATTCCATGGACCAAAAACATCAAGTCCTACATGGGTAAAAGGCGGGTCCATAGCCAACCTGTCAGTGGGCAGATCAGACATCTTTTGAACTTCAGGCTTGCCCCTCAACTTCTTACATATGACACATTTGAATATGATGCTGGAGATAAGCCTCTTCCCTCCTACTATCCATACTCCAGCGGCACGTACTGCACCCTCCGTAAAGTGGCGACCTTGGTGTGCCACTTTATCATGATAGTGCCGGACTAAGAGAGTGGTTACATGATGTCCAGCTGGAAGGATTAATGGGTGTTTCTCTCGATCTTCCAGATCTGCTTTGTGTATACGACCTCCCACTCTAAGCAGTCCATACTCATCAAGGAAAGGATCCAACTTTACAAGAGGGCCTTGGTGGTGAACTTTGATGCCCTGAGTTAGACATTTTAGCTCCTCCTGATACACATCCTCTTGCACTGCCTTGAGGATATTTATCTTGGCTTGACAGCGCTCTGTGGTGTGTTGCTGCCTACATTGATGCCATCCCTTACATCCATCATTCTTAATCTCACCGGAGAATGACTTTGCTACATGAATGAGACTTGTCATGCCTCTTACTAGACTCTTCCAGGTAGAGAAGTTTTCGAATCTTTGTGATCCAAGAGACTGCTCTGTGACTTTGGTTGCAAGCGAGGTAACTTCAGGCCGAATGTCTTTGTCTCTATCTGGCTGAACTAGCTCAAACGACTCTGCCTCATCCTCTTGACGTGTGTTTGGCTGGCAGAGAAATTGAGGGCCAAGTAACCAACTGGATGAGGCCAGGTAAGCCGCGGGAATTGGCCTGGTTCCATGGTCTGCAGGGTTCTCATCGGTTTGTACGTACTGCCACTGTGATGGTTTGGTGGAGCTCCGAATGCGAGTTACTCGGTTAGCTACATAGGTATAGAACCTTCGGTAACACTTTATTTGAAGGGGTGTGCATAAGACTGACATGACACTGTCATAAACATGACATAACACCTGTCATGAACATGAAGGAGTCTTTATGAATGTTTATGACTGTTGTCATTAAGTGTCATTCGGTAAATTATGACACTTTTAATGCAAAGTTGACATTGTTTAAAATGTCTTTGTTATGACAACTTGACATTACCCAAGACAAAAATGTCTTGATTATGACAACTTGACATTAACAAAGACAGAAATGTCTTTGTTATGACAACTTGACATTAACCAAGAAATCATAACCTGTCAACCTGTCACAACTTTGGCCGTCATGACATTTACTTGTCCTCAAGTAAAGTGGAACACATTGTACTAGTTATAAAGATGTCATTAAGGGTTATTACACTGTCAAATGCTTTAAGTTGGATTATTAGACCTGTTATTACATATTTGTGACAGGTTATGATTTCTTGGTTAATGTCAAGTTGTCATAACAAAGACATTTATGTCTTTGTTAATGTCAAGTTGTCATAATCAAGACATTTTTGTCTTGGGTAATGTCAAGTTGTCATGACAAAGACATTTTTTGTCTTTGTTAATGTCAAGTTGTCATAACAAAGACATTTTTGTCTTTGTTAATGTCAAGTTGTCATAACAAAGACATTTTAAACAATGTCAACTTTGCATTAAAAGTGTCATAATTTACCGAATGACACTTAATTACAACAGTCATAAACATTCATAAAGACTCCTTTATGTTCATGACAGGTGTTATGTCATGTTTATGACAGTGTCATGTCAGTCTTATGCACACCCCTTCAAATAAAGTGTTACCGAACCTTCTTGATCTGTTGTAAATGTAGCCCAGCACGACACGACTGTCTGTATAGAACCTGACTACTTTCAACTCTACGTCTATTTCAGATTGGATCAGTTCTGCCAGTTCTACTGCCAAGACTGCGGCGCACAACTCCAGGCGTGGCACAGTGTGCATGGGGTAAGGAGCCAGCTTTGTTTTTCCCATTACAAACCCTACATGCCATTTTCCATCAGAGTCCAAGACACGCAGATAGGCTACAATCGCTATTGCCATTGTAGAAGCGTCTGAGAAAACGCATAAGTCTATCGTTCTACAACATGACATTGAGACTGGAACGTATGTTCGCTGGATGTGAACCTGTTCCAGCTCAGTTAAGGAGTCAGTCCATGCTTTCCACTGTGCCTCTTTCTGCTTTGGGAGAGGTGTGTCCCAGTCATACTGCTCAGAGGAAAGGTCTCTTACAAGTGCCTTGCCTTCCACTGTAATGGGGGAAGCAAATCCAAGAGGATCATAAAGACTATTTACGGTCGACAGAATGCCTCTCCGAGTGAATGGTTTCACATCTCTTGACACTCTGAAAGTAAAACGGTCAGTCTGGAGTTCCCAGCTTACACCCAGACTGCGCTGGGAGGGCAAGGGGTCTGCTCCTAAATCTAGATCCTTAAAGTCACTTGCTCGTTCTTCTGGAGGAAAGGCCTCCATGACCTTTGTACTATTTGAGGCAATTTTGTGAAGTCGCAAGTTGGACTCAGCTAATAGGGCCCTGGTGCGTTGCAGGAGATCAATGGCGTCAACCTCATTTGACACTGAAATGAGACCATCATCAACGTAAAAATTTCTGTAGACGAACTCCTTGGCATCCGTGCCGTGTTCATTTTCTCCATGTTCTGCAGCTTTCCTCAGCCCATAGGTTGCTACAGCGGGTGACGGGCTGTTCCCAAAAACATGTACAGTCATCCAAAAGTCAATTATCTCCTTATCAGGATCATTATCTCGGTGCCACAGAAATCGCAAGAAATTGCGATGGTCCTCTCTGACCTTGAACCCATAGAACATTTGTTCAATATCAGCTGTGATGGCTATTTGCTCCCTCCTGAACCTTAGTAGGACTCCAACTAGAGTGTTGTTGAGGTTAGGTCCGCTGAGGAGCATGTCATTCAATGATGTTCCCTTAAACACTGCGCTGGAATCAAAAACCACCCTGATTTTCCCAGGCTTCTGCGGGTGATAGACACCGAAGGTAGGTAAATACCAGCATTCTTGCCCTGGTTGCAATGGAGGAGCCGGCTCTGCCTGCTGGTTGTCGAGGATTTTCTGCATGAAGTCAAAGAAGTGCTGTTTCATGTCAGGTTTCCTTCTGAATGAGCGTTGGAGAGTGGAAAGTCTCTGGGTGGCCTGTCCTCTGTTATTTGGAAGGGGCTTGCGAGGTGAATGAAAAGGTAGGGGTGCCACCCAGTGATTTTGGTCATCCATGTACACTTCACTTTCCATTATTCTGAGAAAGTTGTTGTCATCTACTGACATGGCTAGTTTCTCATCTTCAGGTGTTTTCTGAAACACACTTTCCCCCAAACCATCTCGACAGGTCTCCTGAAAGATCTCCTGACTGTAAGCTGATGTTTGAAGACTAGGCGGCACAGGACCCTGAACTCTCTCCGTTATGTGAATCTTGTTGGTACATGGCTCAAGGAAAGAGGAGCGTCCATTTTGAAGGACATGTGTCTTGTAGGCATTAACTTCTTCGTTCTTGTGAGCACCACTCAAACATAACTCTCCAACTATGACCCAGCCAAGGTCAAGGCGCTGGGCATACGGTGAGTTGTGAGGCCCGTTACTCTGTTCACGCACCTTATGCACGCTCAAAATGTCTCTGCCTAGGAGGAGGAGAATAGGAGCACTGGTGTCAAGAGGAGGGATCTTATCGGCCACCGGAGCGAGATGAGGAAAATATTTAGCGCACTCAGGCGTTGGGATCTCTGATCTGTCGTCAGGTAGGTTGTTACATTCTAGGAGAGTTGGAAGTTTTACCTTGGTTTCACCATAGAATGACTCCACTATAATGTTACTTGCTTTCCGCCCTGCAGTCTCCACGGTGCCGGAGCATGTTTTAAGAGTATAGGGGGATGCACTGCTGTTAATGTCTAGCAGATCGAAGAATTGTGATTTTACTAACGACCGGTTGCTTTGGTCATCTAGTACTGCATACACCCTGTGAACCTTACTTGGATTGTTGGCGTGATAAACCTTGACCAAGCAGATTTTTGAGCAGGATCTGGCCTTGGTAGAGCCACCACATATTTCAGTACACTTGGACGTGACTATAGGAGGTGTTTGCTCTCCACACTCCCCGCTTTGCTCGTCCTCAGCAGCGTGCTGAAGCTGCTCACCAAGCAACCAAGGGGCTGTTCCAGGATGCATCGCTGAAATGTGTCTGTTGCTTTCACACTCATTACATTTAAGTGTTGTCCTACAATCTTTGGCCATATGCTTGGTGCTGGCACAACATCGAAAACAAATTGAATTCTCCTTCAAGTATGTTTTCCTCTCATCAAGATGTTTTCCCCGAAACCCACGACATTTTGACAGCGGGTGTGGTTTATTATGGAGGGGACACTGCTTATCCGGTTCATCCTTGGCAGCTGCATTTGCCTGTGGAGTGGTAGTTGTAGCAGTGACTGCCGTTTTTCTGACTGTCACAGTTGTTCTGGGGAGGTATTTTGGTGACCTTTCAACTTTGGCATGGCTTGGGGTAGAGGAGAGGCTAAATGCAAAACTGGGGTCGTTACGGGTCTTTGCCTGGGAACATACGAAGTTGACAAAAAAACTGAATGGTGGGAAGGGGACATGAAAATCCTCCTTATATTTGGATCCCTGCCCTATCCAGCGGTCCCGAAGGGAGAAAGGAAGCTTCTCCACTATTGGATTAACACCCCTTGATGTGTCTAGATATGCGAGTCCAGGCAAGTATCCCTCCGCTTTAGCAGCTTCTAGCTCTCTTAGCAAGTCACCTAATTCCACAAGCTTGTGTATGTCTCTATTAGAGATGACTGGGAAGGTCTCTAGTCTTCTCAGTAGGGCATTTTCAATAACCTCTGGGCTTCCATACATCTCTTCCAAGCGCTGCCATATCATGTACACACCTGCGCTAGGATTGTTCACATGCACTGACCTTAACCGCTTGGCTTGTGCTGATGACTCCGGCCCAAGCCATTTTACGAGGAGGTTAAGCTCTTCCTGGCCAGATAGATTGAGCTCCTTTATGGATGCTAGGAAAGACGATTTCCATGCCCAATAGTTTTCTGGACGGTCATCAAAAGCAAGGAGCCCAGAGCTAACCATTTCCTTTCTCACCAGATACTGGGCTAGATCAGCGGTCTGAGGAGTTGACGGTGAGTTTATCTTGTACTGGACCCGATTAGGTGCTGGAAAGGTAGCGGCTGGGTATTTGTTTGGGATATAAGGAGCCTTATGGGTAGGTGGAGGTACATAGCGCTCATCTGCAATGGGTTTGTAATTTTCTTCCTCCTTAAGTGGTCCATACACTGTATTTTGTGGCCCGTTGATAGTGCATGGGAGACTTAGGGTTTTGTCCTGTTGGATTGGCTGCTGTGGCATACCATCATGAAACTCCTGGTGAGCATGTTGTTCAAATGGTTGCGAGTCTATATAGTCTCTGGTGCGTTTTGTTGGATCTTCAAAAGTCAAATCCTGAAACTCACCATGAGGTTCTCTTTCCATCTTTTCAGCTGCTGCTGCCTCTTCATATATTGCTGCCTCTTTTGATGCTGCTGCAGCTTCCTTCTCTTGCTGCAACACATGAAGATTGGCCTCTATGGTTACCTTTTCTTTCATGATGGCTGCCTCCTTCTCTGCATAAGACACCTTTATTTTTGCTGCTTCGGCCTTGGCCCTTGCCCTCGTTGCAGCAGCGCTGGCAGACGTACGAGTTGAGGCTCTGGATGACTTGAGAGAAGAGGAGACTCTAGACCTCGTCTGCATCTGAGACTGACGTGTTCCATCATCGTTGTCGCTCATCTTTGCAATATCTTGATTGAGTCTGAAGGTTTATGCTTCTGAGTGCTGTTCACAAAGTTATTTTGTTGTCTATTCCCGCTGTGTGGGCATCATTTTACTATTCTGTCCTGGCAGATACGTCACTGTATTGTTAGACAGATAGCGAACATTAACAATAAGACTCAGTAGGCTTGACTCCAGGTTGAGTGTTTTCTTTACTGAAATCTTGGTTGTTTTCTTTTTTGTAAAACTGCAATACAGTATAAAATAAACACTATGTTACAGTCAAATATGTGCAACATCAACATAAATATAATAACCACAGCACATATTACAATATGATTCACTCAAAGAACATAAGTAAATGGGCTAAATAAAACACAGGCAAGAAAATAATCATAAATGAGGCTTATAAGCCTGAGCTAACTCTGTGTATAGCCCAGCTAAATCCAAGCTAGCGGTTAGCATCACGATTAGCATAAAAACGATTTACACTGAAAGTAAATGTTTTTAAACAACTATAGTAGAACATCTACACATATTTTAACTACTTAAACAACTGTGAGCGACCATACTCACTGATGGATCTATTCCAAGGATAGACAAATAACGCTGGTGGTGGAGCATTCAGTCTGCATGTACACCTGTTGACGATCTCCTTACAAGCGCAATGACTCCAAATACCACCAGATGTCGCTACAAAGCACTGACACTGATAGGAGTCAGAACATCTGTTTTTGTGCATGATAATATCCTTAGATTTGGTTGCATGTTCAAAAGAGAAAAAAGGTGTACATATATATATTAGTGCAAATTTAATAAGGAAAAAAACCTAAAAATGGGCAAACAAGACAGCTAGACCAGTGACCATTTTTTACAAGCCACATTTTATTGAATAAAGATGACTAACCTTTTTAGAGGAAGAGTGTAGATTCAATTTGTTTGGTAAATAACATTTAATTTTATATCAGCACAGCTGTTTATGACCATATCCCTTTCATGTGGCTTAAAATACAGACAATCATGTGAGCCAGTCATAGGTGAAGTCCCAGTTATTCCCAGTAGAATAAGAAAAAGCTCCCTCTTTTTTAAAGTGATACCATGTTTTGCATATTAGTGATATGAGCAATCATGAATGTTTTTTTTTTTTTTTCAACTGTTCAATAATTCTGGAATTCCACCAACTATTTTTGCGGGTGTGGTCTTCTGGGCACGTTCTGGCTCAGTGAAAAGAAGGAATCATACTGGTGTTGTTCAAGGGAAAATGGCCAATTAATGAATGTTCCAGTAATAGACCAATTACATTTTTGTCGGTTCCGGGAAAGGTGTTCACTATCTGCGCCACCTTCAACAATCGGGATTTACCCCGGGAAGATCTAAACATGACGCCATCCTCGCTCTCAGGCTTCTGTCAGAAATACACCACAAGTTCAACCGTCCACTCATAATAGCCTGTCGACCTTAAGGCTGCCTTTGATTCAGTGAACCGTCAAGGACTGTGCAGCGCATTGCGGGGCATCAGCATCCCAACTTTCCTGCTAGGTCACATCAAGGACCTCCATTCGGCCATTGGTACACTCTCAGAGGAGATTACAACCAACTCCGTTCTGGCTCCAGCACTTTGGCTGGATCCTTGAGCGATTAGCATCAAGGAATGGTATGAAGCAGCCAGAATATGACTTCACTGATCTTGACTACACGGATGATGTCACATTGTTAGATGAGTCTACATCAAAACTGGCAAAATCCCTTGAGCATCTCGACTTGGAGGCTTTTTTCGCCTGAGCCTACATGCATCATGCCAAAAAAACAATCTGCAGAGCCTCGTTAGCAGAACCAATATCGGGAACATCATTGTCAGGGGTCAGCAAGAGGAAAATGTCACAGATCAAATATTTGGGCTGTGCACGGCTGATATCTTACGCCGAATCAATCTGGCTGCTTCAGCAATGAGGTTTTTTCAGACCCATCAGCAAAGGATCCAGCTTAGTACAAATCTCCGGTTCTATTCTACGTGCATGCTGCCAATCCTCCGGTACAGTTCCGAGACTTGGACTCTTCAATCGTAAGACACCAAAAGGCTACAGTCATTTCACATGTGCTGTCAGCATCAAAGCTTATTCGTTGGCACCGATAGCCTCTTGGTTAGCACGCCGACATAACTGCGCCTCCGGCAACCTGAGTTTGATTCCCAGCTTAAAGTCCTTTACCGATCCTGTTCCACTATCTCTAGACCGCATGCTTTCCTGACAAAATCTCTACTGCCCTATCCAATAAAGGCACAAAAAGTCCAAAAACATAACTATAAAACAAACAAAATCCTGGATATTCTTTGGTTCGACCTCATAACAAATGTTGCTGTTACATTGCGTTGGCCTGTCAACAACCACTGACATAATCAGTCTTCCTCGCACAGCTTGGACATGTGCCTTGTGCTGAGACTTGTGCTGTTGCCCGCTGTACTGAAAGACACATTCCTAACGGTTGGAGAGGACCACCTGGTCACCCACGTCGGACATGGATTCAGCAGATTAGCGACATTTCCATTGCCCCATTAAAGGACTGATAATGTCTAATTTTATTTACTATCAGGGTTGAATTTCAATGTCACCCCCTTCAGGTTTGTGTGAGACTAAAACCATAAGAGAATAACATACCTTTCCAAAACGTTCTCTGCTTCACACACACACACACACACACACACACACACACACACACACACACACACACACACACACACACACACACACACACACACACACACACACACACACACACACACACACACACACACACACACACACACACACACACACACACACACACACACACACACACACACACACACACACACACCACACACACACACACACACACAATCCAATTCTCTCTCTTTCTAACCTTAACAGCTGTTCTCAGGCCCTTAGCTCTTTTGTAAAAAGTTGTGAGGCTGAATTTAATGGTCAAAATTTCCTGTTCATGTTCTTCAGCATCAAATTATTTATATATCCAATTGCAGAGCTCATTTTTGCCCTGAGGCTGTAGCAGCAGGCTTTAGTTTTTGAGTTTTGAGCAAAGGTGTATCTGCCCTATGATGATAAAATTATGTAATTATTATCTCATTATTAAATTGTTATAATCACCACTCTACAGTAAGCTAATTGTTTACTTTTCATCCTCAAAATTTGGCCAGTCAGTTTTATGTAACCCATATTAAAATGACATAAATAAGAATAAATAGTTTAAAAAAGCTGCATAAATAAGTTTGAAAGTTAAGTGATTCATTTAAATTAATTCATCAGAGTTAATTAAAAATGTTAATACAACAATTTAATGTTTAATATTAAAAGTATGTTGCCAGAAAATACATGTCACTGCCACTTTAAGAGATTAGTGACATCAGACGCACTGCGTCAGTGACGTTGCAGCATAGGCGCGATTTGAGAAAGCAGAGAGGAGATTGAGAGAGCAGAGGCGAAAACGGAGAGAACGAGCAGTGTATAATAAGCAGAGAAAAGAGTGAAAAGTTGAATTTGCAGTAGAAAGAAAACATAATTTGCCTGGTTGGGAACTGACAGGGATTTTATGTGAACTAATCCACACCGGTTTTGGTGAGTTTGTACTTTATTTTCTTGCATTTTGTCATGTTGTATTTTCCTTTCTTTCTTTGGTGAAATACTGAAACGTAGTTGTTTTAAACTGTTTACCAGTTAATATTTTTGGTTTATGGGAACTGTGAATGTTATAAAAGTGAATTTATGTTTTGTAAATGAAGGATGTGTGCAGTATTTGTGAGTTAAAGTTAAAAGAGACTGCACCGCCGCCATTTTCTGAAGTGAAAAGTGAATCGCAACAGTAACGTTATGACTCAGAGACTGTGAAATATTATTTGTATACGTGTAATTTGAGGATTTAAAGAGATTTATTGTGTTTATGACCTGTTGTACAGGTCAGGTTTTTGCTTGGTTTGAAGCTCGGTCGGAGCGACGATCGGTCTGCAGTGTGCGGGCGCGCACGTGCGCAGACAGGATTCAAGATGGCGAGCCAGACCCGGATTTTCAACTCATCCTTTCCATGGCGTCAGTGAGGGAATCTCATGCGTATGGTGACTTGCTGCCAGAGTGGTAGGAGTATCAGGAATTGTTTTGAACTGAACTGAAAACGATTGAACTATTATTTTTGGACTGACTTGAATTGAATCTCTCCATTGAACTGAACCTTTTGATCGAACTGAATCTTTTGATTGAACCGGACAATTGAACTGATTCTTTTGACTGAACTGGACAATCGAACTGAGTCTTTTGACCGAACTGAACAGTTGAACACATTGAACCTTGAGACTTGAATTTAAAGTGTTTATTTTCTATTTTCCTTTTCATATTGAGTTCAAATGTTGAATGTGATTTAAAATGTGGTCCACTTTGATTTGATTTTGTGATTTGAAGGTATTTTCCTACCTGTAAAAGACAGAAAAAGAGAGTTAACTCAGGAAGAAAATAAGAATTCTAAAAGGAAAATTCTAAAATAAGTGTAACTTAAGAAAAGACTGGTTTAACTTAGATTAACTTGATTAAAGTGACTTAAGTGAACTAAAAACTGAACTTAGAGTGAAATATAATTTCATTTACATACCTCAATATTAGGAAATATTGGGAACCTGCAGGGAGTATTTTCATTTATTTTGTTTTGTTTTGTTATTGAACTGTGCATTTATTTTTTGTGTTTTACATTCAGTAAACTGCCGGCTTTTGTATATAAAGAAACGGTCTCTGGTGTAATTATTATTTTTGCTCCCCACTCCTTAGAACCTAGAACTGGTCCAGTGGCGCAGTAAGTGGTGTGACACCGGTGCTACATTTATTTTACCAAAAGAAGCCAAAGCATCAACACAAAAAATAGGGCACAACGTGATTCTGTTCCAATTCAGCAATCCCAGTTAAATTCCAACAATTCCAATCAGTCATTTGGGTTGTTAATTGAAATACTGCAAATTAGTTGATAGATATGTGCATTAGTTGTAACTGTGGATTGATTTTTAGTTTATTTCCTAAATTTACTATCATATTGAAACAGACACTCAGCTACAGCTGTTACACAGAGCTGTTTTCCATCTAGTGTCCGGTTCAGATTAAATGTGTCTGGGCCAAATGTGATGCATATCATAAGTGTGTGGTCGATGGTGGAGTGATGACTCTATGCTGTCAATCAAACCTGGAGCTTTGTGTCTGGGTGGGGTTTCCCCCTTGGGTTCCCTCTGGTGCAGAACAGGCCGGCTTCCAATCTGGCCCTGAGGTTTCAGCAAGGCGTGATCCCTGAGAGTTCCTGTGGTTTTACTATTTCATTGCCAGACCAGAGGAACTTGAGAGAGTGCAGCAGGAAAAGAGGTGTCTATGATGTCCCGGCAAAATGACTATGAAGGACTGCCAGAATAATTCTGTAAAAAAATGACAGTAACAATATAAACATATTTAGAGAACAACCTGTAAACTTCACAATTTAAAACTCAAATGTACAAAATAATAATAATAATAAATTACATTTTATACTGGTAAATCCAGCAGAGCCACTCTCCTAATAAAATCTGTTTTGCACCTTTACCATACTGACAACCATCATAATAACACAGAGGGTTAAAAGCCACAACTAAAGTTCATCATAAAGTTAGCACGCTCCAGCAACGTACCACTAAACGTAGCCACGATGAATACAGGAATCACAAAGTTACGTCGCTGGAACGTTATTTGGCACGTCAATGTGACAAATATGGTCCTTTGAGGTAACGTCCTCACAACATGCCAGTTTGGTCATTGAGAAGTACTCGTCACGTTCAAGCGATGTAGCTATAATGTCACGGGGTGAAAACCTTTCTTTTTGGGACATGTTTCCCTGGGGAACGATCTCAGTGTAACAACAGGCCGGTTCCGGTCCCCTACGTGAAGATCATGGCGGCTGGAGAGGCTTGACGAGGAAACTCGTGTCAGGTGGTGATGAGATTGTGGTCTGTGATTGAGACACGCACTGAAAAGAGGGATTATAAAAGCCACACTGCCGGTGAGAGAAGCGCGCCGTCGTGGACACAGAAGAAAACGAGTAACCTGTGTCCAGTGGCGGTTCTAGACCATTTCAACTGGGGGGGCCAAGCTGGGGCCAGTTGTACTGTTAGAGGGGCCAGTTACATTTAGACTGCAGGCATTAACAGGCAAAATACCATTTTTATAATCATTCAACAATGTATTTGCATTTCCATTATATTTTACATTTGCATTACATAATCAGTATTAGCCAAATTTAAGGCTTTTTAAGACCTGAAGAAATCAAAATATCGTACATTAGGGGTGTGCAATATTGACAAAAAATATATATCAATATTTTCAATGTTTTGTTGATAATAATTAGATGATATTTTATTTTGTGTTTTTGTGGTGGTGCCATGGCTGGTTTAGGCCTGTGTTGACAGCTGACTCACGAAGATATTCATATTTTTCATATTATATGCAGTGGTCAGTTCACAGCAGTGACAGAAATTAAGGGGCAATCTTTGCCACCTATATATGGACATTTTTTTTCTAAACTTATTTAGAGTTATGCATCAACTTTTATGTCAAATACTAACATTAAAATTAATTATACAGTAATTATACTTATTTATACAATAATACTTAATTATACAATAATTATACTGTTACCAGTCAAATTAATTAATTCAATCAAAATCCTTTGCAGTGCAGAGGTGACACAGCGACATTAATATATTTGCACTTTATTTACAAATAAGGCTATGAGATTTTTTTTTTAAATCAATATTTAAATATGAAATGATTTCTAATTTTAACGTTTTAATTAAAGGATAGCCTACTTTGAAGGGATATTCTTTTTGGAAATAGGCTCATTTTACAACTCCCTCAGAGTTAAACAGTTGGGTTTTACCATTTTCGAATCCATTCAGACGATTTTCTGTCTTTCTGATATTTAGAAGAATATCAGTAACTAGACAGTTTCTGGTCTCATTGACTTCCATAGTAGGAAAAAATAGGCCTACTATGGAAGTCAATGGGACCAGAAGCTGTCTGGTTACTGTTATTCTTCTAAATATCAGAAAATCGTCTGAATGGATTCGAAAACGGTAAAACTCAACTGTTTAACTCTAAGGGAGTTGTAAAATTAGCCTATTTCCAAAAAAGTGGAGTATCCCTTTAAATATCAAACTAAAAGCGCAACCGACTTGTTCAAATGGCTGATTCATTCGGGAAAGAAGCCAGCTAATCGTTCAAAACGCGGATTTCAGTCAAGAAATCATGGCTGTGTTGCATTGAGACTCTGCAACGGTTTCATTTTGAAATTCTAGTCGGCGAAATAAAGGGAAAACAAACAATATTGACAATATTGTGTCTAAAAAGTAACTCCCAATGCTTATTGTTAATTTAACTGTTGTATAACAAATATCACAGTTGCAATTGTGCACGGGAAAACGGCACTCTTGCTGATGTGATATTCTAATATAAGAAAATAATATGATATAAATATAAGACAAAAACTAATTTGGGGGCCTAACTGCTCACAGCAGTGAAAGGACGACAAACAAATGCGATGCCAGCACACAGTGTGTCAGGGTTGCTGCAGGTAGCTGAAGACGAGGACAAGGGCTTCAATATAATAGATTTATTAAATAAACGAGAAAACATCCGAGAACAAAAGAACAGAACTCCAGGACTTCAGGGTTAACATACAACCATACATTGACCGACGATCGACAAACACTGAGGGAAAACACAGGGCTTAAAAGAACTGAACCAAACAAGATAATTAACTGAAAACAGGTGCAGAAAATTGGACACAAACGAGGAGCGGGAAAACTTAACAGGACTAAACCAAAAATCACACAAGACAGGGGAAGACAAGATACAAAACAGAACTCAATACATCAAAACGTGACAGTACCTCCCCCCTCCCCGAAGGCGCGTCCTCGCGCCGTATAACATCCAAAGGGGTGGGCGCCCTGGAGGCTGACGAGGGCATGGTGCAGGTCCGGGAAGCCCCCAGGGCAGAGCAGGCTGTGGGCGTGGCCAGGGCAGAGCAGGCTGTGGGCGTGGCCAGGGCGGAGCAGGCTGTGGGCGTGGCCACGGCGGAGCAGGCTGTGGGCGTGGCCAGGGCGGAGCAGGCTGTGGGCGTGGCCAGGGCGGAGCAGGCTGTGGGCGTGGCCACGGCGGTGCAGGCTGTGGGCGTGGCCACGACGGTGCAGGCTGTGGGCGTGGCCACGGCGGTGCAGGCTGTGGGCGTGGCCACGGCGGTGCAGGCTGTGGGCGTGGCCACGGCGGTGAAGACCCTTCAGGTGGCCACGGCGGTGAAGACCCTTCAGGTGGCCATGGCGGTGCAGGCTCTTCAGGTGGCCACGGCGGTGAAGACCCTTCGGGTGGCCACGGCGGTGAAGACCCTTCGGGCGGCCGTGGTGGTGAAGACCCTTCGGGTGGCCATGGCGGTGTAATTTTTTCAGGCCTCCAAGGATCTTTGGCCGGCCACGGCGAAGGCGTATAGCGCCCCCCCAAAATTTTCTTGGGGAGGACAGGCTCAGGATCGGGAACTGACTTAATATCAACGGGCGCTGGGTCAACGGGGTCTGGGTCAACGGGCTCTGGGTCTGGGTCAACGGGCTCTGGGTCTGGGTCAACGGGCTCTGGGTCTGGGTCAACGGGCTCTGGCGTTGGGTCAACGGGCTCTGGCGCTGGGTCAACGGGCTCTGGCTCTGGCGCTGGGTCAACGGGCTCTGGCTCTGGCGCTGGGTCAACGGGCTCTGGCTCTGGCGCTGGGTCAACGGGCTCTGGCTCTGGCGCTGGGTCAACGGGCTCTGGCTCTGGCGCTGGGTCAACGGGCTCGGGCTCTGGCGCTGGGTCAACGGGCTCGGGCTCTGGCGCTGGGTCAACGGGCTCGGGCTCTGGCGCTGGGTCAACGGGCTCTGGCTCTGGCGCTGGGTCAACGGGCTCTGGCTCTGGCGCTGGGTCAACGGGCTCTGGCTCTGGCGCTGGGTCAACGGGCTCTGGCTCTGGCGCATCATGGGACTCGGAACTGGACGGGGCCAGCACATCATGGGACTCGGAAGTGGACGGGGCCAGCACATCAGGGGACTCGGAAGTGGACGGGGCCAGCACATCAGGGGACTCGGAACTGGACGGGGCCAGCACATCAGGGGACTCGGAACTGGACGGGGCCAGCACATCAGGGGACTCGGAACTGGACGGGGCCAGCACATCAGGGAGCTTGGGGCTGGATTCATGCTCTGGCGGGCAGGCGACGGTCTCTGGCTGGACGGTCTCTGGCTGGACGGTCTCTGGCTGGACGGTCTCTGGCTGGACGGTCTCTGGCTGGACAGGGCAGGATCGAAGATCGGGCTGGACGTGGAGATCGGGCTGGATGTCTCCCACGGTGAGTGAGGAACCACACACCCACAGCGTACGGTCAATGAATTTGACTAAAGGGAGGTGGAGATCTCCCAACAGCAGTATCTGGGCGAGAGTATCGTCCATCCCACTCCAGAACTCATGTGAGAGATTCCTCATTCCAATTCGAGTCCTGGAAAAGATGGAGATAAATCTCTGCGTAGTCCTCTAGAGACCGGCCATCTTGTGGTACACAGAGTTCATAATTCATCTTTTGTTTGTAGGTCGATCGTTCTGTCAGGGTTGCTGCAGGTAGCTGAAGACGAGGACAAGGGCTTCAATATAATAGATTTATTAAATAAACGAGAAAACATCCGAGAACAAAAGAACAGAACTCCAGGACTTCAGGGTTAACATACAACCATACATTGACGACGATCGACAAACACTGAGGGAAAACACAGGGCTTAAAAGAACTGAACCAAACAAGATAATTAACTGAAAACAGGTGCAGAAAATTGGACACAAACGAGGAGCGGGAAAACTTAACAGGACTAAACCAAAAATCACACAAGACAGGGGAAGACAAGATACAAAACAGAACTCAATACATCAAAACGTGACACAGTGCCTCATACATAGTTAAAACAATGATTACAATATCATAATAGACAATACACATCGCACACCCCATACGCACATAAAGAATGAACTTACAACTGAACTGACATTTACCAACTTTCTCCTCCTCTCCTCTCCTCTCTCGCGTGCAGGAGACAGACGTTATTCTGCCGCGATTCCCGCGAATGTGATGCGAATTGTCACGTGAACAAGCAAATCCACAAAGATAGAATAATAAAAAATAATACGTACAACGATAGCAAAAAAACAGTTTTGTAAAAATTATTTCCCCTCATCACCTAATGTACAGCTAAAGAAAACATTTACAAGAGTTGTGAAATGTGCCTTAAATTGAAATCTATAAGTGACCCTCAAATTCTGTGCATGCAACAAAACACATCGCAGCCGTGTACGATGATTTATCATAAAATTACTTCTGTCACATTGTTTGAAGAAAAAACTTTAATCAGCTGGTGCTTAATAACTATTGAAGTTATTAAACAGCACTGAATTCGGTAATGACGTGTTTTATGTGTTATATCTTGTTTTAATTTTAACTAAATACATTTGAATGCTCTAAAGGTTTATAACTGAACTTTAACATATTAATACATGGTAAAAGTTTTTCTTTTACTTCCTATCTACTTTCTAAATACTTGTTACAACTCTTATTGCGAACAATCCATCCCATACATATGTTTTTGATCTTTTAATGTTTAATCAAAATGTTGTAATTGGAGTGAAAATCACTAAGTCACTAAACAATAGTTACACCTACTGTTTACGACGTCATGACGGATACACCCCTATACACCCCCTCCAGCGGGGTAATATACCCAACCTCATGATCTCACAGAGAGACACAGAGCTGGTGACCTCCTGACAGAGCTGACCTAACAGGAAAGTACGAGTTCCGGCGTAGACGTCTATACTACTACAACATCTCAACGACCAACATTGTCTGATTGTTACATGGACAACCAAAGAACGCTTCAACATTCTTGTATATCTGAGCATGACACGCATTGTGCTTCCTCGACTGACATCACTATGGAGGATCTGACCCATAACCCAAAACTTCAGAGTGTTAATGCACAAGACTTGGATGATCGTGCTGCAACGACTCAATCACATGACATTCCAGGAACTATCCGAATCTTTCAACATCGGATAGGGGATAAAGTTTACACCATCCATGAAGTTTTGTTCTAAAAATCTAAAAACTTCGAACTAAAAGCATTATGGAGCACGACTGTCCGTTGAGTTCTGAAGATGCTGCGCACAAGCCTACGGTGTTTGACTGTGCCATGAGCAAAGAGTGTCGTTTAAGAGATACCATAGACTGTATGTTTGAAGATTATTTCAGAGGTCAGATGGTTGACTTGATGTATAAGATCATCGATGCAGCGTGTGATTCGAATAACGATTGTGCGGGAAATACTACACGTGTAACAAAACTCAAAAATGAAATGATTGTAAGAGGTCTAACAAATTCATGGCGTGATGTTACGATCGTGTGTCTAAATGGCAACGAGCCGATCTGTGCATCCTCAGAAAAGTTCTGAGTGTGGTGTTTGATTGTAGTGACGAGTTTGACGTTCTCTGTATGTGTACGTTTGTAACAGATCTATGTGCGTCAATGTTTTCAAAAAATGAGAAATTCTGTGGCGTCTGCAAAATCGTTGAAACTCTACTCAGCTACATCCTAGAGCAAGACAACACAGCCTGCAAAAAAATTATTTTCTGGTTAGACAAACTTTAATATCATTACTATTGTATTACTTTTACTTTTAACACCTCAATGTATGAATATATTGTATACCGTTTCAATGTATGCATATACTGTTTATCTCACAATATATTATTTAAATAAATTGTTTTTAAAAAATATTTTGTGGTCATGTCTGAGATCATAAAAACAACATGCAACCCTAATCCCGACCATTAGGAGGTATTAAATAATAATAATAAAAATAATAATAATAATAATAATCAAATGATCTTCATTCTTTTGTTTAGCTGCATTTAAAAAAATGGACAAATGGTTCGTATTATACCCATATCTCACAGCATCTTTTCAATAATAGACAAGCTGTTTAAATTGAGTTTAAGCAATGGCAAGTGTTTACATGTATCAAAAAGACCATTGTGTTACAGCAAAACTATTATTTGTAGAATGATAATGTAATGTATTGAGTTCTTAGATCTGTTTTGTGTTATCTCAGTGTTTCTTGCTGTATGTTTATTTGTTTTTGTTTAACTGTGATTGGAAACAGTATTCCCCACCTCAAAGAATATGTGTTACAGACGTAATAATGGTTTATTCAGAATGTAGATTATTGTTTTAAAGCTGATGTGTGGGGTTAGGCCTATATACAATAGGTACATTGCTTATATTTAGATGTCAAAATAAATAATCTCAACCATACTATCATACCTAAATTAGTGTTATGGATCTATTGCGAACAGCATGCATATGTTTTGACTTTGTGATGCTTAGTAAAAAATTTGTAACTTGATTGAGTAAAAAAAAAAAAAAAAAAAAACCTTCTCTCCGGTGACATACAGGACTTGCAGTTACTTCAGATGCATTGTGACTGTAATTTACATAGTTATTTATGCCTTCCTGATGACAACCCCGTACACCCTACACAACAGCGTGGCTAGGGATGAACCCAATTGCAGTCCTGTCCTGGTGGTGGAGCCATGAAATCTTAATTATTTTAACATAAAAATGAGTTTGACTAATATATTGGACTGGTTTGCATAAACAACTGAATACAGTTAATTTGTACTTAATTGGGATAGTAACGTATTAGGAATCATGAAATATGGAGTGATTTTTAAAAATGTATTATTATTTTATTACACACCGCCTCCAGTCATATTAATAAATGGGGAGCACAGACTATAGTTAAAGTTCAACTGCTCAGTTATCATGGTTCTGTTTCTCAAAACCTCCAACATTGTTGCACCTTCATGGATGAGACATACAAATAATTACTGTAATTCAAAGATTATTCAATCTTCATTGAATTGATATAATCAACGAACTCTTCAACTTTCTATAGCTGTCAAAATAAATAATCTAGAAACATACTATCATACCTAAATTTACAACGGGTAAAACAATCTCTTTTGAATACCCATGTGCAAGAATGTGAACAAGGGGAAAGTCAACAGCACATATGATAAAATGTAAAATTAGTTATTTTATGTTTTTAAAAATGACCTTTTTGTTTGTGCAAAATTATCAACTATCTTCTAGTACAAATGCACACTGCTCATGTCAAATGTCTCTTTTATTATACTAACACAGCTGCTTATACACAGTGCACACTTTTGTAGTAAATTGTGGAAGCATGATTGTTGCATAAAGATTATACTTGAATTTTATCCATATCCTTTTACAAGGACAGGTAACGTTAACCCTCAAAAGTGTTTGCATTACAATAATATGGTACAGGTACGTCATGTCAAACTGACAGAATTACACATTGTAAATGTTTACTATAACTTAAACTATTTGTATTGTTGTTGTTTTTAATTAATTTGCTTTTTTTTTTGCATAAAGAATTGCTTCTTCAGCTCTTGGATGTTAAGCACCACCGGGGTGAGATCATTGGAATTGTAGGTTTTGTCAAAAGAAAAAAACATCTGTATTTTAAAACACTGCCTTTTCTTAAAAACATAGTGTCAGACGTATTTGGCAGCATTATTCTCGTTTCATTGTGTATTAACTTCATATAGCCCCAATATTTGTAGAAATAAGAAAAGAGTATTTATAAAACAAAAAAGATTTGTTAGAACAATTTGTGTCTGGCACATCAGGTATGAAGATACGTTTGGTTTTAACTTAACTCAAGCTTTAATTTAACTCAAGTGATTCTGTGGTAATGGTTTAAGTGTAAAACAGCATGTGTTAATACTTGTGTGATTCAGCATCAGTCATAGATAGTCAAGCATTCTCAAAAAGAAAGACTATCACATAAATTCTAAAGAAAAGTCTTCGTCTAAAACACGTACAATCCGAGAAACAAGATGTGAACGGTGTCATCTGCTGAGCAAGATGGCTAAAAACTAATGATAAACCGTCATTTGCAAACTTTTTTGTATTTCTTATAAACAAATGCTTTTCATTTCCTCTTTTCTTAGTGATTTGGTCTTTTTGAATATTGTATGTTTGTTTGGACGTGTGTGATTTCTGTATAAAGATTAGGCCTATGTTTTAAAGTTAGTCCATATAGGCTTAACAAGTGTGTAACTTTCTGACAAAATATGTTGATGTGTGTAAAATACAACTATAATATCTAACATATATTGTAGATTGCAAACATTCCATTATCTGTTTATTTTGGGTTAGAGAACATTCTTAGCTCATATGTTTCTTTAATTTGTGCAGTTATGGGTATTAGTTAATAACAAACAAACAACAAAGACTTTAAAGCAACATGGGACCATAATATAAATATATATATGGTATAGTTACATGTCGAAGCATACTCACAGCTTGAAGATGACTTCCATAAAGTTTATTTTAGTAAAGGAATGTCTGGGTCATCCCAACACAAAGTTTTACGTTTTTGGGATGAGACCTCTCAAAGATTACACCAATATGAGCTTTTCTCGAACATTGCATGTTTGCACTATGTCTGAAACGTACTTTTTCATTTTCTCTTTATTTGAAAAGGGGGACAGTGTTACATTAATCAGCATTAAAACAATGTAAATGTACCCAAGTTAGCTCAAGAGTGGTAATTTTCACCGTTAGTCCCTCAGCCGGGTGTAATAAAAGGCTAGCTTAAAGATAACCGCAGGTATAAAATCACAAAAATAAAATTACATACACCGCATTATGGAAATACAATGAAGAGTCAAAAAACATAAAGCTGGCTTGCACATTCCAAACATCCAAATTGGGCTTAGGTCCAGGACAACTGAGTGAAATAAACTGAATAAAGAAGTGTGAAGTCCGCACACTGAAAGGTACTGCTTCAAAAATGGTATTAAAAAAGTATCGTTTCGACCCTCAGGTCTTCATGAAATACAAATCATATAAAATAAATATATAATGTTTAAATGCACACAGAAAGCATTTGGTGGTAGACCATGTCTGATTTTATAAATTAAACAAATGTTTTTGAATTTAATGAGATTAACCCAAGTAAGTAACTGATATTTCCTCAGAATACTACAGTGATGGTAGTGGTACAGTGTACTAATCAACATGCATTCCCTATATGTGGTTGTTAAACGTCTCAGGCAATTCATATGAAACGTAAGTTGGACAGAAGAAAAACATTTAAAATGTTAAATATGTTTAAAAAGTCTAAGTAAATACAATGTGTTTGTCACAAACACATCTAAAGTGCTTTTACTCGTGTGAGGAAACCCCCTCGCAACATTACTAATCAATTAATCACAGAAATAATGTGTGTCATCAGACTGATTTAAAGAAATTAAAACGTTAAATCTTTATTTAAAGAAAATAGACTTCTGCTTTTGCAACACACAAATTTATAAATGTTCAAAATCGTTTGTCTTTGACTACTTCTAATCATGGTTTTAGGTCTGTAAAAATACAGAATAAAAAATAGTCTTCTGCTTTTGCAATACACAAATTTATAAATGTTCAAAATCTTATAAATGTTCAAAAACTTATATTCCATACTTTGAAGCATCATGGTTTTAGGTCTGTAAAAATACAGAATTAAAAAGAAGTAACAACTTTCTCTAACATTTTCTGATAACGTAGTAAAATGTACGAATACCAACCATAACTTATACAACTTTTTAAAAACTTTTAAATGTGTTGGTGAACTTTTCAAATATATGTGAAAAACGAAACTTTCTTTAATTAAAAACAAGTCCCTGATCTTACCACAGACAATACATTGTAGGAGTGTGTTTGTGTGTGAGTGCAAACTTCTCCTGGACATAATGTTATTTGTTATAAAACAGTAAAAAGACCCTTTAGAAATGGACTCTCCCAAACACCCCCCACCTCTGGACTGTTGGACTGTTCTAAAACGTTCCGTGAAGCTGAAGTTTGAAAACATCTAATGTTGAGAGAATTTGTGGATGCGCTTGTTCAATGTAAATAATAGTTAAAATCAAGTGTTGTTAACTAAGGAATATGTGTGTGCGTGCAACTAATTGTAAACACATGTGCATATTTTATTGTATAATATGTTCATAAGAGATAATTTATAATGAGTCATTCCATCTAAATGTTTACAATGTTAACGTTTGCACGTTGATCGTTACGTGATCTACCCGTGTTATATGTACAGTATGTTATGTCGTGCATGTCGTGTAGACTTCGACTGTGTCTCAGGGAGCATGTAAGGGCATGTTTGTCCGTTTTGAAAGACCATGTTGTTCACTTTTAACTTTTCAGCTTCGGAGAAATTGAAAAGGGTAAGTTAAAACAATATAATGTCCGGTTAAACAATATAGGATGGATGCAAAGGTAGTATATTTATTATTTATTACATTAAATACATGTATTTAATACACGGGTATTTATTAACGCGGTCCGCGAACGGTCTGTATATTCCTCATTTGTTAATCCGTCTCCTCAGTCTTTTCATACCAATCCATAATGTGGTAAAAAATGAAATCCAATATCTCGCTCTGTGAAAACCAAATCGAAGGTGCTCTGTTGTATTCCATGTAAATCTTCTATCGTTATATCCACATTGATCAATTAAATGTAAAATATATTCCACATGCAGTGTTTCCCCTAGGATTTTTTTCAGGGGGGGGGGGGGGGGGGGGTCGATCCCCCGAAACTAGTGTCGCGGAGCGGGCGTGTTACGGATACTTGGTGTACATTTTTATGTAATCAAAAATCATGTCTAATTAATTTAAATCATAAAACTTTTATTATAAACAATTATTAAACTTATACAATCTTTTTTTTTTTTAAATCTATTAAATGTTTTTTTTTTCCACACAAATTCTGTTGTTTTTTCTGGTAACCAAATGAAGACAAAACATAATTACATTTCTTTTAATCATATGAAATTGAACAAACTTTTTTTGTCAAACAACGTGCTGCACAATGAGCTTTACTGTTAAAATTAAAACATGGAAGAAAAATTTATTATTCCTTTAAAAATAAAGTTGAGATCATAATTTATTTGTATTAGTGTTAGTATTATTATTACATTGAGATGCATCTAAATTCTACTGTACAACAGTAATATATTTCTGTCAAGTTAAACCGAACTTTTATTTTGACGGGTTGCCGTGAAGACCTTTGAGTTTCTGTTTATGACGTGACGATAGATTTCTCAAATGAAGCGGTTAAATGCTCACGGAGTTACTTTAAGAGCGGATCTAGAGTCTGGAGAGGAAGTTCATGCATTTGTGTCCTCATATAGGCAAAAACAACCTTTTACTGTCTATGAAAACAACAGGTCGATCGTCACGCGTGCGTGTGTGTATGTGTGTGTGAAATGAAACTGCGCGTCGTCTGCACCAGCTCGAGCGTGTATGTGTGTGTGTGAAATGAAACTGCGCGTCTTCTGCAGTTCATTCATTCACACAGTGATTCATATTTAAATAGTATTTTAGCCGTTTAATATTCACACACTAGTCTATCGTGATTTGATTTCAAGTGTACTAAACTGCTCTATCGCGAAAAGCATAGCCGCTAAAGTTACTACTTGGAGCTCTTGCGTCCAGTTTTTTTTTTCTCGGGGAATTTTTCATTCAGGGGGGGCGGGGGGCAGTTTTGAGGGGGCGGGCCGCCCCCCCAAAACAATGGTAGGGGAAACACTGACATGTTCCGGCTGGTTAATTTTGTTAATCACGATCCTTGTAGCCTAATTTTCGCGGAGCTAAAGTTAAATCCATCATAGCTTCATCAAGGCATCTCTCGGGAGTCTTTGGGTCTGACTCTGCAGTAGCGTAGCCTAAATTCCAAGAGAATGTAGGCCTACGTCGAGTTTGCGGCTTTTCAAACGGAGTACGGGGGCGTCTCTTCTTTCATTATGTGGGAGTGCTTGTGTGACGTATGTGTGACGTTTGTTCTATTTCCCACGCTCCCAGGTGTGGGTGTGTGTGTGCGTGTGTGTTTGTGTGTGTGTGTGTGCACGTGTGTGTATGCGCACGCATGCGCAACGCATGGGCTGCGGACGTCTATTCTTTCATTATGTGTGTGTGTGTGTGTGTGTGTGTGTGTGTGTGTGTGTGTGTGTGTGTGTGCGTGTGCGTGTGCGTGTGTGCGCGTGGGAACTCTTTGTCATCCTTTCCCACGCCTCAGCACCTGTTGTGGGAGGGGTCGAGGTGTGGGATGGCTCTAGGGGTGGAGTCCGAGTCAGGTTGGTTTGTAGACTTCACAGATGTCAGTCTAACTTTTGGGATGCCAGTGAATGGACGTGTTTCGTGGAGCTCCCGGGAAATTACATTTACACAACTTTTGGAGTTAAAATCTCTAAACCTTTGGATATACCTTTATAGTGATGGATTAATACCTTTGGATATATCGATGGTGTTGGATTAAATCTTTAAACTGGATTACTTTTGTTCTTCGTTCAACAACAAAGCGTGGATGTAAAAAACGTAAGTCAGTTTTTTTTTTAAAAATGTATGTATGTGTTTTTTGATACTGTGATTTTTAACATGATGTAATTTTAATGTCATGACGTGTTTATGTAAAATGTAACACATTTTACAAAAATAATGAAGGTTAAATGTATCTTTTGTAATGAAGAAAAAAACGTTTAACTCGTTTTACTTTTCTGTAAATAACAGGATGTTGATCTTTTAACGTTTTAACATTTTAGATGTTTTAAGAAAACATTTGGATAACTTTAAGAAATGCGGTTTAAACTTTTTCATTAATGTTTTAACAACTTACAAGTGTATGAACACTAAAGACAAAAGTATCTGGTAACACTTTATTTGAAGGGGTGTGCATAAGACTGACATGACACTGTCATAAACATGACATAACACCTGTCATGAACATGAAGTTGTCTTTATGAATGTTTATGACTGTTGTCATTAAGTGTCATTCGGTAAATTATGACACTTTTAATGCAAAGTTGACATTGTTTAAAATGTCTTTGTTATGACAACTTGACATTAACAAAGACAAAAATGTCTTTGTTATGACAACTTGACATTACCCAAGACAAAAATGTCTTGATTATGACAACTTGACATTAACAAAGACAGAAATGTCTTTGTTATGACAACTTGATATTAACCAAGAAATCATAACCTGTCAACCTGTCACAAATATGTCATAACAGGTCTAATTATCAAACTTCAAGCATTTTGCAGTGTAATAACCCTTAATGACATCTTTATAACTAGTACAATGTGTTCCACTTTACTTGAGGACAGGTAATATTCATGACACAGTTATAATGGTGTCATGACGGCCAAAGTTGTGACAGGTTGACAGGTTATGATTTCTCGGTTAATGTCAAGTTGTCATAACAGAGACATTTCTGTCTTGGGTAATGTCAAGTTGTCATAACAAAGACATTTTTGTCTTTGTTAATGTCAAGTTGTCATAACAAAGACATTTTAAACAATGTCAACTTTGCATTGAAAGTGTCATAATTTACCGAATGACACTTAATGACAACAGTCATAAACATTCATAAAGACTCCTTCATGTTTATGACAGGTGTTATGTCATGTTTATGACAGTGTCATGTCAGTCTTATGCACACCCCTTCAAATAAAGTGTTACCAAGTATCTTAATGATATAAATTGTTTTAATAGTTTTAAACACCATATGTGTTATGTGAAAAAGTACATCTTCAAATATAGTGATTAGTTCTATTTGTTTGATGTAATTTTAATACACACAGTTTTAGATGTTTTTAATGCTAAAACATTTTGATAACTTTAAGAAAGCACAATTTAAAACTTTTATTTATTTAATTATCGTATTATATTTTTAAATGTATTAATTATTTATTTTTTATGTCTAAACGTTTTAACATTTTACAAATGTATGGTGACCGCTAAAAAACGATATTTTTAACACAATGTAGTTTTAATATTATGACGTGTTTTATGTAAAATGTAACACATTTGACAAAAATAATGAAGGTTAACCTGTTAGCGTTCCTGCAAAATTTGCCTAAAACGCCTAAAAAAGGCCTACCCAATTTAAATTGCATGCTGTTCTTGAACCATTTGGAGTATATGCATGCTTTTGGTTTCTTTTGAAAGGTGACACTCAGAGGTTTGTTCCTACATAGTCAGAATCACTGTAAGTCTTACTGGCTTTGAGTAATAGAACTTTGAACACACTGTAAAAGGACCAAAAAAAATCCGCCTACATTTTTTCTTTTAAACAGATGCCTGCAGATAACTACAGCTGGGAGCTATTAGCAGGAAAACATAATGGGATCACAGCATGAAGCCTTACCAAACCCAGTTTAAAATTTTATAACAATAGCTTAGAAAATGAGTGTTTTACACATGTTTATCTAAGTGTATGTCTAGGCGCTTCCCAAAAAAGGCCACTTGGAGACTCCAAAGGACCCTTTGTGACCATAGACACATAAAATGCTGCTATTCTTGAATGCTTTACTCTGCAGTCATAATTTTGGGCTCTAATGAAAGGTTACACTTAGGGCTATTATATTCCTTATCACTGGCAATAATTGCTGACACATAGCAACTGAAGCATAAACACATTATAGTGTTTTTTTTTTTCTTCAATTCTTGAAACCAAACTTTCTACAAAAAAAGAGACAAAACAAGTGCCATGGTACTAAAACACTTTAATATTTGAACTCACACTAATAAATAAATATATATATATATATATATATATATATATATATTATATATATATATATATATATATATATATATATATATATATATATATTAGGGCTGGGGTAAACGATTATTAACTAAACGATTAGTTGGGCGATTATTTTATCGATTAGTCGACTAATCTAACGACTAATTGGGCGATTAATATAAAGATTATTTTTCTGCTCCTCGATTAATAAAAAAAACAATGTATCTCAAATAAATACGAACTAGCGTACTCATGATACTGTAGCTGGCTAACGTTAGTTTGTTATGTATTTGAACACCGTCATTAGAACTCTATAACCGCCAAAACCGTGTTATTAAAATATTTTGTACAAACATTTTTTATCATAGAGAATGTTTAAATACTAATATCAGCTTACGAGGGAAACGGAGGCGAAGTTAGTGGTGCTTCTGCTCCTGCTGGAGATGATTCATGAGAGTCTGTTCCCCTTTACCGATCAGAGCGCGCGCTGACACGGAGCAAAGCCTTGTTTATACTTGACGCGTCCGCACGAGCGTGCGGCAAATATGACGCGTTGGGTGCGCAAGACCGGCAAAACCCCATATCGCGTGCACGGCTTCTTTTGTAACAGCGCGCGCGGCGCCGCGTCCGCGGATGAACGACTGCAAGCCGGATCTGCCCGAGCCGTACGTCTCACCGCACCCGCACCCAGTTTGCGCGTCTAAATTGCAAAGGTTTTTTTTGTTAAGGATTTGTTTACTGTGTGTGATTCATTTAATGGAGAGCACATTCACTTCTAGTGGTCTTCGTCCTCCATTCTGCAATGTTTCGGTCTCCCACGTGTGTTGGCGAGCTGTATTGCCGGAAACGGTGCAAAAAATAAATAAATGAAGAAGCGTCGACGCAAAAATATGGCGTCGACGTAATTTTGACGTCGAAGCGTCGACGTCATCGACGCGTCGCTACAGCACTAATATATATATATATATATATATATATATATATATATATATATATATATATATATATATATATATATATAAAAATCAATAATAATAAAAAAAATATATATATATAAATATATATACATTTTGACGAGGTGCTGTCATTCTGTCCCTCAGTATGCTGTTTTTTTCTGACAGGCTCCCAGTCTTCATCTTATTCATTTTCAGATGATGGTCTGTGATATAAAAAAAAAAATAATAAACATATTTATTTTAAACAAAAAATAAGCATATAAACAGAACAACATGCACACAAATAAATCAGGTTATACAGTTTATGAGCACACACACACACACACACACACACACACACACACACACACACACACACACACACACACACACACACACACACACACACACACACACACACACACACACACACACACACACACACACCACCTGTGCTTGAGCCCACATAAACAATCCTGCACAAGCGCACACGACAGAAGTTAGCATGTAGCTTACACGTAAAACACCACACACACACACACACACACACACACACACACACACACACACACACACACACACACACACACACACACACACACACACACACACACACACACACACACACACACACACACACACACTCGACATAAAACACCAAACACACGACATAAGCTGACAAATACACCTCAAAACAAACACATACCTCAGTATATACAGTCAAATATGTTGTATAATATAATAAAACTTACTTGTCGAGAGTGACGTCGCCACCATCCAAAAACAAATCCTCTGCTAGCTACCTAGCCAATGGATGACACATTGCTCTCTTCGTCAGAAATGTCATCCTCCGACTCATTACTATCACGGCGAGTACACTGTTCAATCACTTCTTCGTGTAAGAAGTGGGTTTTCATAGTTTTCTTTGCATCTTGCAACTGTTAGCTACTTTAAATCGTCAACTCGTCCAATGGTCTGTTTACGCACGGACGCATGAATCAATACGGAGCTTTGCGCACGATCTTCGCGCATTACCTAAGGGATCGGCCCACTAAAGCTGCATATCAATCATTACAGACATTCATTGGCTATCAGCAAAGTCCGTCATTTCCATTCTCTATTGCAACTGGATCGATTTACTGTCACTCAAAGAGAGGGCGGTACCATTCTTCATCAGTGCGCTCTTTGGCTATTGACAACAGGTGACACCTCAATCATGGACCGATTGGCTCAAATGACCTGTCTATCAAAAGTTCAGGGGTCAGTGGCCATTTTGATATCACATTTCCTTCAATGTTTACTTATCAAATGAAACTACATCATAGAATGCGTCGAAGTTGTGATCGTGCTGGCGGCTAACGCGAAATGCTAGTACTAAATTCCGTGGATGTTTATTGATAAATAAATGTGTCATGGACTAAATCCTTCATTGAATTGGATTGTATGGACCCTTTACAGTGTAACCAAACCGTTTTTGTTGGAATGTAATGGATAATGGACTAACAAGAGTCTTCCTTGGTGAGTTTCTTCCAGTTTGTTTTTGTTTTTTTGGCTGTTGGTGGTCTGACAAACTGACAGATTGTACCCGCTGTGTTGATTGTATCTTAAAATGGCTTACATCGCTCGAATCACGAGAATCTCAGCTTTCCAAAGATGTATAACATGTTTACATATTTTAGTAAAAAAAAAAATCTTGCAAGAATTAAACCTCTGAAACAGCCCAACGTCCCACGGTCGGTACGTCGGACCACTATCTGGTTAAATGTATCTTTTGTAATGAAAAAAAAACTTTTAACTCGTCTTACTTTTCTGTAAATAACTGGATGTTGATCTTTTAACGCTTTAACATTTTAGATGTTTTAAGAACTAAAACATTTTGATAACTTTAAGAAATGCAGTTTAAACAACTTACAAGTGTGTGTGAACACTGAAGGCATATTAGATCTATTTGTTTGATGTAAGTAATTTTAATACAAACGGTTTTAATTCTAGAACATTTTGATAACGTTAAGAAAACAGCTTTTAAACTTTTTCATTAATGTTTTAAGTGTATGAACACTAAACACAATAGTATCTTAATGATATAAATTGTTTTAATAGTTTTAAGCACTGTGTGTTATTGTGGAAAACACAATTTTAACTTTCTCATTAATGTTTTAATGGTTTTAATCACTACGTGTTATGTGAAAAGCACAACTTTTGCCCAAAATATATGTTATTTTTGTGATTAAACTCTTTTTAAAACAGATGTTTATGTAAAATGAAACATTTTACTAAATAATGTGTAAAGGTAAAGACATATGTATCTTAATGGTTTTAATTACTACGTGTTATAACCCCTTTTCTTTAATAAAAAACACTAAACCTATCTCTGTTTTCTGTCATCCTTCTTAAAAAGATTGAAAATGTATTGTTTGAATGTTTTTCCATCATTTTGAACATTTTTACATCGATCAAGACAGGTGCCCGTAACAGGTGTACAACACGTGCCCGGACCGGAACCGGTTCGGATGGGAGGGGTTCCGTACCGTGGGAATTCCCACGGTCACATGATCTCTCCGGAAGTGGGAGGGATGGTGGTGGGTCTAGCGTGGGAAAAGGGGGTGGAGCTAAGCGTGGGGAAAAGGGGCGGGGCTAAGCGTGGGGAAAAGGGGCGTGGTCAATCATAGGGCAATAAATCACTCAAAGTGACAGATAGTGCCCTATATACTCTCTCTACAATGTTATAATGTTATAGGCTATTCTTCATCTAGGTCTTTGTAAGGCTATTAAGGTTTTGGGGCAAAACAATGTCAAGAAAGCTGCCCAGTAATGTTTTATTAGGCTGGCATAAGTTGTGTGGTTTAGGGTTCTTGTAAACAGTTAAAAAACAAATATTTTTTACAAGATTTTACTAGAAAATAAGTCTTCATACAACACTTTAAAAACATAACAAAAAGCTATTTTGCTATTTTTGTCATAGGACATGATGTCACCATTTTTAGCTTTTAATGCCCATTCAATCAGACAAACAAACCATCAAGTAACATGTAGTTGGCCATTTGATAAAGGGGTATGTATGCATGCGTGTGTGTGTGTGTGTGTGTGTGTGTGTGTGTGTGTGTGTGTTGTGTGTGTGTGTGTGTGTGTGTGTGTGTGTGTGTGTGTGTGTATATATATATATACGTACAGACTAAACTGACTTTTTTTTCTGCTTTTTACTGCTGTTGAACTGATTAAAAAAAACACTTGTAAACACAACTGTAAAAGGCCTGTAAACACACACACACACACACACACACACACACACCACACACACACACACACACACACACACACACACACACACACACACGCATTGTTTTTTTTTTTAATCAGTTCAACAGCTGTAAAAGAAAAATTCAGTTGAGTCTTTTGACTTGCACACTAACCCATAAATGTCTAAGGAATAAAGAATGTATAAGACATCTGTGGTGATGCTTTGGTAGCTGTTACTCTTGTGGTATTGTGTGGTTTTTATAGGATGTTAAGCTCATGTTTTGTATTTTTTTGTATAGTTAAAAAAACTATTTAGCTCATGTTTGGTATGGTTAAATTTGTGTTAAGAGAGGAGTTGGTTGGTCGGACAGGATGTGGTCAAATTAATTGTGCATGTTTTTTGTATCTTTTAATGGGGTGTCTGAGGTTATGACAAAGTTGTTTACAAATACACTGAAAATGTTAGGTAATTTAAGTTAGTATAATGCATGATGCTTTAATTAAATAAGATGTGGCGATGTGGTATTGATAAATAAACATTTGAGGCATGCAAAAAAAGACATACATTCAAAATACAGAGCTCGACTTATACGGTTATATCTTATACGGACTTATATCTTTCTGTACAATGTGACATTACCAACTACTTGTCTGGCACGCATAATACAGCGTTATTAGTCATTTTCGCATATCCGTGTAAACGGGATCATTGTTGTGTAAATGTACCCTTTAATACCAGGCTTGTCAGTAAATGGCCACTGTTATGATTGTCTAACGTCATTGTATAGGAAACAGTATCAATGCCCACTCGCAATTGCATGTGAGCTAAGCATCTAGAAAACATCTATTTAAAACCGTAATTTACAGACAAAGCATTATGGAACGTTTGCTTAAAGGGTACCTATCATGGAATTTTGAAAATTACCTTTCATGTAGTGTGTAACATAGATCTAAGTGAACAAAAACATCCTGCAAAGTTTTAAATATGAAAGTTCACCGTATACAAAGTTATTATCTCTCAAAAGTAAGAGTCGACTCTGAGTCGTTGATATGAATCGATAGACGAACGATGCACTTTCGTACGTCACTTGTCCAAGTTATTTGAATAAGATACGCCCACTCATTGCATTAGGAGACACCAGGGAAAACATCATGTCGATGAGACGCTGCTGTGTTTTGAAGTGCGACGCAAAAGCAAACTTTTTTCATCTGCCCAGTGAGGAGCATTTGAAGACCGTGGCTACAGTTCATAACTATACCACAGAAGTATTATAGCCCGAACTTGTTCTGTGTTCGCGTCATTTTGAAGATGATTGCTTCACAAACCTAAATGCTATAAAGTATGAATTTGCGAGGCGGCTAATACTGAAGGAGGAAGGTTCAGTACCGAGTTTATTTGGATCAGCTTCCTTCTCCGAATCACAATCTGTAAGTAGGCTGTTGCTTTTATGTTTGTATCATGTTCTATAATTATTTTGCGTGTTGTGTACGCACAGGCACAGCGCAGCTTCTAGCAGCTAACTTAGGTCTTCAATGTCAATTGTATTGAAATATGTGAAGTGTTTGTCGTTGTTGATGGAGTTGTCACAAGGGCTCTCGAGTGTCACGCATCACCCATTGAGCGTGACAGTCACTCATTTCAGTCTTTTGTCACGCTCTCCGGCCACACATTGTATTTCTCACGCTGAAAAACTATTTGTAATATATTTAATATGCCGCAATGCCAAAAATCACTCACTGTGGAACCGGCAGCAGGATTCAAGCGCGTCTCCTCCAGTGTTGCCAGGTCCGTATGCCTGCACTGTTTCCGCGGGTTGTTTGTGTAGTGCACGCTGGTTGACGCGATTGTTTTATCCACTGGAACATGATTGTTATTGAGGAAACACCCGGGACCGCTATTTGAATATTTTTGGCCGTGATTGGGTTAGTTTGATGAGCAATTGGGCTGGTTTTGTTGTGCAGACCTGGCAACCCTGGTCTCCTCTGGTGTTGTTCGTCTGGTGTTGTTAGCCAATCAGAAAATAGCACTGTTGTATCTGGGTAAGATCTAGCGCAACAACCAATGACACCCCGTCGGCTGGGTGTCTAACATATCACCACAGATTAGCGTCACGCAAAGGCGGGGTTTGGAAAAATGACTCGCTAAACGATTCATATGGGAGTCGGTGAGCAAATCAGGTAAAAATAGATGCATATTATAAGACAACAAAAGTGTTTTTTGTCATTGCATGCTTGTAAAACTGTTGTTGGGGACTCCCAGAACAATATTAGGAACATTTTAAATGCCATAATAGGTACCCTTTAACGTTTACTTAAAGGGATACTCCACTTTTTTTGGAAATATGCTCATTTTACAACTCCCTCAGAGTTAAACAGTTGGGTATTACCGTTTTCGAATCCATTCAGCCGATTTTCGAATATTTAGAAGAATATCAGTAACCAGACAGTTTCTGGTCTCATTGACTTCCATAGTAGGAAAAAAATCTACTCATTATATAAAAATGAGCCTATTTCAGAAAAAAAGTGGAGTATCCCTTTAAGGTTTGCGATGTAGCTGCTGTTCCAATACAGCTGACTGATTCGTCTGTTAACAAAACTTTCTTTGCAATCTCTTCATTACACTGTGCCTCATTTATCTGCAGTCAAATTTTCAGAACAAACCTATAATCCTCAACACGATCAATGATGAAATTAGACATACCAACCACTTGTTCTTGATTTCTTCTAAAGTCTCAACAGAAATGAGCAAATGAGGTGTTTAAAGCAAACTGTCCTTTATGCTTCCATTTCTTACATTTGTCCTCTCGTTGGCAGATGGAAATGAGTTGAGTATGTCAGAAACTGAACGTGCATCTGTATACTGGATCCAGTGTAGTGTTGTCACAGTCACAGTCACATTCAGTTTGTTTTGTTTTCATGTCATGTGATCTCTTTGTTCTAGTTTCCCACCACAATCTGTCACCATGAACACTAACACCATTCTTCACAGCTGTTCATCGTTTAAGTTCATCATAACTGTGTATTTAAGTTCCTCCCTTTGTCCTGTTCATTTGTCAGTTGTTGTCTGTGCACTAGCACGCTGTTTCGTTTGTTGGCTTGTTATTCTGAGTTCATAATAAATCATGTTTTCTTTTATAATCATCTTCGTCTTTTGTGGATCGAAGCGTTACAAGTGTAGCGTCAGTGAATGGGTTCTATCTGCTTTTGACACAACACGATGCTCGCATCTAGTGTAGCAGGCAAGTGTTAGCCGTTAAGTGACTAAATGCCAGTGGGCGGGACTTATGGTGCAATGATGTGTAACTGTTCTTTCAGGACCACTATCGTCAAATACGATTGGCAATTGCATACAGTTAGGATTGGTGGTATGGTTCTGTTCTGGGCAAGAATTCCCTGCGCATCCATGCAACCTATTATGTAGGCTATAAGAGCAGGGAGAGCAGCAATAACCTCCCTTGGCTAAACAGAACAGAAACATGAATGTATTGCAGATATCATTAATTCAAGATTTTAAAGTACAACATTATTTGAGAATTTATTCTGATGCCATAAAATGCCATAGTGACTGCACGTGAGGAGGAGCTGGGGACGGAGGAGGGTAATTAGCTCCTGAGAACGTGATAGATGCTGATAATTCTGAAGGAGCTTATATATATACAGTGATATGTGTTCCTATAGACGTGGATCAGCTGAGAGTCAGCTGCTCCGAGCTTGACTAACGTGACCTGCCAGAACTGAAGTTACGCTTAATTTCGTCTATGTCTTGCTCTGGAGGCAGTCATATTCAAATGTATTTGCCCGTGTGACGTAACAGATCCCGCAATATCAAAACAAGCCATTTTTGGAGCTTGATTAAATAAATATGTTGTTTATAATGAGGAGGATGATTTAAGATATGAAACTTGCAGAATGTTTTAATGGCACAAATACCTCTTACATGTTAAAAGATTAAGGCAAATTTGATTTCTCATCAGTACAGTGCAGCAACCTAAAAACATCCCAATAAAATAACTATCTGTGTAAATGAGACTTAAAAATAAAGTAAACAAATGATAATAATGATTAAAAGTTGCTTGCATTCATTACACAAGCATACTTTACCATACTTACATAGTCATTCAGGCACAAACACACTGAATCAATTAGGGGTGAATTCTGTGTGGATGACTCCATCACAGTAAAGAGACTTTCTGGCCAAACTTATTTGATTAAGAGCACATGAAGCCACAGCAAAGAAAACATGACAGAAAAAGTAAAGAATCCAGTTTATAAATGTAGTTCTGATAATATCAAGGCAGCACAGTAAGAAAAACTTTATAAAGTGATTATAAATGATGTGTGTTTGTGTGATGATACTCTCCACTTGGTCAAAATGACTGATTGTAGACTATATACTATTTCCTCTAAACTTATTATGACAGACATGTGTTGATGCTTTTTGTGAATCTGAGCATGTGTGTGTGTTTCAGGCATGTGGCATTCAGTAAAGTTAGTTTTTCACCTTTACCCTAAGCATGCTCACAACCCTGTATACAGCTACTGATTAATTCTTGATTGTTTTGCAGTCGAGTAAAATGTGTGTTAATAGTATACAATGTTTTACTGTAACATTATGTGGTTGCATGATGGCACACAATAGATTTGAAATGAATAGGTATTTCACACTATTTTTCTTCATTGTTTGATAATTTTATTTTTTAATAGTATGTAAACCATGTAAGTATTTCATAAGTGAATAGCTACTATAAAATACAGCAACTTTGTTTCTGCCACTCTCCATCATCAAATCGAAGACGGCAACAAAGTTTATCAAAATTAATTTAAATAATTTAAAAGGTAGCCACTTTCAATTATATAAATATAGACTACCATTCAAAAACATGTTTGGGATTTGTATGATTTTTATTTTTTATTGTTTTTTCACATTGATTTGATCAAAAACACTGTAAAAAATGTAATAATGTGAAATATGATTACACTTACGGATTTGGTTCTTATATCTTATTATTATCAATGTTGAAAACAGTTTAAGTGAACTGCTTAGAATTTTTGTAGAAACCATGATACATTTTTCAGGATTCTCTGATTAATAATAATAATAATAATAATAATACATTTTATTAGTATTGCACTTTACACATGAATAACACATCTCGAAGTGCTACAGGTGTACAGTTAAAAACAATAAAAACATAAAAGGCAGTCAAGTGCAACAAGAAATTAAAATATATTAAGAATTAAATGTTGCAATTAAAAATAAATGGGTCTTTAATTTGTTTTTAAAAGCCTCTAAGGGCTGTGGCACCCTCAGGTAGGGCATTCCACAGTCGTGGCGTGGCCACCTGGAAGGCCCTATCTCCCATAGTGCAGAGTTTGGACTTGGGGACCTGGAGTTTATGGCTGTCAGAGGAACGGAGATGCCGGGTTGGGTTATGGCTATTTAAAAGTTCTTTGAGGTACAGTGGTGCGTTGCCGTAAAGACACTAATAGGTCAGGAGACAGATCTTATAATCAATCCTGAACCTAACAGTGAAGTTTATGGAGGATGGGTGTGATATGTTCCGATTTGCGCACCCCCATCAGGACCCTGGCAGCGCAATTCTGAATGTACTGCAGTCTCTGCAGGCTCCTGCCAGGGATCCCGATGAGGAGTGAATTGCAGTAATCTAGCCTGGAGGAGACAAAGGCATGGACTAGCTTCTCTGCATCAGATAGAGAGAGTGAGGGACGCAGTTTGGAAATATTCCGGAGATGAAAGAATGCATTCTTATAGAAAAATTGAATGTGGGTGTTAAATGATAAGTGGGTGTCAAATCGAACCCCT
Organism: Chrosomus eos; assembly: GCA_036326025.1. Classification (NCBI taxonomy): domain Eukaryota; kingdom Metazoa; phylum Chordata; class Actinopteri; order Cypriniformes; family Leuciscidae; genus Chrosomus; species Chrosomus eos. The sequence goes on along the minus strand of CM070820.1, from coordinate 38,592,128 downwards.
AAGTTTATTATGGAAGATGTCAGAGGAATGTTATAGCCTGCAAATGAATAGACAGTCAGGGGGAGGATCGGAGTTGGTGTGGAGTCCCAATGAGGAGACATTCGGTTTTGGAGCTGTTTAACTGAAGGAATTTATCAGTCATCCATGCCCTTGTCTCCTCCAGGCAGGCAGTTAGAGTGGAAAGTGATGATGCAGAGGATGTGGGGTCCAACCTGATATAGAGCTGAGTATCATCAGCATAGCAGTGGAAAGCAACTCCATGCCTGCTGATGATGTGGCCCAAAGGGAGCATATAAATGGAGAAAAGAGTAGGGCCGAGAACCGAGCCCTGGGGCACTCCACATGTAGCTGTGTGGGGTCTTGACCTGGCTCCCCCCAGGGCCACATACGCAACTCTATCAGTCAGGTAGGACCGAAACCACTGAAGTGCTGTGTGTGAAATAACGATAAAGTGTTGCAGACGATGGAGTAGGATGGCGTGGTCAACGGTGTCGGATGGCATGGTAATAGAAAGAAAAAAACTATTTTTAATATTAAATGTTGTTTGTCACTTTTGATCAATTTATTGTATCCTTGCTGAATAAAAACAAAATCTTGCTAACTTTTAAAAAGTAATGTAGGCATGTCATTAAAACATATTTTTTTAGATTAAAAAATAAATAAATACACTGTGTTTCCCCAACAACCTTTTCAGCAGTCTTTCTGTTTTGAAAAAGACTTCATGGATTTTTTGCACACTTTTGCATCTGTTTTCTCTCATGCTATCTGTTTGCATCCTTTAGCCAAACATACAGAATAAACTAATTTAAAGCTACAGCCCAATCATCTGGTTTCCACTGCAATGTGACCGAATACAGCTGAACAGAGAAAAACGTGAAGTATTTTTCCTGCTCCCTACGTTAAGGCTTTGTGATCATCTCTGATTGAGGCAACACATTGTTAGTTTATTATAGTGAGAGCATTTCTTCAGATGGAGTGTAAAACAAATCACTATAGGAACTGAATCCACTTGTCATGGAGTCATGGCAACACATGAAGTTAACTTTATAATATAGAAGCCAGGCTGTGACTGTAGAATGTTAAATGATTTGTATGTAATATGGTTGCCGTGTGCAGTTTGCTATGGGGTGCAAACAAGACATGGGAAAGGAAGTTTTAAAGAATTGTTTGCTTTGCCATACAATTTTGTATATCCCTTGTTTAAATGCTTGAACTGTTTTAGTGTAACCAATGCAAAAACATTCAGTGGAAAAGACTATTCAACATTGGCTCAAAATGTTTCTCTGTTCTGAAGGGCTGAAACAGATGCATGGACCATTTAAACCACGGATGCTGTGCGAACATATCCTTTCATAGCGTACTGCAAAGTTCACGAATGGTCAAACCAACTGCTCCATAGAGGACAGTGTGTCAGCTTACAGGATCCCCTCTAGGTGAGCTAAAGTTAAAGTCAAAATACTGCATCAAAACAATAGAGTTGAGATTGAGAAAGAGAGAAAAGTTCATCAGATCCATGTGTTTGGGTGTGCTTTGGGTTTGAGGAAATGTGTTGAATCACACATTACTGGATGTGCGTCACTTGACACGTTTATTGTGAAAAATAACTGCTGAACTGCTGGAGATAATCAAGTGCAGCGGTTTGGGTCTGTTTTCTCTTTCTTTTTTTTTCTGTCTCTCTCATCATGTGACCATTCGACCTAAGAGTCTTGCTTGTTAAAAAAATTAATCAGGAAGCATGACTCATTTTGTGCTCCACATTCGATCAGTCATAATATGCTGAGTTGGCAGTTTGTAAAGGCCTCTTTAAGGATCAAAACAGCCCTTGTGTGTGATTTGTTTTGTTATTTATATATATATATATATATGAATGATTCCTTGTGTATTTGTGCCTGATTTCATCCCCTTATCTTTGTGAGTGTTCACTGTTGCGGTTTTAGACTTTGAATAGTTTTGGCTAAATCAAGCCGTCCATGTTATGTGTGCAATATGAACCACATGTTCATTCAGACACACACTCAGTCAGCCATCTTCCAGGAAAGACAAGGATTGAAGTTAATTTGAAATGATGAGAAAACAGGATTGATGGTCATTGATTAAAAACAATCCGTTTCTGGTCTATTGGATACCAGTTTGTACTGGAAAGAAAAAAGAGTGTGCAGTGCATTAGACTGGTTCTTTAGGTCAGTTCAAAAGATTTAGAACAAATATGAGAAAAGAGCTTAAATAACTGCTCAACACATATCTAAGCATCATGATGACTCATTAAGCACAATGTAGTCTGCAAATGATCATACATTAACATTTCATTATTTCACAAAGCTCACATTTGTTCCTCGAATATTGAATCAATTACCACATCTCATTGGTTTTGAAAACGTATACGGGTAGATCTTCTCCATATGCCAGCAGGAACTCTGAAACTCTAAAAAATACTATTAGTTTTTATATTTACTATTACTATACTATTTTATATTTTAAAAACAAATGTAAATGACTCTGAAGAAGACGCATGTGCGTCGAAACGTTGGTCATTTTATATCAATAAATTTATCAAAACGTCCTGTGCTCCGGTCCTGCTCCTTGGTCCTATCGACCTTGGGCCCTTTTTCACAAATGTATTATTGTGACAAAGACACTGACAAGTTATGATGTTATGGTTTATGTCAAGGTGTCATAACAAAGACATCTTAAACAATGTCATATTTGCATTCAAAATGTCATTATTGAGCGAAAGACACTTAATGACAGTTGTCATAAACATGCATAAACCCTACTTCATGTTCATAACATGTGTCATGTCATGGTTATGAAGGTGTCATGTCAGTCTTATGCACACCCCTTCAAGTAAAGTGTTACCCTAAACTTATACTGTTGTATGTTGTGCAGAGGATGAGGTTAAAGCCAAATGAGAAAACCTACAAGATACATGCATGAGGAAAATGTATTCTCTGTCAGCGCCACCTATCATGCAGACGTGAATTAGCTGAAAGCAGTCAATCGGTTTGCGTTCGGTGTGAAAGCTCCGTCTGACGCCGATTCGCTTCGCTTTATTGCGTCGCTCTCAGTGTGAAAGGGCCTTTAATATTGTTCGTTTTTATTTTTGTATTGTTGCTTGGTGTTTTCTTTTACTTATTTTGCTCTTTGTTTAGACTTGAGTCATGAGGAGTGTCCATACAACATCCACATGGTTATGGCTATTCTTTGGTATGCTTTTGTTAGCATGGCAGTAGCCAGTAGCTCAGCACTCACTCTGATCCATTTGTTGTGGTAACTAGATAATGGAAAACGTCTCGGTTACTAATGTAACCCTCGTTCCCCGAAGGAGATCGCCGCAGGAATCACCACATATGGAACCCAGCCTAGCACAAGTTACACAGGCATACGAGCACTAGGCCTGGCGTCGGACGCTCCGCGGGGTCTCAGGATCACGTGAGAGTTAGCCGGGCCGAATTCTAGGCACGATTCGTCGACCGAAAATGCATGCAGGTCCCCTACCCTCTTGATGGAGGCCAATGCAACCAGGAGTACTGTTTTACGAGACAGAACTTTTAACTCAGCTAACTGCAAAGGCTCAAAGGGTGGTCTTGAAATGCCGAAAGGACCAGAGACAAGTCCCAAGAGGGTATAGAGAGTGGGCGAGGAGGATTAAGTCTCCTTGCTCCCCTCAGGAACCTGACGATCAGGTCATGCTTTCCCTTTTTTTTTTTTTTTTTTAACGACTTACCATCAACTGCATCGTGATGTGCGGCAATGGCAGCAACATACACTTTAAGGGTGGAGGGAGACAGCCTTCGCTCCAACCCATCCTGCAGGAAGGAAAGCACGGCTCTGATCGAGCAAGTTCGGGGGTTCTCCTGGTGAGAAGAACATTCAACGAATAGGTTCCACTTCAATGCATAGAGGCGCCTCGTAGAGGGGGCTCTGGCTGAAGTGATGGTGTCAACTACCGCTGGGGGTAGGTCACCTAGAACCTCCGCGTCCCGTCCAGGGACCAGACATGGAGTTTCCAAAGGTCCGGACGCGGGTGCCACAGGGTGCCCCGTCTCTGAGAGAGCAGGTCCTCTCTCAGAGGAATGGGCCAGGGAGGGGCTGTCGCGAGGAGCACTAGTTCGGGGAACCAGGTCCGGTTGGGCCAATACGGGGCAACTAACACGACCTGCTCCTCGTCCTCCCTGACTTTGCACAAAGTCTGTGCAAGAAGGCTCACTGGGGGAAACGCATACTTGCGTAGGCCCGGGGGCCAGCTGTGTGCCAGGGCATCCGTGCCGAGGGTCCCCTCGGTCAGGGAATAGAACAACTGGCAGTGAGACGTGTCCGGGGCGGCAAACAGATCTACCTGTGCGGTCCCGAAGCGCCTGAAAATCAGCTGGACCACCTGGGGATGGAGTCGCCATTCTCCCGGTAGCACCTGCTGCCGTGAGAGCTCGTCGGCTGCACAGTTGAGCAGGCCAGGAATATAAATGGCACGAAGCGACCTCAGATGCTTCTGACTCCAAAGGAGGAGATGGTGGGCGAGTTGTGACATGCGGCGGGAGCGTAGACCACCCTGACGGTTGATGTACGCAACGGTCGCAGTGCTGTCCGTACGGACCAGTACATGCTTGCCACGAAGCGGCGTTTTGAAGCGGCCCAATGCAAGATGTACTGCTAACAACTCGAGGCAATTGATGTGCCAATGCAGTTGAGGCCCCGTCCACAGACCTGAAGCTGCATGCCCGTTGTACGTGGCCCCCCAGCCGGTGGCAGAGGCATCCGTGGTGACCACAGAGTGCCTGGACACTTGTTCTAGGGGAACACCTGCCCGCAGGAACGAAGGGTCTGACCACAAGCTGAGAGTTTGGCGACAGTGCGGAGTCACTTGGACCCGGCACGAGCCGCTCTGCCACGCCCATCTCGGGACTCGATCGTGGAGCCAGTGTTGGAGCGGTCTCATATGAAGCAATCCGAGCGGCGTTACCGCGGCTGCAGATGCCATATGCCCCAGGAGCCTCTGAAACAGTTTCAGTGGAGCCGCTGTTCTGCGCCTGAGCGTGCTCACGCAGTTCAACACTGACTGGACGCGGGCCTCGGTGAGGCGCGCTGTCATGTTGATCGAGTCCAACTCCATACCGAGAAAAGAGATCCTCTGCCCGGGGGTGAGTTTGCTCTTTTCCCAGTTGACCCGAAGCCCTAGGTGGCTGAGGTGACTGAGCACCATGTCCCTGTGTTCGCACAACTGCTCTCTCGACTGGGCGAGAATAAGCCAGTCGTCGAGGTAGTTGAGAATGCGAACACCACGCTCGCACATGGGAGCAATGGCTGCCTCCGCGACTTTCGTGAAGACACGGGGCGACAGGGCCAGCCCGAAGGGTAAGACCTTGTACTGATATGCCCGTCCCTCGAACGCAAAGCGAAGAAACGGTCTGTGTCGAGGGAGAATCGAGACATGAAAGTACGCGTCCTTCAGGTCGATCGCTGCAAACCAATCTTGGGGACGGATGCACTTGAAAATGCGTTTCTGCGTAAGCATCTTGAACGGCAGCTTGTGAAGGGACCGGTTCAAGACACGCAGATCCAAGATTGGCCGTAACCCACCGCCTTTCTTGGGTACAATGAAGTACGGGCTGTAGAAGCCGGTCTTCATATCGGCTGGAGGGACCGGCTCGATCGCGTCCTTCGCCAGTAGGACTGCGATCTCTGCCCTGAGCACAGGGGCACTGTCCGGCGAAACGCGGGTAAACAGAATGCCCCTGAATACAGGGGGGCGCCGGGCGAACTGAATCGCATAGCCGAGTCTGACAGTACGGATGAGCCAGCGAGACGGGCTGGGAAGCGCTAGCCAGGCTCCCAGACACCGCGCAAGCGGAATCAACGGCACCACAGACGTACCCGGGGTGGGGCAGCGCGGCGGAACGCAGGGACCCGACTCGGACGGCACAGCGGCCCGGAGTGGGGTCTGAATGTGTGGTGCAACACGTACCTGCTTCCGTCGAAGGGCAGAGTGAGTGTGTGGAGGCGGCAGAGCGTCCGGAACATAGCCACTGCTGCTCGCTGGCGATGAGAGAGGGGCTCGAGGGTGACAAGGCATAGCGTCGTCGACCGTCAAGCGCGCTCTCTTGGGACCCAGAGGTTTCAGAAATTGCTCTTTTATTGAATATGTGGGTACCACTGAAGGCAGTGGCGGAAAAGGAACAAAAAGAAACAAAGGATTCTCCACCCGGCCCTCCACCGGGGGAAGGAGCTCCTGGAGAGCAACTTGATCCACCTCTGGGTCGCCCGTCTCAGGGTCGTTTGCACCTGCGCTTACCACCTGGTTTGGTAGCGGCCTGGACGGGCGTGGCCGACTTCCTGCGGCTTGCTCCACGCTGAGGCCTGGATGGTGGCTGCTGCTGCTGAGGCTTAGCGGGAGCGGAGGACGCCGCAGGAGGACGGCCTCGGCGACGAGCGGACGGAGGGTCTGCGGCCGGCGGACGGGAGGAAGCAGCGGGGGTCCGCCGGGGCAGGATGTGTCGGATAGCCTCCGTCTGCTTCTGGGCGGCCGAGAACTGTTGGGCGAAGCTCTCGACTGCATCGCCGAATAACCCAACCTGGGAGAGAGGGGCATCCAGGAACCGATATTTATCGGTGTCCCTCATGTCCGCCAGGTTGAGCCAAAGGTGGGGCTCCTGGACCACCAAGGTGGACATCGCCTGACCAACGGAACGCGCGGTTTCCTTCGTCGCCCGGAGGGCGAGGTCAGTAGCCACGCGGAGCTCCCGGAGGAGCTCTGGGTCAGAACCACCCTCGTTCATGTCCATGAGCGCCTGGGCCTGGTGGACCTGCAAGAGCGCCATGGCATGGAGGGCGGAAGCAGCCTGTCCACAGGCCTTATAAGCCTTCGCCGTGAGACCGGACGAAAACTTACAGACCTTGGACGGTAGGCGCGGATTACCCCGCCAGGAGGAGGCGGACGCCGGACACAGTTGCATCGCGACAGCCCGCTCCACCGGGGGGATATCCACATACCCCTTAGCTGCCCCGCCGTCGAGGGTGGCGAGGGGGGAGGAGCTACTAGAACGGATTCGGGCACTATACGGTGCCTTCCACGTCCTAGAAAGCTCCTCATGCACCTCCGGAAAGAAAGGTACCGGGGCGGCGCACTGAGAACCAGCACGGCCCGCCCCGAGAAACCAATCGTCCAACCGAGAAGGTTCGGGACGTGGCGGAGGATTCCACACAAGCCCGACCTTCTCGGCGGCCCGGGAAAGCATAGCCGCCCACTCTGGATCCGGCTCGGACAACGATACACACCCAGACGGGGGCAACGCAGCCGAGTCGTCATCTGCAGAGGAGTGAAGCTCCCCCTCCGATGCTGTGATCGACATCTGATCGTCAGCTGGCGCCCCAAAGGAAACGACCGGCCGTTCAGGAGAAGGACCGAGTCGATCGCAAAGGGGCGCGGATGGCAACAGCGCATGAGAGGCGTGAGGGGCCCACGGAGATTGCCTCGACGGGGAAGCCCTCACGGTAATCCTCAGATCACCCTGGTCATGCGCCGAAGTAGGCCTATTCTGCAGGGCAGAATAAGCACTAGATCGGGGCATAGGCGAGGGGACTGCACCTCCCGTGAGGTAAGCGAGTCTCGATCTAAGCGCTGCCATAGTCATATTCCCGCAATGGGAACATGAACTATTCACAAAAGCTGCTTCAGCGTGTTGAATGCCCAAACACGAGAGGCAACTCTTGTGGCCATCTGCTGGCGCCAGGGAACGACCGCATCCAGAAACGCACAAGCGGAATGACATCCTGAAAAGGACGCAGGGTCACGCTTGTGTTGCTCTTTTAGTAAAATAACAAACAGAGGAAAGAAATAGACTCTTTAGTGCTGAAGCACCCAGGGGTAGCCGCGGTGTAATCGGGTACACTCTCAGATGAGGAACGCCCACGAGACCGACACACACACACACATAAACAGTGCCGTGAAAACGGCAGTTGTGGTAAAGATGCTCGCGGCCACCACTGATCGCGCCGTCACACCAGCACTGCAGCAGAGTTCTCTTCTCCCTCTAGTTGTCGATAGATACAACGTTTCAGCAGTCTGTAGAATCTCAGAGTCAAACAAAGCTCGGCTCCGAAGCGAAAGACAATGAGTGCGGCGTCCGCTTCCTGTTTATACCCGCGCTGCGGGGCGGGGCGCGTGACGCGTTTCACGCACGCCAACGTTCATTGGCTTGTTCTTTAGATACTCGAAGTTGATAGGGCTCCCTGAAGTGATCCCCTAACGTCGTCACGTCGACGTCACGTCGAACGTGAGCGACTGAAGGGGAACAATAAGCTAAGCTGAACTCAGATCCGTACCATTGTCCCTTATGGGAGCTGGCAGCAATTGTGCTGCTTTGGTTTTAATTATGTATGGACTTACAACATCCCACACCCTACATGTTGCTCATATCATTATTGTAATGTTATAAAAGTGCATTACTGTAATAAATAACATTACAGGGTATGTATTAATCTGTAATCTATTATAAAGTCCAAAAGTCACTGAAAAGATAACTGACTGAACTTGTATAATAAGTCTGATACATAATTGTATTTGCAATTTGTTTCCTTTAGGGTGTTTTCATAAAATGCGAATGTGAACACGAAATGCATTGTTGGATTGTGATTTCTATGATATGAGATGCTGTCTCCTGCTGACTCCTTTTTTCCCCATAGATTATTTTGGCTGAGTCACTCTGTGAGTTGCTTTCCCAAGGTCAAGCCAATGAGATCACATTTTTAAAAGTAAATTATTCTCATCTGCACAAATAGGACAATCTAGTGCTGCTCGTCGTGTTCACCTCTGAGATAATGGTAAAGGAAAAAGTTCAAAACTTGACTATGGCAAAGTGTCCTTTTTTTCTTCTAGCCATTTATCTTATGAGACAAAAAGCAATAATAACTTTGATTTCTTTAAAAAAAAAATACTGTCTGCATGTCTGGTTTTATTAAGAGACCTCTAATACTTGTCTTGGATGAACTGTCAAAGACTTTGACTTGGAGTTGTTTATTGTCTAGTGTCTAAAATTAAACATTGGACTGGATAATTGCTTTTTTCTTATGTAACTAATCTTGTGGCATACAATGATCATTTATCATTCTGAAATTGTTGTCAGAAGAAACTTATGAACAATATTTAGTGGTTTAATTCAATGTTTTTAATTAGACTAGGGCTGCAAGATTTGGGGAAAATGTCATATTGCGATTATTGAGGTCAATAATGATTGCTATATGCGATATAATAAACAAATGGTTTCATGAGTCAACTTGCTTAGTTCTAAATGAAAATGCACTCACAGATTAGTGATAATGCTGAAATGTGTGTTTCTCAACTCAGAGTTTTCAAATTAAAATAATATTTTTACAAAATTAAATAATGACATCTTTGCATTACTGCAAACTTGTTATTGTCACAATAGTATAAAATAAATAAGAACATTTCTATGCTCATGAAAATAAGATATTTTGAACATTATGTCCAGACAAACAGGGACATTTAAGCAGGATGTGTATTGTTATTGCAAAAACATTTGGTAACTAAACCGAATTTTGTTAAGTTTAGTGACAATATATTACAATGTTGACATGGTACAATGACTGGTAGGCCACTGTTTTTATTATTGCTTGATCTTGTGATTTGATTCTGATATTGATTCAATATCGATTAATTTGGATAAATATTATGTACAGTAGATACATGTTAATTTTTCTCAAGAAAAAAAAAAACTCACCTAATGCATTAAACATACAGAAAGCCCTGTCAGCTGGTATTATTATTAAAGTTTTAAAGATAACTCAAATTAAATATAATTTGGTTTTTACTAAGCTATAACAACGTTACAATATTTTAAAGTAAAAATATAATAAATATTTAATATAGTGCACATATTTAGCAAAATACTCCTCTATAATTTGTGTAGCCAACTAACTTGCTATCAAATGGCTTTCCTGAGGTAAATGTTATGTGACCTATTGTTATCCACAGCTGTTATATTGACCTCTTTCTGCAGTTGAAAAACTGATTGATTGATATTGTGTATGAGGCATAAACATTTCGGTAAGTTGTACTGTATCTTTCAACACCTATTGTTAAGATAAGCTAAGAGATGTTCAGTTCACGACCACGATATGGCACGTCACATTAGCCAAAACGCTATTGTTTGAATTTCGTAATAAAATTGACAGAATCTGAGAGCTGATGATTTGTTTCATATCAAAAGTAACCTGCTCTGTCTAGTCTGTCGGTGTCAGTGTCCTCTTTGATGTGTGGCGTGTGAAAAGTGTCAATTGCGCGAGTCTCACGCTGAATGAGTGAAAGTTGGCAGCCCTGCTCTCTCTGCTCAGAATCGGTTATCTTATAGCCAAAATATAGCCATATAACAGAGGTCGATTTTTTTTCTGGCCACCAGTTCAGTGTCCATCTACTCGGCATCCATCTTCACCTGTTCTCCGCGCTGCCGGAAAAACTCACGACGTGACCATACGTGCCACTGCCTAAACTGAAACTGACTGGTCTTCTTTTTTATTAGCGGTGTAGAAAATGGACAAACAGCTTTTAAAGAGAATGGGTTGTCCGCACATGCATTTATTTATTTTAAAAATCGCAGCATTTTGCGTCATATAATCGCATAGGCTTGACATTGCGATTGCGAAATGATTAATCGTGCAGCACTATGACTAATAGCAGGAACAGTCCTCTTGTGATTCAGTGTGGCTTATGCATCAAAGCTGAATAGAATTCCAAAATGTTTTGTGACCCATGACCCAAAACGCATTCAGTGGTTGTGTAATGCACATTTACACATCATGTTTGCATTCAAATTAATATTTGGGAGTTTATTTGAAACAACAGTGTGCTTGAGATATTTAATAACAAATCTTAGGCATTCACACAATTAGTTCATTTGTAAAGCAGCATCGTTAGATACACTCTATGGCATGTAATTTAACTTGTAAGGTAAACACTGGTAAAGAGCTCACAGTTCTTGTGTTATTGTTTGTTATGGCCAAACTTTTGGGTGAAACTTCTTTCTCAATAAGTTCTTGGCACAAAGAAAACCTTCTTGTCCAAACATTGTGTTGGTGGGCTATACATACTGTAGATCCTGGCATACAAACAATGTTGTTTCGATCGGTTTACCAAGAAACAATAATAGTTCTGATTCCTGAAGGCCATAAATGGCCATGGAGATACATTAGCATAACAGCATATCTCTCCTTTAAATCTGTGCTCCTCATTCAATTTTTATCTGTATAATACACCCTGAATTATGTCTGTTAATTCATCATGTCTGTCAGGTTTTCCCTTTGTTTATTGTTAATATAGGTGTACCAATTAAAAATCAAATAAAGAAATCGAATAAAGAAATGTATAAATTAAAACAAAACTAAAATTAATTTTAATTAAATTCATGTCAAAATGTATAGTTGGATGTAACAATGACAAAAAATAAAGAATTAATAAAACAGCCCAAAATAAATAGGCTAAGTGAACAGTTTATTGGCATTTTAAACTCTTTTGGCAATGAGATAAAAAAATCGAGGAAATGGCAACTGGCATTTTTTGAAAGCAAATTAAATTAAATTAAATTAAAATGATTAAACAAACTTTTATTAGAAATTATTTTAAACATTTTTTAAACGTAAATCATCTTTTTTAATTGACACTCCTTGTTATGAACTAAATATGTTCATTTGTTTATCAAATATGTACTTAGGAATAGTTCATAACTGACACAGAAAACTTTGTAATTAATATATAACTTTTTAAAAGGACTGTTTTGGTTCAATAGCTCAAATTCTCTAAAAATAAATAAAACGTTATATTCATGTTAAGCCGAATCACATTCTGTGCCAATATGATAAATCAACTCAGATCTGTTTAAATAGGCAACTTTTCCTAGGAATTATTTGTAATAAATGGTAGGCTGTGTATTTGTAAATTCAATGAAATTATGTATTGAGTAATAAAGCTGAAATACAAGCCATGAAAACAATGAAATTTGTTTGAGACCCTGAAATTGATTGCTGTGTAATAAATGGCAACAAAAAATGCTCATATATGGTCCGTGTAACGCTTCACAATTAAATTTTCAGACCATACAATGCAAATGCAAAAATTAAAAATGGAAACTTTTTTTGTTTCTCCAGATACATTATCAATGGATAGTTACCTTTTTTTCCCTTTTTTCAATTTTACTTGTGCTAAATTGTGACATCAGAAACAAACATTTGAATAAATGAAATCGAACTGATTTTCTGATTTTCGTCTTGTAATTGACCCTTCGCGTGGAGCTTGATTGACAGGTGTTCTAACCAATCATACTTCGCCATCCGCCATTTTGTCCGAAAAAGCAGCCAGTAGAGTTAGGAGGATTTGAACTTGGTAAAAATGAATATACTGACGCCTTTCCGCGGTTAAAACAACATTACTTCTTATGTTTGTTCATGTTTATTTGATGCTATAAATAAACTAGAAGGAAGAGATGATCGGATCACGAGCAGCTTTGACGGATGCTCTACAGCGATCTGTCACGGCACATTAAAGAGCCCCAAAACGGTATTTATTGTTTAAAATTCTTTCAAAAAATGACCACATTTGAAAGCTGAGACTTTGTTTAATATGTTTAATATCAAAAGTAACCGAAAAGTAACCTGGTCTGTCCTGTCTGTCCGCGTGTTGTCAGTCTCCTCTCTGCTCCGCGATGTATTTTTCACTGCGTGAGAACATGGTGAGAGCATGAGAGCGGCGTAGCTTGTCGGAACATAGCGACAGTAACTAAGGAGGGCGGGTCTTTGCGAAGGGTCAATTGCGCCATGGGCGGTACCATTAGCACGGGGGTGTGGCCGTGGATTAAATTTACTATCATTTCCTTGATGCAACTGCTTTATTTACACTGCATGCACGTTGAGGAGAAGTTTAAAAGACGGAACATGACAACATTTTTCGCCCAAAGTGACAGTTTTTATTGTTAACCCTTGCTGTAAAAAGGGCCAAATTCTGACTATATCAAACCATTTTCCATTAAAACAGTGTTCACTGTAAAAAATAAAACCGTAATTTTTACGGTAAAAAACCGGCAGCTGTGGTTGCCAGAACTTTACCGTCAAAAATACGGTAGCAACGTTATTGGTTTTACAGACTTAACTTAAAATTTACAGTAATAAACCATATTTTTTATTATCTGATATAATGTTAGTTTACCAACCTATTGAAGTATTGATATCTGTTTTGTACCATTGTAATTACTGACAACCAACAATCATTACAGCAGTGATGAGTCACATGATGAATCAAAGCTCTTCACAAGCAGCTCTTACACAAGAAAGTTGAAACTAATATATAGAGAAGCTGCACAGTGTCATTCACACAAACACTAAACACCATCATGGTAACACACATGAAATTTAAGAAATGCAATAAACATTAATTTTACAACATTAAATGTAACATAAAACCCTAATGTACATAACTGATTGGAAAATAACTAAGAAAACGATGAAGAAACAGTTATTTCAACAAAAAATACATAAAATGTGAAGTGTCACACAGGGAATTGTGGGAATGTCAATTTACGGGTTTTCACTGTAAATTATACAATGAGTTGTTCTTTTTCACTTTCAAAAACTGTAAATTTAACGGTATTTTACAGTAAAATTACATTAAATGTACCATTAAATCTATCACAGTTTTTTACCGTATATAGTACGGAAACTTTCTGTTAACCAATTAACAGTTTTGTACTGTAGCATTTTTACAGTTTTTTACTGTTAAAATCACGGATATTTATTACAGTGTTGCTTAAAGGTGCCCTGTTTCATTTCGGCCAAAAAATCAATTCATACTCCACATTCCATACCAGATGGGGGCAGTATACCTCCAGAAAGTGAGTTGGTCTACTCTAGAGTAACAAACGAGAAATGGCATAGTCTCTATGCTCCACCCCTACCTTCACAACGACCCTGCCATAGCCGAAGCCGAGCCAACTACTAAAAGAGGAGGTTTTGACTACAGAGGAACGTTGGTGGATGTCAAGTGATTTTTAAATATGACATCGTCAAGCTACTCCCCTTCACCTTTACCAGTGAATATGTTCATATTCGTTTTGTTCATATTACATTTTTATTGTTAGTTTGAATTACATTAATTTGACAGACAGCATTCGCTGATGTTGACCAAGCTAGCGCCATTCAGAGCTGCCAACTCTCACAAATTCACCGCGAGACACACGCAATTGACACTTTTCACACGCTTTCACGCCACACATCAATTGTCATGCACAGAAAAATCGCAAAGCAAAGAGGACACGGAGATCGACAGACTAGACAGAGCAGGTTAGTTATGATATAAAAAAATCTCAGCTCTCAGATTCTGTCAATTTTATTACGCAATTCAAACAGTAAATACCGTTTTGGCGGTTGTAAATGTTACACAACAGATCCCTAGCACACGTGAACCGATCATCTCAACTAGCTAATAGTAAAAAAACATGAACACTGTTGAAAGATACAGTAGGCTACAACTTACCAAAATGTATTCCTCATACATAAAAAACACGAAGACAGTCTATACAAGAAAAAAAGCGTATTTATTATTTTTAATGAATAGAAATAAGTATCCGGAAATGACAATGTCAATAAAGTAAAATTAAATTCATGTCAAATAATACTTCCTACAGTAAACTATGCCAAAAAAAAGGTTGAAAGTAAAAGCATTATCTTAAAGCAAAATAGTGTAATAAAAAAAACTCTTTGTGATGATCACATGTAGGCCTGCCCTATGATAAAACCCGCAGCAGGTATGAGACATATTCATTTTGTAATGCTTTTTATTCCATATCTAGATTTTTGAAACATTATTATTCTAATGTAAAAACAACCAACATAGTGCATAAGAACATAGTTCGTGTCTGCACAGTGTTCTCAGGACAGGTTAATCACTTTTGGAGGCTGGCTCCATTTATCATCAAAACAATAATAAATGACAGATTAGGTGGATGAGGGCGAGGGTGATCCCTAAACTCAAAACAGTCGCGGGGAATCTAAAAGTGGAACATTAAAACCCTCCGCCGCCAACTAGCGTTTCGGCGCTGTACTGCAGAGCAACGCAGACCTAAAGGCAGAAGTATAAATGCTCACGACGGCGTCGCCTACGTGCGTAGCCTACGCCGTACACTCGACGCAGAAGTATAAATTGGCCTTCAGACGTGCGTCAATTGGCTTAATGCACAGCTGCACTACTTCCTGAACTTCAGCCAGCTCCTTTGTTTCCGGTCTACCATTATTGGACAAACTGATTAATCCAGGTGTGCCTGGCCTCAGTAACAATAATCAGACACACCTGGATTAATCAGTTTGTCCAATAATGGCAGACAGGAAACAAAGGAGCTGGCTGAAGTTCAGGAAGTAGTGAAGCTGTGCATAAAGCCTATTGCGCTTCAAACTTTTGCTTTTACGCGCGAATGCATTCAAAATGTTCAAGCGTCCAACTAGACGCGAATTTGACGCTCTATTCGCGTTTGGTGTGAACGCAGTAGACCTTACCAGTTTTATTTACAGTGAAATACTGGCAACACTTTTTAATGGAAAATGGTTTGATATTGTCAGAATTTGGGCTTTTTTTACAAAGTGCAGTTATTATCAATAAAAACTCACTTCGGTAGAAAAATGTCATCCTGTGTTCTGTCTTTTAAACTTTAAATAAAGCAGTTGCATCAATGAAATGATAGTTGGTCCACGGCCACACCCCCGTGCTAATGGTACCGCCCACGGCGCAATTACAAGACGATAATCAGAATATCAGTTAGATTTAATTTATTCAAATGTTTCTTTCTGAAGTCACAATTTAGCACAAGTAAAATTGAAAAAAGGGAGAAAAAGGCAACTATCCATTGATAATGTAACTGGAAAAAAAAAAATGTCTGGTTTTTCATTTTTGCATTTGCATTGTATTGTCTGAAAATTGAATTGTGAAGCGTTACACGGACCATATACAGCTCTCTGTATTATATGACTTTCTCATTCTGCAATACTCTTTTCAGCTTTTTGGATTGTTTGCATGGCTTAATATCCAGTTGCTATCCACAATTATAGGCAATTTATCAAAAATGAAATACATCTGACTCATTACGGTTTTTCCGTGCCGAATCAACATAATTGAGTGCCAGGCAACTCTGAACAAGCCAACAAAGGGACTGCAAATTGAAGGGACTGTTTGTTATCAAAGTTTCAGTTTCCTGCAAGTGTTTTTTCTTTGTCCTTATGGGATATGATTTGTGTCATTGCAAGTATTGTATTTGGGAAAAATATCTTGAATACTCAGCTGTGGCTTTATGGTTCTATGTGTGAACTCTACAAGTCCTTTTGTCCTGATAATAAGGAAGAGGGAGTAAGAGAAAGACAACAGATGAGAACAGATTGTACCTCTAGACTGTTTCTGAATTATGTTGCATATTAATTTATGGATCCCAGCTGAGCTTATTAAAGTGCAGATAGCCTTTTGCTAGTGTGTACAGTTCAGTATGTCTTAAAGGGTGTATCTGATTATGGGTAAAGAGGGATACCATGTTTATACTTTTGTCTGGCTCAGCACCGCAAGCCTCCGCTGACTGCGTACGCACCTCCCCAAATGGACGAGGCGTTTGTACTTTACCTGCGCTCGCCATACTATTTGTACTATCCTTTGAAACAATAGGGTGGAACTTAGAGTCTTCTAAACTATCAGGAATCAGCAGTGAAAAGTGTAAGATTGGAGAAACTGGAAGAGAGGGCGACTCTCTGAGAAAACAAATTAAATTAACATTTGAACTCTCTTTTGCTAAATTAGCATCCCCAGCCAAGTTGCAATAACACTGAGTTGATCCCTCTGTATTGTCTTGATTTACATCTCATTCCCTTAACCCCCTCTTGCCCATCTCTCCTCTTCAAATGTTGAAATGACCTGAAATTCACCCAAAAATCTATATGGTTTAATGTGAACAATTATCATACAACACTATATGTTTTATTAACAAAGTTCGGGAGGAGCACGTTCAGATAATTAAACCTAATTAAACACATGTGGAGCACATTCAGCTTATCAAACCTAATTAGACACGAGTGGAGCACACTCTGTTAATCAACCCATTCAACGAGTTAAGAGGTGTATATATACAGAAAACTTACCTCAGTTCGTTGACAGTGACAACAGCATCCCTCCACCACCCCATCTCCTCACTTCTTGTCCTAAATACTCTTGCAACAACGGGGGGAGCACTCTGGGTTCAGGCAAAAAATTTCGAGCTCAGAGCCCTCCCCCCGGAAAGCACGCCAAATACGCATAATCTTCACTCTGTTTAATTGATGTAAGTGTGAACTTGTGAAACATGTTTGGTATCATTTGAAATGTTCTCATTCCCACAGATGTAAAACAAAAGGGTAATAAAGTTTTAAGAGTTTAGAGATATTGGCCCTCATTTATCAAAAGTGCGTACACCAAATTTCGAGCGTACACCTGGCATACACCCAAAACCAGGGTGACTTTGAGATTTATCAATATGGACGTTGGCGTACGGCACGCTCAAATCCCACGCCAGCTCAGGTGGTGGTGTACGCACGTTTGAGTTAGTGCGGAAATGCGCAGAAAAACAATTCCTAACACCACAAAACGCACTGACAAACTAAAACATATGACAAAAAAAAACAACAACAACATAGTAGGCAAATTATAAACTTCAGTGTAAAAATCTGTCACAAAGAGCCGGCAAAAGTAATGATTATGAATTATGTAAAATATAGCAAGGATATATTTTAATTGTTTATTAATAAAGAAGTGTTTTCTTTGTGTCTGCAAAGATGAAGTTGAGATGACTCGCGATCTTCGCAGTAGCCTATGTGAACGCGCCAGAGAGAAATGCACATTTCAGATTACATAAGCAGAGAGCAGTCTGTGTCTGTTTTCTTTCGTTTTGAATTGTTCTGTTTAAAAGTAGACATGTCTGAGGCAAGTAGGGTACCTTATACGCTGAGTTTCGATTCATTTATGAGATGAGCTCAGTTCACGCGTCCTCCGTTTCATGATTATCTATCATCATGCTATTTACTTCTTATTTGTTAAATCCAGGTAATTGGTTGATGAAACTTAAAGTAAAATTAAGATACAATTAATACAAAACGAAATTCAGTTTAAAGAAAGGTTTTGTGCTTTCTGTTTGATGTCTCTGTGAAAGTTTTAAAATATCTTTTAGTGCCGCTTTCAGAGCGCTCACGACCGTATCAACACGAATAATAATAAGAATATTACAAATTGACATGCAATTATTAATGTGAATGAATGGTACTCCACACATCATCATCATCACTATTGTACGTGATACGATATTAAATGCTAATTGTTTCAAAACACATGCTGTAAAATAATGCATTTTGATAGGTCATTTGATCTCCACATTGGAGAAGTTTCTCTTCTTTGCCGTCTTCCGTGTGTCCATGGCGTAAAATGAGGGCGTGGGGGAAGCGGAGACTTGAATATTTAGAGGCATGTTATTCTAATGACAGGTATTGCGTACACCTAGATTTCAAAGGTACGCACAGCTTCATACAATAGGCGGTGAGAGGAGTGTAAGCATAATCTTACGCCAACATATACGCCCGTTTCTACCCAATAATGATAAATGAGGGCCATTGTGATTACTGTGGTGGGTGTGCCCTACTGCAAAATCCCCTCCTGTCCTTAGTAAGGTGTAAACTAATGTAACCCCTTTAAATTTAGGTAGTTAAAAGACTCTTAATTTGAAGGAAAAATGTAGTAACTACTATTCTCCTCTAGAGGGCGTTTCTCCGTGACGAGTGAAATAATTAGAAAAAAAGTCATAATACAAAAACGCGAGAGAGAGCGGAGAGAGAACAAGACGATTCAGAGTGTAAATATTCTAAAAAAAGAAAGAAATAGAGTGTGAAGGAAAAAAGTTTAAGTTCTTTTCCACTGAAATCCGGAGGGAAGAAACATCTTGTCATACTTATATTTTGAAGAACTCCGGTGAGTGTTTTCTTACTCTGTTGTTGCTTTTGTAATCGGTCATGTGTGTTCAATTAATGATTTACGATAAGAAATATGATTGATAACTAACTGATGATGAGTAAATATTGAAGTATGCATGTTGTGACAGAGATAAAGGATATTTTTTCATTAAACCAATCGGAGTTGAATCCAATGTGATGTTAAAATCAACTGCGTCACATACTAATCAATGTGCAACAGCGCCCTTTGACGATAGTTTGATGTTAATTAACTCTGGGATATATTGTTTTAAAATAATCAGAGTAAGCGATTTGATGAATATGTATATATATGACATTTAGTAGTTTCATTTATTTTTGGTCATATAACAATATGTCAGACATTGCCCTGTTTAATGTTGATTTAAGTGGGTATATTCTCCCAGGATTTTCTTTGTAAAACAAGTTAATGAGTTAATATATAATTGAACAAAGAAAAGTGAAAGATCTGAAATTTCATGTGTTTATATCTGTTGTCAATTCAGATTAAGTGAATGTGCATGAGTGACAAGTTCTCTGCATTATGCAGGTTGGTTTTTTTGTTTCCTCCTTGTTTCCTGTTGATGTGTACTCCTTGAGTTGACCGTGGACGAGTGAACGGCGAGCCAACAGTGCCTAGTTGATGTCACAACGCGTCTGTTTCTGGAGCGAGCTCAGTATCCTTAATCTGTCGTCAAACAGATAAGAGAATACAACACACCACACACTTCGGATAGCCCACTTTGAGTGAAACTGAGTTTAAAACTACCCGGGTAGTAAATCTTTCTTCTGTCACGTGACTACTTCTACGAATATTTTTTCTACTTCGATATTTCTTTCCTGGAAGGATCAGACTTTATAACCACAAAAGGACAGGACTTTCTGAACTGTGTTTGGGGAACCATTTATTTTATTTGTTTTACTCAAACAGGCCTGATTGTATTTTTTTTTTGTTTTGTTTGATCGACTGTATGTTCACAAACTGGTACCAATACAGTACATTTTCTTTAATTTCTCAAGTTGTGTTGAAATTGCTGTCTCAATCCTCCTTTCCGAACTTAGACGTTAACTATACTGTGCCCATTCAACCTGATCAGTTTATTTAGAACTTTACAATAGAGTGATACAATGTGTTACACTAATCATATCCTGTCCTTAGTAAGGTGTAAACTAACCAGATCTGGAGACTTAAGAAATGCAAATTCCCATTTATTAGCTCATGTTTACATTTGAAAGTGGTTTCTGTCTTGGTCTGAGTATTTAAAGAGATGTTGCAGGTAGGGATGGGACGATTACCGGTTTCACTATAAACCACGATAAAATGTACTGATAAAAAAAAAAAAATAAAAAAAAAGAATTACTTCTTGTGGCTTGCGTATTCACAGCGAGTACAAATAGCAATGCAGATTAAGACTAGGCGATTTCCTAGGCAGATATTGACTTGGGACTATATTGGGTGGAAGCACAGGCGAAGCTCTGCACTTGGGGGCAGAGATATCACGACATGCTATCTGGCAACAAAGGATTCCATCATTATGCTAAGCTAAGCTAGCGGTGGCGCTGCCAAACTAAAACAGTGCATGCACTGAGACAAAAATGCGTTTGCCCACCTATCTAAATGTAGGAAAGACGGTGAATAAGCCCTATTTCAAAAACCTGTTGAGTGTTCCTTTAAATAAAGCACATAAACAATACCTGAGATTATTATTGCCACACTTTGTGTTTGTTGTTCCAGCCGTGACGTCGCAGAAAAATAGAAATCGTTTCGAAAATAGAATCATCTCTGTCGTGACTGGTTAGGACAAAAACTCTGATTAACATGGAAAAGATACCTTTTATCATGTGTCAAGTCAAGTCAAGTCAAGTCACCTTTATTTATATAGCGCTTTTTACAATACAAATTGTTTCAAAGCAGCTTTACAGAGATAACAGGAAAACAATGTTGTAATAGTATTGTTCAATTGAAAATTAAATGTCCCCAACTAAGCAAGCCAAAAGGCGAAGGCAACAGTGGCAAGGAACCAAAACTCCATCAGGTGACAGAATGGAGAAAAAAACCTTGGGAGAACCCAGGCTCAGTCGGGGGGCCAGTCCTCCTTTGGCCAACGAATGAACAGTGTATGATTATGAGTTAGGCAGCATAATGCCAGGAGTCAGATGGGATCAGAACTTTCACGATATTATCCAGTTCATCTGGTTGGGTTGGGTCATCCGGCCGGTGAGGAGATGAGTGGTGGGTGTCCATGGACCTTCACAGCCCTGATAATGCGTGTCGACGTGTCCATGTGATGGTCCTTCATCAGATCTGGATATGCCCTGGATCCGGCGGTCTGCGGTAAACCTCGGGATAAACAGAGAGACTAATATTAGCGTAGACGCCATCCTTTTTATGATGTACAAAGTACATCAGGAATTATGGGAAGTGTTCCCGGTTCCGGCTGATCTAATCTATGCAGCCTAACATTGAATTATAGAAATCTATAATGTGTTATGTGTATGCTAAGCCAAAGAGATGTGTTTTTAGTCTAGATTTAAACTGACAGACTGTATCTGCTTCCCGGACCGTGTTAGGAAGATTGTTCCAAAGTTTTGGTGCTAAATAGGAAAAGGATCTACCGCCAGCAGTCGATTTTGATATTCTAGGTATTATCAACTGGCCAGAATTTTGAGATCGCAATAGACGTGAAGGACTATAATGCGTTAAGAGCTCGCTCAAGTACTGGGGAGCTAAACCATTTAGTGCTTTGTAAGTAATCAGCAATATTTTAAAATTTATACGATGTTTAATAGGCAGCCAATGCAGTGTTGACAGAACCGGGCTAATATGGTCATACTTCCTGGTTCTGGTAAGAACTCTAGCGGCTGCATTTTGAACTAGCTGTAGTTTGTTTAATAAGCGTGCAGGGCAACCACCCAGTAGAGCATTACAATAATCTAGCCTTGAGGTCATGAACGCATGAACTAATTGTTCCGCATTTGTCAGTGAGAGCATATGACGTAATTTAGATATATTTTTAAGATGGAAAAATGCGGTTTTACAGATACTAGACACGTGACTTTCAAATGAAAGATTGGTATCAAAGAGCACACCCAGGTTCCTAACTAACGTCGAAGACTTAACAGAGCAGCCATCAAGTGTTAGACAGTATTCTAGGTTATTAGGTGAGGAAGTTTTTTGTCCAATGATTAGAATCTCTGTTTTTTCAGAATTTAGTAATAGGAAATTACTGGTCATCCAATTTTTTATATCAGCTATGCATTCCGTTAATTTTGTGAATTGGTAAGTTTCGTTAGGTTTTGAAGAAATATACAGCTGAGTATCATCAGCATAACAGTGAAAGCTAATTCCATATTTCCTAATTATATTCCTAATGGTAGCATGTACAGAGTGAAGAGCAGCGGTCCTAGTACTGAGCCTTGTGGTACGCCATACTGAACTTGTGATCGATAAGACATCTCTTCATTTACTGATACAAACTGATATCGGTCAGATAAGTATGATTTAAACCATGCTAGTGCAATTCCGCTAATGCCAACATAGTTTTCTAGTCTATTTAAAAGAATGTTGTGGTCGATAGTATCAAATGCAGCACTAAGATCAAGTAACACTAATAGAGAGATACAACCACAATCGGATGATAGGAGCAAATCATTTGTGACTTTAATGAGAGCAGTCTCAGTACTATGGTACGGTCTAAATCCGGACTGAAAATCCTCGCAGATATTATTTCTTTCTAAAAAGGAACACAGTTGTGAGGATACTGCTTTTTCTAGTATCTTTGACAGAAAAGGCAGATTCGAGATCGGCCTGTAATTGACTAATTCTGTAGGATCAAGTTGCGGTTTTTTAACAAGCGGTTTAATCATAGCCAACTTAAAGGTTTTTGGTACGTATCCTAATGACAAGGATGAATTAATGATATCTAGAAGAGGATCTATGACCTCTGGAAGCATCTCTTTCAGTAGCTTAGTCGGTATAGGGTCTAGCATACAAGTTGTCGATTTAGATGAATTAACAATTTTGCAAAATTCTTCCTCTCCTATAGCAACAAATGAATCAAAATGTTCCTCACAGAGACTACAATATACTCCCTGATGCGATACTGTAGTAGACGGTTGCATAGTTATAATTTTGTCCCTGATATTATCAATCTTATAAGTGAAGAAGTTCATAAAGTCATTACTGCTGTGTTTCTTATAAACTTCTGGGCTTGAAGCTTTCTTTTTCGTTAGTTTAGTCACTTGTTCAAATAAATACCTAGGATTATGTTTATGTTCTTCTAATAGGGTTGAAAAATAATTAGTTCTAGCATCTTTTAAGGCCTCTCTGTAAGCAATCGAGCTCTCCTTCCATGAAATCCGAAATACCTCTAGTTTTGTTTTCTTCCAGTTTCGCTCCATTTTTCTGGCTGCTCTCTTAAGGGCCCGGGTGTGCTCATTGTACCACGGCGTTGGACTATTTTCTTTGATCTTCTTTAAGCGCAGCGGAGCAACTGTGTCTAAAGTGCTGGAAAAGAGAGAGTTAAACGTTTCTGTTGCAATATCAAGTTCTTCTAAGCTATCTGGGATGCTGAGATTATGAAACTGATTTGGAAGATTATTGATAAAGCAATCTTTAGTGGCAGAAGTGATAGGTCTAACATATTTATAACACGGAGTCGGCTTTGCAGCCTTGGCTAAATGTAATTTACACGAGACTAGATAGTGATCGGAGATGTCGTCGCTCTGCTGCAGAATTTCAACGCCATCAACATCTATTCCATGTGATAATATTAGATCAAGAGTATGATTACGACAATGAGTAGGTCCTGACACGTGTTGTCTCACTCCAATTGAGTTTATAATGTCTTTAAATGCCAATCCCAATGCATCTTTTTCATTATCTACATGTATATTAAAATCACCAACAATTAGGACTTTATCTGCAGCCAATACTAATTCTGATAGAAAGTCAGCAAATTCTTTGAGAAAATCTTTATGGTGCCCTGGTGGCCTGTATACAGTAGCCAGCAGAATTCTCAAACGTGATTTATTGTTTACACTATAAATTTTTACATTAAGCACCAACACTTCAAAAGAAGTATATTTAAAACTAGATTTCTTAGTGGTTTTCAGAATATTACTATAAATTACAGCAACACCTCCCCCTTTGCCTTTCGGACGAGGCTCATGTTTATAACAATAATCTTGCGGAGTGGACTCATTTAAAGTAATGTAATCGTTTGGTTTTAGCCAGGTTTCTGTCAAACACAGCACATCTAGGTTATAGTCTTTAATCTTATCATTAACTATGAGCGATTTTGAATTAAGGGATCGAATATTCAGCAACCCAAGCTTTATCGTTTGCTCATCTGTATTATATCTGTTTTTTATTTGTTGAACATCAATTAGATTTTTAACCTTAGAAAGGTTTGGCAGTTTTTTGGATTTCCAAATTCGGGGAACAGACACAGTCTCTATATGATGATATCTAGGTGAAAGAGTCTCTATGTGATGAGATTTATCTGACCTTGGTGACGTGAGGCCGCTAGCAGACGGTCGGTTTAGCCAGTTTGTCTGCTTCCTGACCTGAGCCCCAGATTGTCATGTTTTATCTCTAAGACTATGAGCCAAATTACTAGAGAGAAGAGCAGCACCATCCCAGGTGGGATGAATACCATCTCTTTTCAACAGGTCAGGCTTGCCCCAAAAACTTTTCCAATTGTCTATGAATTCTATATTATGTTGCGGACACCAATTAGACAACCAGCCATTGAGTGAACACAATCTACTAACTATCTCATCACTCCTTCGAACAGGAAGGGGGCCAGAGCAGATTACAGTGCCTGACATCGTACTTGCGAGTTCAAACACCTCTTTAATATTAATTTTGGTGATCTCCGACTGGCGAAGTCGAACATCATTAGTGCCGACGTGAATAACAATCTTAGAGAATTTACGATTAGCATTAGCCAGCACTTTTAAATTTGATTTGATGTCAGGCGCTCTGGCTCCCGGCAAACATGTGACTATGGTGGCTGGTGTCTCTATTTTCACGTTCCGTGTAATAGAATCGCCAATTACCAGGGCACAATCAACAGCATTCTCAGTGGGTGTTTCACTGAGAGGGGCAAATCGATTTGTTATGGTAACCGGAACAGAAGAGTGGTTTTTTGATCCGCGACTAGAGCGATTTCTCACCGACACCCATCTGCCTGGCTGCACAGGCAATAACTCAGCCGGAACCGAATCATGTAAATGGTTCACTATGCTAGGCGCATCCAAAGTAGTATCTAAAGCTCGAGCACACTTACTATCCTCAATTAAAGTTTGGATGCGTGTCTCTAATTCTGAAATCTTCTCCGTCAGCCTGACTGTCTCCTTGCATTTATCACATATAAACCCTATGCCGACGGGGAAGGCTATGGTAAACATATGGCATGATGTGCAAGTGACAATAACAGGACAAGACATTACTCACCGTGTTTGTTGACTGATTCTTACTCACCTGGGCTTTTTATGAACTCAGATGTGCGGGCGCGCACGAGAAAAATAGATAAATAACTGAGCGCACGGGTGGCGCCTTAACAGGCTAGCGAGATACTAGCGTGTTGTGCTAACAATAACGGAAGCTAGCGATGTTAGGTAAGCTGTAATTAGTAGTATAAACAACTAGAAATGATAGTAAACGATGGTTCAAAACAGAAAGAAATGCGAGGCTTAGACGGAGCTAACAGCCTCGGAGCAAACACACTCACACACAACAGCAGGCAGCGAGGCAGACAGGAGCAATCGATCCAGGAAGTTAGGGCTGTGTCGCGTGTAGTTAGGACATGGTGTAAGAGTAAAGAGTTAAATAGAATAATCAAATGTATAGTTAAACTATTATACACATGACCAATAATCAATTGGCATTCTAAACTAAATTCAAGGTTGTGATAAAATGCAGTCTGATAAAAGTAAATTGGAATTAAATAACTTTGCCACACTGAAAAGACAGAACACGCAGATACCTTCACCCACATCTAAACTTGTCATTGGGCCGATTGGGCGGGCCTTACAGAAGTAAGGTACGCATGTGACGATATTTGTTTTTAGTACACTTCACCAAACCCACAATACAAAAGAATAAAAAAAAATAATGTAAAGTAAACCTTGAGATTATTCCTTGTGACATTAGAACAAAAAAAATATGGATAAAACTAAATTAAATAATCTCTTAAATATTTTCAAATTTCATTATACATTTTTTCTTTCAAAGGTAATTGTTTGACCAAAAAAGAAAATTCTGTCAGAATTTACTCACCTACACAGGACATGTCGTTCTAAACCAAATTGACTTTCTTTTGAGTTCATACAACAGTGTTGTATTATGGCTTCAGAAGACTTGGAATATAGAGCACAACTTTATTTATTTACTTATTTATTTGTGATGCTCAACAGTCATTCATTGTTTTGTGTTCCACCGAAGAATTTCATGCTGGTTTGGAACAACGTTATGGTGAGTAAATGAATGTGGAATATTCACTTTTGGTCGAACTATCCCTTTAATAAACTAGTAGATCTCCATGCACTGGATAAACTACTGAAAGAAGTGCATGACACTCAACAGCTCTTTGTCTGAGATGGTGCAACTTGTTGAAAAATCCCAGGGTTCTCTGTCACATTCTTCTAGATAATTTTCTCTCTCCACATTTAGGTCAACAGCATTGTTGAGAAAAACAGCTGCTGTGCGGAAGACTTAGCAACTGCAATAACTCTGAATAGGATGTGGGAGGTGGGCAGCTGGGTGGGATGGAATGGATGTGTCAAGATTTGCTGGCATGGACAACAAACTAATGTTTTCACACACCAGATACTTTCACAACCACCTTTTTTTTTTTGGTGGAGATTTTTCATGCTAGATAAGCCTGTCGTCAGAGCATCAGGCCTGTTGTGGAGAAATAACTCACTAACTCACTTGTTTCCTACTATGGGGCAAAGAGAGTGATTGTGAAATTTCTCAGATTTTCCAATCTCTTTCTTCCTTTTAAAAAAAAAAAAACAGTTAGAGCCAGATAGTCTGTTCTGTGTTTCCAATAAAGCAAACAACACAAGTCCTTGCCTTTTTGACAAATTGCACTGTGTAGCTGCAGTCTCTCTAAGCCTATTATAATCTGGAAAAGTGTGTACATTCTTGGCAATGGAGTCTGAGCAAAAAACACCACCACATTGTAGATTTATCTGCAATCCCTGATAGAGTTTTCGTTCTGAACCGAGAGCAGTAATGGAGGACTACGGGTTCTGTCTTAAACATGATGCCTCAGGCCTATCTGCCAAGCTCTTCCACCACAGAATTTGGAAGCTTTCCCGATTTTCCTCACTCTGGGGTGAAGCGATGAAGCTGTTTCTGTGATGAACACTTGCATTGGAGGCAGTAATAGGAAGAAGGGACAGTTTAAGCCTAGTAAATGAACATTGAGATTAATTGAAGTTTTGCATTCTATTTGAAATTGAATTCACAGAACATATTTAGCATATTTAAAAAAACAAGTGAAGCATTAGGGTATCAGGTCGGTTTTACACAGCTAGTGTAAGCGGCACAATCATTTTGGGAAGCATCTTAACTGGTGAAAGAAGCATTTGTTGGATTCATAATGTGTGTAGAGAGAATATTTCTGATAAATCCAACATGACATCATGACTTTTGCGTAAACATACACGCAACTTTCAAGTCAAGTGGCGTGTTATTTATACGCATTTTGAGCTATCCGCGTGTATGCGTGTATATCTAAGCCGTTATGTCCGCGTGATTCCGCGTGTATGTACACGCTGTTAAAAATCCGAGCGAAATAAAGCCAAATTTTGATATACATCTGGGGGAGCGATATTTTTCTTACTAGGATGGTAGGGGAAGACTCATAAATGGTATTAACCAGTGACGGGTAGGTTTAGGGACGGGGTTGGGGTAGGTCATATATTTCTATATACAGTAATGTAACGTTAAGTCAACGGCGTTCATAAACATGCTGAAAAGCGATTATGCGTGTTGATAGCACGCCAAAAATGGAAATACGAATTGGCGTGTCATACATACGCAGTTTCATGAGATCAGTCTGGATAAATCAGCTAATTATTTTTGTTAATATTGAATGTTACAAATACTTCTTTCTATAGCATGTGATGCTGCAAATGTATGAAATCCCAGGTGCAGTTTTTTATGCAACCAAATAAAATAAAACAAACAAACAAAAAACAAGAATAACCAGACACTTGTGATGTCACACTGAGAAAAAACGTTTACAATAAACAAGCCTGACATTTTTTTAATGTCTGAGCTCCCGCTGGCTCAGAATTAAGTAAGTCAAACACTCTTTCAATTCTTAGAACATATTATAATGTAAACAAAGTAATTATTGTCATCCTGTTTTAATTTTCTCTTGGGACACTAAGTCGAAGTCAACATGAGCAATGACACTTAATACTAGTTATATAAATACACTGGGTTTTGTGTTTGTTTGTTTTTTTTGTCTTTTTAGTAACATCCCATATTAACTATGTCTATTTGCCCGATGAACATGGAGACTGTGCTGAAGGGGCCTGTTTCCATGTACAGTACTCACATATCACGTACAATGCTCTCTAATCAAAATATGCATTATAGTGAGGATTAAAATATGAATATTTTTAATCTAAACAGGGGCTAAAGTCTCCTTACTAAGAAGGCAATTCGAAGCTTTTATCTAATTTCAACTCAAATCTGTCCTCAGGCTGCTGTATTTTTAAATAGAATAATAAGCCTCTTATAAACAGTGTTCTTTTATAAATGGTATATCAACTATGATAGACCACAGTTAAGGCCTAAGAATTGGTTATCTTGAGGAGTTTTATTTCTTTATCTCTAAAAGCAGAACAACAGTATTGTGTGGAAACAGTGGAGCTCAGTATACCAATGATTTCACTGCTTGGAGAGGATGAGTCGAGGAGGTATATATCAATCTTTATCTCTGAGTTAACCAAACCAATATATATCTAAGGCAAGTATTTACTCAGATTTTGGAGATTGAACTGTCATCACCTCAAATGAATGTAAGACGGTGCAGACTTTGAAAACAATTAAATGTTTTTCCATTGACTCTGGGCATGTTCTGTGTTTTGTCTTGTGATATTGGCCTGGCTATGTGTTATTAAAACCAGGGGCATGCTTGAGGCATTCCTGCTTTAGCTCTGAATAAATGTTGTCAAAAGTGTCGCAAAATGGAGTCCACACAATGTGCTAAAATGTCATGTCACTAATTTCAATGGCAACACACCAGCACATCTGCTGCAGTCGGGTGATACAGGTCAGTGCTCTTTAAGTTGTTTGTTCATTATTATTGTAATGTTATGTGCTTTGAGACATGAAATAGTTTAACGCCGTCTCTCGTGATGCTTTTGTTTACACCCTGCTGTACGCGTTTTGAAGGAGGTGTGGCTTTGGAGACTCTCTGAAGGGAGGGTGGGATCTTATGCTTTCAAAGCTAGCTCGTTATTGCTAGCCTCTCCGGAAATCGTCTACCTTATCTTTAAGCTCACTTGCCAGTCCGATGAACAAATGAGCTATTTGAATTTTATAAATCCACATTTTCATGATTCTTTTGTATACTTGCTTGTATCTGCAAGTTTTTGTCACGAATGAGCTTTGTCAGTAGGTCAGTATCTACTTAACAGGGATTTCTGACAGCTGCTGAGAAGGTATCTGATTTCATTTTGACTGGGAAAATAATATTTCTCACATGCATGGACAGCTGCAAATCTTCATGCCAAAGGTTTTAAGTTACTTTCGAGCAACAGGGAAGTTAGACAATACCTAAACACATTTAAACCCTTTTTATCGTGTACTCACCCACATGTTGTTCCAAACATTAAAAGTCAGTGGGGTCCAATTTCTTGTTTTGGAAATTTTAAAAATGTATTTGTAAGGCCTAACCAGCAGAGGGAGCTCTCACCGGAATTCTGACTGTGATCCACGCCCTCTTCTTCTACACTCATTTCCTGTTTGCCTGCCTATTTATTCAGAGACCATGCTTTCACTCTTCGCAAAGTATTGCCAGTTTATCCTGCCTTACCAAGCGTTATTGTCTACTCTCTACTGCCTGTCTGCCTGTGTATGATTCTGCCTAATTCTCTGCTTTACGATCCCGGATTACCCTTGTGTATTGGTTGCCTGTTTGGACTGATGTTACTGCTTGGACTCCTTGCCTGCTTTCTGACTTATGCCTTTTGGATCTCCCTATTGGATGTGAAGCTATCTGACGGTCACGTTTGTTCATGCCCACTGCCAGCCTTCTCTCAATTGCTAAAGGTGAATCTCACAAATAAACTTCCGCAAATGGATTCTCACTCTGCCTCTGCTTCATCATTACAGAATACTTCGCCTCATTTGAGTCCAGCGGAAGTTTCTAGCATGCAAGCAGCATTTGCTTATCAGAGCGAGGTATTAAAGGGCTACCAAGAACAACTAGCTAAGCTCCAGTCAGCCAATGAACATCTGACCCGTTACATCCACTCTCTTCCCCCATCCACACCGAAGACGGTAAATTTTGCACTTCCTGAGAAGTTTGATGGCTCTGCCGAACAATGTAAGGGCTTTGTTCGTCAAGTCCAGCTTTACTTTGAACACCAAGGGGAAAAGCTTGAAACTGAAAGAAAGAGATGTGCGTTTTTAATGACACTGTTAACAGGAAAAGCGATCGACTGGGCTGCTGCTGTTTGGGACTCTGATTTACGATTCCGTGGGTCAGTGGATTATTTCATTCAACAACTCCGTGAAGTGTTCGAATACCCTGCTGGAGGTAAGGATATATCCACGCAAATAATCCACATCACACAAGGTAACCGCACTGCAGCTGACTACGCTATTGAGTTCAGGACATTAGCTGCACAGAGTGGCTGGAATGATGTTGCATTAAAGGCCATGTTTCAACGCAGTCTCAATCCCGAGTTACAAACCGAACTAGCCTGTAAGGGGGAAGAAACCTCCTTTTCCGAATTCGTCAATCTCGCCATCAAAGTCGATAATCTCATGAGACAAGCCCCAACACGCAAGAAAAGCAGGGGAGAGCCACCCCGTTTCCTAACCCCCATCACAGCAAGACATGATTCGCATGACGAGCCAATGCAACTTAACGTCTCCCGGCTCTCTGAAGGAGAGAGAGAGACGCCGGCAACATCAGTTGTGTTTTTACTGCGGTGAAGCAGGTCATCGCAGTCTCGGATGTCCACACAAAACCATCCCCACTCCGAGGGTAAATATTGAACATTTCTCCCTACTCAGTAATAAATCACTTACCTTACCAATCACCCTGAAGTTTGATACCATGTCTTTTGAATTGACAGCGTTGATTGACTCTGGAGCCGCTCTGAATCTTATCAATAAGGACATTATCACAAAGTACAACATCCCCGTTCAACCATGTAAACCACCCATCAAGGTCAAGTCCATTGACGACACGCTCATTGGAGAGGGAATCACTCATCAAACCACTACTATCACTCTCAAAGTCGGCTTGCTTCATCAGGAATCTATTTCGCTGTATGTCGTTGACTCCCCCAAACACCAAGTCGTTCTAGGACATCCCTGGCTATCTATCCACGACCCGGATATCTCCTGGTACCATGGTGAGTTAACTCATTGGTCCCCGTTTTGTCTTAAGTAACTGCCTACCCACAACGCCACTGCCTTGTCACACCACCAGCATAGAGAGCCCTGACACCATGAAAACCGTGAACATCCCTGCTGTTTATCACCATCTCTCTGAAGTTTTCAGCAAAACCAAAGCTACCCAGTTACCACCACACCGACCATGGGACTGTGCTATCGATCTCCTTCCCCACGCCATGCCGCCCACCTGCAAAGTTTATCCCCTGACTCGGACCGAAAGTGAATCAATGGAGGAGTACATCACAGAGGCTCTGGACTCTGGTTTTATCCGTCCGTCTGTCTCGCCAGCCGCTGCTGGATTCTTCTTCGTTGAGAAGGATGGAGGGTTGAGACCATGCATTGACTACCGGAGACTCAATAATGTAACTGTTAAGTTTCGTTACCCCCTACCTCTAGTACCTTCTGCCCTGGAACAGCTGCGGGAAGCCACCATCTTTACAAAATTAGACTTAAGCGCCTATAACCTAATCCGAATCAAAGAGGGTGACGAGTGGAAGACTGCGTTCCACACCACTAGGGGGCACTACGAATACCAGGTTATGCCTTATGGACTTTCTAACTCACCTGCCATCTTTCAATCATTCATCAATGAAATTTTCAAGGATCTCCTGAACCAGTTTGTAGTGGCATATATTGATGACATTCTCATTTACTCCAAATCCGAAACAGAACATATCAACCATGTGAAAATAGTTCTCTCGAGATTACTCAAAAATCATCTCTACGTCAAGGCGGAGAAGTGTGAATTCCATGTCAACCAAACCACCTTTTTATGATATCACATCAATCATCATGGCGTTAAAATGGATGAAGTCAAGGTACTAGCAGTCACGGAATGGCCCCAACCCACAACAATCAAGGAGTTACAAAGATTCCTAGGATTCGCAAATTTCTACAGACATTTCATCCGCAACTACAGCACCGTAGCAGCACCTCTAACATCACTTCTGAAGGGTAAACCCACAAAACTTAAGTGGCACCAAGAGGCAAACCAGGCATTTGTCACCCTCAAGGGAAGATTCACGTCAGCCCCCATTCTGAAACACCCCGACCCCAGTATACCCTTCATCGTCGAAGTGGATGCTTCGGACTGCGGAATTGGAGCTGTACTCTCACAGAGACACGGTCAACCAGGCAAAGTTTATCCTTGTGCATTCTTTTCTAGAAAACTAACAGCTGCAGAACGAAATTATGATGTGGGGAACAAAGAACTACTATCTATAAAGGCCGCCATCGAGGAGTGGCGACACTGGTTGGAGGGGGCAATTCACCCATTTCAAATCATCACCGATCACAAAAATCTGGAGTACATCAAGGGTGCCAAACGCCTAAACTCACGTCAGGCACGATGGGCTCTGTTTCTTACTCGCTTCCAATTCACTGTGGCCTATCGACCAGGCAGTCAGAACGGAAAAGCAGATGCACTTTCTAGAAGACATGACCTTCCTACAAGAACCAACACCTCAGAATCCATCCTTCCTCATTCTATTATCCTAGCTCCCATTTCATGGGATATCATGGAAGAATTACGTCAGGAACAACAACTTGAACCACAACCTGCTGACTGTCCTCCTAACAAGGAGTATGTTCCACAAAATCTGCGACCACGCATTACGCAATGGGTCCACACTTCCCTTAATGCAGGCCACCCCGGCATTTCTCGCACCATCCATCTCATACAAAATTCATTTTGGTGGCCTACCATGACACAAGAGATCACCGTTTATGTCAAATCTTGTCAAGTCTGCGCCCAGTCAAAAACCCCCAAAGAATCACCCTCAGGTCTTCTGCAACCACTACCCATTCCCCAACGACCATGGTCCCATCTATCCATAGACTTTGTGACTGATCTCCCTCCATCCAACCATTTCACGACTATTCTTGTAATCATCGACCGGTTCTCCAAATCCTGCCGCTTAGTACCACTAAAGGGACTACCCACTGCCATGGAAACGACCCAAGCATTATTCAACCACGTCTTCAGAGTATATGGTCTTCCGGAGGATATCGTCAGCGATAGAGGCACACAATTCACTTCCCAGGTATGGAGAGCTTTCTGCAAACAGTTAGATATCAATGTGAGTCTCACGTCAGGTTATCATCCCCAAGCCAATGGCCAAGTTGAACGCCTTAACCAGGAAATCGGCAGGTATTTACGAACCTACTGCAGTCGGGAGCAACATCGCTGGTCAGAATTCCTACCCTGGGCCGAATATGCTCAGAACTCCCTCACCCACACATCTACCGGCTTGACCCCCTTCCAGTGCGTCCTGGGGTTCCAACCTCCCTTGTTCCCGTGGTCGGGCGAACCCTCTTCTGTCCCTGCTGTGGATGAATGGGTTCAACG
The DNA here is from genome assembly GCA_036326025.1 of Chrosomus eos. Classification (NCBI taxonomy): domain Eukaryota; kingdom Metazoa; phylum Chordata; class Actinopteri; order Cypriniformes; family Leuciscidae; genus Chrosomus; species Chrosomus eos. The sequence continues at coordinate 38,558,106 of CM070820.1, read as the reverse complement.
TAGTGAAAGGGTGTGGGACAGTGCACACGTCCGTCTCCAGCGGGCCGTCAGAACACAGGAGTTCCAGGCCAACAGACGACGTCGCCCACATCCTCACTATCAACCAGGACAACAAGTCTGGCTCTCGACTAAGAACATCAAGCTCAAGCTGCCCAGTAGGAAGCTCAGTCCTAGGTACGTTGGCCCTTTTAAAATTCTCAAAAGAATAAATGAAGTCACTTACCGATTAGAGCTTCCTACTAACTACCGCATATCTCCCTCCTTCCATGTTTCTCTCCTCAAACCGGTCTACCCGAATGCTTACCCTGACCATGAGAACCCTGAACCACCACCTCCACTGGACATAGATGGTACTCCTGCGTATCTAGTCAATCAGTTACTAGACTCTAGACGAAGAGAGGGTCGGCTCCAATATCTGGTGGACTGGGAGGGTTATGGACCCGAGGAGAGATCGTGGGTAGCTGCCCAGGACATTTGTGACCCGTCCCTCATAGAGGACTATCATCGAGCCAGACCCGACCGACCAGCACCCAGACCACGGGTACGGCCACGTCGAGCTCCAGGAGTCGCTCCTAGAGGGAGGGGTTCTGTAAGGCCTAACCAGCAGAGGGAGCTCTCACCGGAATTCTGACTCTGATCCACTCATTTCCTGTTTGCCTGCCTATTTATTCAGAGACCATGCTTTCACTCTTCGCGAAGTATTGCCAGTTTATCCTGCCTTACCAAGCGTTATTGTCTACTCTCTACTGCCTGTCTGCCTGTGTATGATTCTGCCTAATTCTCTGCTTTACGATCCCGGATTACCCTTGTGTATTGGTTGCCTGTTTGGACTGATGTTACTGCTTGGACTCCTTGCCTGCTTTCTGACTTATGCCTTTTGGATCTCCCTATTGGATGTGAAGCTATCTGACGGTCACGTTTGTTCATGCCCACTGCCAGCCTTCTCTCAATTGCTAAAGGTGAATCTCACAAATAAACTTCCGCAAATGGATTCTCACTCTGCCTCTGCTTCATCATTACATTATTCTTTGTTCCACAGAGAATATTCATACATGTTTAGAATGATCTAAAGTAAACTATTGCTTTAAATCTTTATGTACATCTAATGTCTAAAAATGCCAACAGATGTACAGAATACTGTATGTGAAAAACTAGCTCCATCCTCCTTATACGTTGGTCATGTAATATGTGGCTAATAAAGAGCATTACTCTGTTTTGTACACATATATTACTGTTGATTCAAACAAACCTAATATCCCAAATCCTCCGCTTCACTTAAGCCACATAGTCTTTGTTTTAATAGCTTTGATTAGTGAGAGGACGCTGAAGGAGTACTTGAGAAGATCCAGATGCTTTTCCTTCCCATGACTCTCTCACACAACTTTACAGAATATGGCATGTGGTGGATGGACGTGAGAAGGGAAAGGGTGGGAGAGTGAGAGAGAGCGAAAGAGAGGGAGTATGACTGATCTCAATATAAAGTGGATGTGGTGAAAGAGAACATAAAGAGAAAATAAAGGAAGACCAAGGCACACATGACTGTGTAGTGGATCTGAAGAAGCTTCTTGGTGCCCTTAGGCTTTGGACAGACATATGGGTATGATCAGAAGGGTGTATTTTGGATTTGATGGAGACCATCTTGGACATGTTGAATACTGGCTTTGGGGAATATTTGAGTCGATTTAGCTCAGATGTTGCACCAACATCTGTTGGTGTTAAGCTACATGGAGCTGTTACATTGAGCGTTGGTAAAAGAATATATAAAAATAACTATATATACGTATATATATATATATATATATATATATATATATATATATATATATATATATATATATATATATATATATATATATATATATATATATATATATATATATAAACTTGTTTTATCAGAAAGATGCACAATTGAGTTCAAGGCATTTTTGAGTCTTAAGTTTATTTTTCTTACCCTGCTTGTGTTTTTTTTTTTCCTTCCTTGTTTTAAGAACAAACATCTATTAGTTTTGTGCTTACAACAGAACAAAAATTCTAATTGGATAGGAATAATTTAAATTCAAGATAATATTTTTTTCATTAGACTTAGCATTAATATTAAAAATACACCAAAAGTGACAGTAAAGACATTTTAACAGTTATTTTAAATTGTAATATGTCACAATATTTTGTTCAAATAAATGCAGCTGTGGTGAGCTAAGACACTTTTTTACGGAGCCCCTAAAGGGACCTTGGCAAAAATAAAAAAAATAAAGACTATCGCGTGCCCACGAGATAGTATCTCGTGCGCACGCCATAGTTTCTCGTGCGCACGCGATAGTTTCTCGTGCGCACGCGATACGTTTCTCGTGCGCACGCGATAGTTTCTCGTGAGCACGCGATACATTTCTCGTGCGCACGCGATACGTTTCTCGTGCGCACACGTTACAATTTCCGGTTTGCGTTTGCGTCACTGTAATTACTATGAGGAAAACAAGAGCATGGATGTCCAAGTTTAAACTTATCCTCTAGATTAAAATAGTTGGTTACAATGCGAACAATAAATCCTTATTTTTAAGGAATTGGTTTAACAGAGAATTGGATATTAATCATCTTATGAATATGTTTGATAATTATGGAAATATTTTAACATACGAACAATTTATGCGAATCCATAGTTTTCCTGTGCATTTTAAAGAATTTAATTCTGTCATTAAAGCTATTTCCCATACTCTGATTCATCTTATCAAAAGTCATATTCAGTTTAACTCCACATTAATGATAAATCCAAAATTAATTTTAAATAGCATTGAATTGATTGATAAAAATGCAATAATATACATATTTGTACAATATTTCAAATACAAAATAAAATAGCACCTGGAGGATTTTTTTAGAAGTCTATTATTGATAATATTAATTGGAAGACTGCTTGGTTAATCCCCTTTAAATATTGCATTAATAATAAAACCAAAGAAATACATTTTAAAATTTTACATACCATTTATCCTGTTAAATCATTAATTGCAAGATACTCTGATATTGACGATTTATGTTCCTTTTGTAAAATACAGCTTATGAAAACCCCAAATTCAAATTTAGAATATTGTGAAAAGGTTTTCATAGCTGTAAGCCATAATCATAAAAATTATAACAAATAAAGGCTTGAAATATCTTACTTTGCATTTAATGAGTCTATATATTAGTTTCACCTTTTAAGTTGGGGATGAATTTAAATATTTTTGCTTATGGATATAAAATTTTGGCAACAGTATAAATAAATTAACAATATATTCAAGACCTTTGAAAACATGGTTTTCATAATATACAATAATATCATTTAAAGTAAAATAGTATTTAATTTTTACTAAATTAAAGATAAATTCTGTCAATTCCTTCCCGAAATGTTGGATAATTTTGCATTCAAAAAAATGAGTCAACACCTCTTTCCCACTTTTACAAAAGGAACATAAATCGTCAATATCGGAGTATCTTGTAATTAATGATTTAACAGGAATGTATACATGTGCGGCGCTGGAGGGGCTAGCAGTGCTTCAGCACCCCCAAGAACGACCAAAGCACCCCATAGCACCCCCAATAATAATTTCTGAAAGCAACATATCTCGTTATTTCAACATATGCTGGGACATTCTAATCTGCATTAAGCCAAGTGTTCTTATGGTTTTCTATGGGAGAAAAATGCTTAATGTGTAAGCTAATTAAACACGTTGCGTTTATATTCTGGGCTCATCTGATTTTTTGTAGTATAACCTACTTTATAATGATTTTGGTATCATAATGATGAATAAATGCATGCACAATTATCCGTGAACTTGATAAATGTTGCAGATATGTTTTACAATGCACAAAAAAATTCCTTTCAACGTGCAAAATTCAGAATTAAATGAATGTGCAGCAATACAATAGAGAGTCTGTAGGCCTACTACTGTACGTGTTGTAGCCATTAAATAAGTTTCATATTTGTTTAAATATAATGTTTTTTCCCCATGTTGATTATGAAAAGTGAACAGCATGAGTAAGATAGGATATCGGGAGACATGAAGTGGGTCATACACAGTGTTGGGGAGTAACGGAATACATGTACCGGCGTTATGTATTCAGAATACAAGGTATGAGTATCTGTATTCCGTTACAGTTACAATTTAAATAGTTGGTATTTAGAATACAGTTACATTGTTGAAATCAAAGGATTACATTACGATACTTTTCTGTTTCACGAGTTTATTTACTCTCTAGCTAAATAAATTAAGGCAACTCAGCATTTCCCAGAAGCCCCAATGTGAAAACGAAAAAAATGCGCGGTTTGCGTGATCAGTCACAATGGAGTCGGAAGAGGAGCAGCGGGAGCTAGAGCCAGAGCCAGCCAGGGCAAGAATGCGTTTCTATCTTGGAAATTCAAACAGCATTTCACATTAAGAAAGAGAAGGGAGAACGAAATATAGCCTAAATGTGCAACGCCAACCAGCTCATTTCAGCGTCCAAAGACTCCACCTCCAACCTGAAGAAGCATCTTAAAGTAAGTTATCCTTCCCGTCCAGATCCAATGCAACCACATCTTTAAATTACTATAAGAATTATTTGAGGTTAACATTATAAAATATGTAGACCTACACCAAAAAATAAATAATTTAAAATTGAGCAATTCCAGCGTTATGGACGCGACATTTGCACTCAAAACTTGAAATAGAAATTCTCAGAAAATGCATTTAATACGAATATATTTAAAAAACGTCTGTTTATATTTCCATATACTCCCGTAATAAAGGAGTCCAGACATTAGAAAAATATCTGTCTACAGATGCGTTTTCTATTTAATATGGGAAATAAACATGCGTGACACAAAAACGTGACTTTAACTACTTCTGTGAATTACACTCTGCTCAAACCAAAAGTAATACTACCCACCGGATGAAGAAGGGTTGGCTCTCCACAGAACATAAAATATAGCTACATTTTATTATTTTTTTCGCGTTCGCATTTATGAGGAAAAAACAATGTTACGAACGTGACCACTCTGAAAGCGGCACTAAAAGACTGCTTTAAAACTTTCACGCAGAGACCTCAAACAGAAAGCACAAAGCCTTTCTTTAAAGGGAATTTCGTTTTGTATTAATTGTATCTTAATTTTAATAAATGTTTCATCAACCAATTGATTTAATAAATAAGAAGTAGGCTAAATATTTCACGACATCAAGGCGCCGGCGTGTGAACTGGAGCTTGTCTCTTATGAACCGAAACTTAGCGTAAGATTATTCTTTCCTCACAGTCACAGACATGTCTACATTTAAACAGAACAATTCAAAACGAAACAAAACAGACTGCGTTCTGCTTATGTAATCCGTATGAAATGCGCATTTCTCTCTGGCGCGTTCACTAGCTTACTGCAAAGATCGCGAGTCAGCATCGTCAACTTCATCTTTGCAGGCGACAGTGACACAGACAGAAAACACTTGTTTATTAATAAACAATTAAAATATCTCCTTGCTATATTTTACATATTCATAATCAATACTTTTACCGGTTCTTTGTGACAGCTTTTAGGTGCTTTATTGGCAGCGCCATCCCTACATATTACATTAACATTATAAATAATAAATCTTTAAATATATTTGATTGAATGCTGAATGTTGAGCTTATTCAATGTAGTAAAATTGAAACTTTATTTGTGATAATTAAAATAATTGAATATTAAATATTGAAGTTTTGCTCATTTAATAATAGTAGCTATTTATATACAATATAGACTAATTGCGCTGCTCCCCCTGTCAATGATCTAGCACCCCCTCAGCACCTGCGTTAAACATTATCTGCCCCTGATGGTATGCAAAATTTTAAAATGTATTTCTTTGGTTTTATTATTAATGAAATATTTAAAGGGGATTAACCAAGCAGTCTTCCAATTAATATTATCAATAATAGAGAAATTTGCTCTAGGCGCTATTTTATTTTGTATTTGAAATATTGTACAAATATTGCATTTTTTAATCAATCAATTCAATGCCATTTAAAATTAATTTTGGATTAATTTTTAATGTGGCGTTAAATTGAATATGACTTTGATAAGATGAATCAGAGTATGGGAAATAGCTTTAATGACAGAATTAAATTCTTTAAAATGCACAGGAAAACTATGGATTCGCATAAATTGTTTGTATGTTAAAATATTTCCATAATTATCAAACATATTCATAAGATGATTAATATCCCTGTTAAACCAATTCCTTAAAAATAAGGATTTATTGTTCGCATTGTAACCAACTTTTTTAATCTAGAGGATAATTTTAAACTTGGACATCCATGCTCTTGTTTTCCTCATAGTAATGACAGTGACGCAAACGCAAACCGGAAATTGTAACGTGTGCGCACGAGAAACGTATCGCGTGCGCACGAGAAACTATTGCGTGCGCACGAGAAACGTATCGCGTGCGCACGAGAAACTATCGCGTGCGCACGATAAACTATTGCGTGCGCACGAGATACTATCGCGTGCACACGCGATACATTTCGCGTGCGCACGCGATAGTCTTTATTTTTTTATTTTTGCCAAGGTCCCTTTAGGGGCTCCGTACTTTTTTCAAAAACTCTTTAGAAAAAAATCATACTGACCCTAAATATTTAAATGGTAGAATATATAGATTAATTGAATAAATTAGTCTTTTTCTGCAACATAAGACAAAATACTGTCTGTATCCAGGTTTGTGTATATGTTTGTATGATTGTATGATGTAATGATTGTGCATTAGAACTGCAAGGGTCTGTTGTAGATGGTGCGTATATCGAGTTTAGGGTCGAAGGTTGTGGATATATGTGTTGTGAATCCCGGCGGACTCACCAAACTTAAGTTGACAAGAAGAAAGTAACAGCCAATCACATATGAAAGACCCTCTCCCTTTGAGTGTCTGCTCCAGCCCAGAGCAGAACAATCTGGTAATGATTGAGAAGATGACATCATCAGAAAGGTCGGAGTTAAAGTGGCACTGTGGCTCAAGAGCAGTGTTGCAAGTACTTTAAAAAAGTAATTAGTTATAGTTACTAGTTACTTTCTCAAAAAGTAACTGAGTTAGTAACTGAGTTACATCATTACAAAAGTAACTAATTAACAGGGAAAGTAACTATAGCGTTACTTTAAAAAAAGAAAGTTTAAATATGTGAAATAACTTGGATACCCCCAATATTAAATGTGTTAAATGAATGAAACTGACACTAAATCGAATAAAGTATTATTATAAAACATTGTACACTAATCTACACTATTTTAATGTTGCTGTGGGACAATGTGAGAGACACCTATTAACTTAAATATTAAAATATTATCATTACTATAGTAGAGCAACAAAACACAATAGATGGTTTAGAACTTTTAATATTTTTTGCACAGACCACAACTGGCCAACAAATAAGTCTAAAAATAAAGTATGCTTCTTAAAAAATGTAGCCTACCAAAAATAAATAAATAGTAATAAAAAATATACATACACATACACTCTTTGTAGTGCAAATTAAAATGATAAAACTCACACACCTTTACAACTGGTAGACAAGCTGTATAGTGAAGTATTTACTTCCTCACAAAAGTAAACAGTTTAACAAAAAGTGTTCTCAATATAATAATGAACAACGTAGGCCTACCAACATAAATAATAATAATAAAATATATTTTTGGGTTTTATTTTTATAACTTACAGAGAACGTCATCATCAGAGGTTATTTAAAGGAACCGTATGTAAGAAATGTATTTCAATTGACCCTTCGCGTGGAGCTTGATTGACAGGTGAGCTGACCAATCATACTTCCGCCATTTTGTCCGACAAAGCAGTCAGGAGAGATATTAGATTAACATGGGTGGATTTGAACTTGAAAAACTGAATATACTGGCGCCTTTCCGCGGTTAAAACAACATTCATTCTTATGTTCATTCATGTTTATTTGATGCTTTAAATGAACTAGAAGGAAGAGATGATCGGTTCACGAGCAGCTTTAACTGATGCTCTACAGCAATCTGTCACGACACATTATAATAATATAATAACCTTTATTTTCTATAGCGCCTTTAAATGTACATCTCAAAGCGCTGTACAAAAACAATTAAAATAGCAAAGAATACAACACACAAAAGATACATAATACACAATAAAATTAACATAAAAAAACAAGCATAAAAGACAATAAATCAATTAAAAGCTAACCTAAAAAAATTAGTTTTAAGCTGAGATTTAAAGATTCCAAGAGATTTGGCTTGCCTGATCTCAATCGGTAGAGAGTTCCAAAGTTTTGGAGCTAGTGAAGAAAAAGCCCTATCTCCCATTAATCTCAAGCGGGTTGAGGGAACAGTTAAAAGACCAGTATCTGAAGAACGAAGAACACGTTTTGGAGTATATGGAGTTAAAAGCTCTGTCAAATATTGAGGTGCCAAACCATGCAGTGCCTTGTAAGTAAGCATCAAAATCTTGAAATCCACCCTAAACCTAATGGGAAGCCAGTGCAAAGACTCCAAAACGGGAGTAATATGGTCTCGTATGTTGGTTCTTGTAAGGATTCTGGCAGCCGAATTTTGTAAAACCTGCATTCTGTTTAAAGTTACTTTTGACACGCCAGCTAACAAGGCATTACAGTAATCAATACGCGAAAACACAAAGGTGTTTATCAATCTCTCCGCAACAGTAAACGACAGCATTGGACGCAATCTCGCAATATTTCTAAGATGGAAAAATGAGATTTTAACAGTATTCAAAACATGTGGCTCAAACGTTAAATTGGCATCAAAAATTACTCCTAAATTCCTCAATTTAGTTTTAAACTCCACAGTAGAGCCATCAAGAGTTAGAGTGACCGGCTCTACTTTGCGTAGTTGGTGGGGTGAACCAACAAGCATAATTTCAGTCTTTTCACTGTTAAGACAAAGAAAATTATCAGTCATCCATTCCTTCATCTTAGAAGTACACTCAGAAAGAAAATTAACAGGCACAATTTCATTAGGCCTAAAATGAATGTAGATCTGAGTGTCATCTGCATAGAAATGAAATTTTAGACCAAGAGATCTCAAAAGCTGACCAAGAGGATAAACATAAATATTAAAAAGAAGAGGGCCCAAAATTGAGCCCTGAGGGACGCCAGACTGCACAACATTGACCTCAGATCTAAAACCACCCATGGCAACGAACTGCTTCCGATTAAAGAGGTAAGATTTAAACCAATTAAGAACAGTATTTGAAACCCCAAAAATAGTTTCAAGACGAATAATTAAAATTGAGTGATCAACAGTGTCAAAAGCGGCACTGAGATCAAGTAGGATCAAAACTGAAAGACAGCCAGAATCTGAAGCAATTAACAGGTCATTGGTGACCCTAACCAGAGCTGTTTCTGTACTATGCAATTTACGAAAGCCTGATTGCAAAGGCTCAAAGAGATTATTCTCAGTTAAGTGAGAAATCAACTGAGAAGCAACCACTCGTTCCAAGAGTTTAGCAAAAAAAGGGAGATTAGATATGGGACGAAAATTAGTGAAGTTCTCAGAGTCAATATTTGACTTTTTAGGTACGGGGGTAATTGCAGCAGTTTTAAAAGTTTCCGGCACAACCCCAGTACACAGAGAGTCGTTTATAATACTCAGAACAAAGGGGCACAAGGAAGCAAAACATGATTTAAACAGACCAAACGGTATGGGATCTAGCAAAGAAGTAGATGCTTTCATTTTTGATACCTCTACTAAAAGAGAATGTGAGTCAATTGTACAGAATTTAGACAACTTAGTACCAGAATAAAAATGAATAGCAGGAGAAGACAGGAGAGTAGAAGTGCAAAAACCTCTACAAACATTTTTGACTTTGGTGACAAAAGAATCCAGAAACTTATTACAGAGATGATCAGAAGCAGTAACATAAGACACGGTTTTGTGATTCAGCAATTTGTTAATTGAATTAAAAAGTTGTCTAGAATGTCCCTGATTATCATCAATCATTTTAGAAAAATTAAAGAGCCACAAAACGGTATTTATTGTTTAAATGTTAACAATGTAATGTTAACGGTAACATTAAAGAGCCACAAAACGGTATTTATTGTTTAAATTTCTTTAAAAAAATGACCAAATTTGAAAGGTGAGACTTTGTTTAATATGTTTAATATCAAAAGTAACTGAAAAGTATCCTAGTCTGTCCTGTCTGTCAGCATGTTGTCAGTCTCCTCTCTGCTCCGCGATGTATTTTTCACTGCATGAGAACATGGTGAGAGCGTGAGAGCGGCATATAGCTTGTCGGACATAGCGACAGTAACTAAGGGGGCGGGTCTTTGCGAAGGGTCAATTAATCTTAAAATGGCCCTGATATGTGTCAGGGTTGGGTGCAGGTGACCGAAGACGAGTACACGGAAGCTTCAATATAATAGTTTTAATAACAAAATGAAACTTTCAAAATGAAACAAGAACAAAACTCCAGGAATTCAGGGTTTACACACAACCATACATAGACGACGATCGACAAACACTGGGAGAAAACACAGGGCTTAAATACACAAGGAATAATGGGATAATGAACAGAACACAGGTGACGGGAATAACTAATTAGACAGAGCGGGAAAACTAACAGGACTGAACCAAAATAACAAAGACAGGGGAAACCAAGATCACAAAAACAGAACTCAAACACATTGAATTGTTACAGTACCTCCCCCTCCCCGAAGGCGCGTCCTCGCGCCGTATAAACATCCAAAGGGGTGGGGAGGGTGGGCGCCCTGGAGGCTGACGAGGGCATGGTGCAGGTCCAGGAAGCCTCCAGGGCGGAGCAGGCTGTGGGCATGGCCACGACGGTGCAGGCTGTGGGCGTGGCCACGACGGTGCAGGCTGTGGGCGTGGCCAGGGCAGAGCAGGCTGTGGGCGTGGCCAGGGCAGAGCAGGCTGTGGGCGTGGCCAGGGCAGAGCAGGCTGTGGGCGTGGCCACGACGGTGCAGGCTGTGGGCGTGGCCACGGTGGAGCAGGCTGTGGGCGTGGCCATGGTGGAGCTGTGGGACCCTCGGGCGTCCAGGGCGGAGCTGTGGGACCCTCGGGCGTCCAGGGCGGAGCTGTGGGACCCTCGGGCGCCCAGGGCGGAGCTGTGGGACCCTCGGGCGTCCAGGGCGGTGCTGTGGGACCCTCGGGCGTCCAGGGCGGAGCTGTGGGACCCTCGGGTGGCCATGGCGGTGCAGGCTCTTCAGGTGGCCACGGCGGTGAAGACCCTTCAGGTGGCCGTGGTGGTGAAGACCCTTCAGGTGGCCATGGTGGTGAGGACCCTTCGGGTGGCCATGGCGGTGAGGACCCTTCGGTGTGGCCATGGCGGTGAGGACCCTTCAGGTGGCCATGGCGGTGAGGACCCATCAGGTGGCCACGGCAGTGTTATTTTTCCAGGCCTCCGTGGATCTTTGGCCGGCCACGGCGAAGGCGTATAGCCCCCCCCAAAATTTTCTTGGGGAGAAGGACAGGTTCAGGAACGGAAACAGACTTGACATCAATGGGCGCTGGGTCAACGGGGTCTGGGTCAACGGGCTCTGGGTCTGGGTCAAAGGGCTCTGGGTCTGGGTCAATGGGCTCTGGGTCTGGGTCAACGGGCTCTGGGTCTGGCGCTGGGTCAACGGGCTCTGGCTCTGGCGCTGGGTCAACGGGTGCTCTGGCTTCTTGGTGCGCTGGGTCAACGGGCTCTGGCTCTGGGTCAACGGGCTCTGGCTCTGGCGCTGGGTCAACGGGCTCTGGCTCTGGTGCATCATGGGACTCGGAACTGGACGGGGCCAGCACATCATGGGACTCGGAACTGGACGGGGCCAGCACATCAGGGGACTCGGAACTGGACGGGGCCAGCACATCATGGGACACGGAACTGGACGGGGCCAGCACATCAGGGGACTCGGAACTGGACGGGGCCAGCACATCAGGGGACTCGGAACTGGACGGGGCCAGCACATCAGGGAGCTTGGGGCTGGATTCATGCTCTGGCGGGCAGGCGACGGTCTCTGGCTGGACGGTCTCTGGCTGGACGGTCTCTGGCTGGACGGTCTCTGGCTGGACGGTCTCTGGCTGGACGGTCTCTGGCTGGATGTGGCTGACTTGAACCCCAGCCTCGGCAGCCTTCTTTTTGGTCAATCGCACCGATATCAGTGGGGGATCAGTCATACCGGATATCAGCCGGGGAAGTCCAGGGACCGATCTGGCGGCAGGGCTGATGCGGTGTGCAGGCTCTGGTGGGCAGACGATGGGCTCTGGTGTGAGCGTGCAGGTGATGGGCTCAGGCGTTGGCGTGCAGGTGATGGGCTCAGGCGTTGGCGTGCAGGTGATGGGCTCAGGCGTTGGCGTGCTTGGAGCTGGTTGGAGTGGTAGATCTTCCAAGTGGTAGCTGGATCCACAGGCCCACAGCGTGTGTGATCCAAAAACTCCAGGAAGGATAGATTGAGGTCCTTCACCAAAATTATCTGGGCGAGAGGGTCTTTTAGTCCACCCCAGAAACTCTTTTTCAGTTCTTCTTCCTCCAGCGTCACATCATCATAGAGACTTAGGTAACGCCCCGCATACTCCTCAAGAGAGAGCTCATTTTGAAAGAGGATTGGGATTTCAAAGGGGCTCACCACCTTGCTTTTCCTCCTTCGGCCCATTTTCGTTTTATGGTCGATCGTTCTGTCAGGGTTGGGTGCAGGTGACCGAAGACGAGGACACGGAAGCTTCAATATAATAGTTTTAATAACAAAATGAAACTTTCAAAATGAAACAAGAACAAAACTCCAGGAATTCAGGGTTTACACACAACCATACATAGACGACGATCGACAAACACTGGGGAGAAAACACAGGGCTTAAATACACAAGGAATAATGGGATAATGAACAGAACACAGGTGACGGGAATAACTAATTAGACAGAGCGGGAAAAACTAACAGGACTGAACCAAAATAACAAAGACAGGGGAAACCAAGATCACAAAAACAGAACTCAAACACATTGAATTGTTACAGTATGTCACTAGACATTAAGAAATCATGTTTATTTTAAATACCGGTACTTATATCACTGACAACAGTAGTCCGGCCAGGATATTGTCATTTAAAAAGTGAAGTTGCAGCCCTCAACTGATGTTGTCATGTTGTGTTTTGGTCTGATGCGCCACCCTCCACCTACAGTATCTACCAATCACGAAGTCAGTAGTGTTGCGGCATCCGGGTTGCCAGCTCTGCTCTAGTTACCACAGCTGCAGCTACAAACGTGTCTGATAAAAAAATGTGCTGGATCCTGCAGCCTATCTGGCAACCTTGAATCAGGGGGAGGGGATACACAGCTCTACAGTAATTTTAAAGTGATTGCAGTACCAGTTTTGGCCACAATCTTACATACGGTTCCTTGAAGCCAAATTCTAGTCGTGTTTGCCGCACGTGTTCCCTGCAGCTTATTTTTGGAGTTTTATTTTATATCCATGTAAACTAATTAAAACATTTCCGATGATACCAATATGCTACAGAGATTATTCGAATGCTGAAATGTTTTCTTTTATATTTATAAACAAACTATATTATGCTCGGATACATTCGGTCTCTCTCGGACACACTCTGTGTCTCTCGCACACTGTTCGGTCATTCGATCGCTCTCGGACACACTGGGTGTCTCCGCTCACAGTCGAGCGCGCTCTCGTACACACCATAGACAGGAAAAGAAATGGACACAGCGACCCCATAGACTTAAACGGAGAAAAGTGAAGTCAATTAGAAGCACTCACTTCCTGATTGCCAAGCGTACTGCGCAGGCTCAAACTGAGCTTGATGACGGAGATGTGACATGAGCAACCTGTCTCACAGTTGTACGTCTTCTAGTAGCGGTGCCAAGAGGAATCTGAATCATTCCCTTCCGAATCTTGCAGAGACGGAGATTGTGAGTTTTAGCTGTCCATGAACTGGTAACAGGAGCAACTTAATGACTCTCTTTGGGCTTCTCCCTTGACTTTATGCCTCAAGGTAATGGAGCATTTTATACATTGTCGTGTTTCTTTAGAAATCAACAATGAACAAATGGAGTCTTTAAACGCCTCAGATGTAAAGTTATTCGCTGTCAAAGTGACGCCAAAATGAATGGCAGTCAATGGAATGCTAACAGCAGGTAAAGGCTTGTTAGCCAATGGCGGCCCCCTGGCAGACTTCAGTTTCCGGCTGGTGGATTACCCCCTTGGTACACACCCGATCTCTCTCGCGCACTGTCGAGCGCGCTCTCGGACACACTCGATGTCTTTAATTTCGACGAGCGAAAAGTAATGTGCATATTTCTAGGAGAGAAAGCTCATTCTATCTGCACTATCGGCCATGCTGTGGTATAATGCTCATTGTTCGATTGGTGTATCATTGCACCGCCATAAGGTCCTGTGACGTTAGGTCAGAAGCAGCTTAAGTAGGCCTATCTGTCTGTCTTGTCTGCAAGCGTTCATTTTTTTACAAAAGAGAGTAATGCGAGGGACAAACTCATTTAAATTTCAGTAATTGTAATTGCATTACTTGATTAAAAGATATTTATATTTAGTTAGATACTTGTTACCGCTAAAAATAATGGAATTACAGTAACACGTTACTCCCAACACAGCTCAAGATCGAGATAAAGAAAGAGAGGAGAGCGATTGAGTGTGCATGCAAGCATGTGCATGAAAATAAGGGAGCCAACAAGAGCTGCCTGAAGGTCACATGACAGAAAAAAAGTGGAAGAATGATTCAAATGTGCTTTCTTATAACACCAACCATGTGCGCAAGCGGTGCGTGATTTGGCTTTCTGTAGGTTACCCACTGACACAATTCAAACACACCCACATTGATAATAAACAATATTACCAGGTTCATTCACTTTTCTTTCTCAAATGAATAAATAGACTGTTTTGAGACACAGATGTCAGTCCTTGGCCCAGTTCAAAACTAACAGCAACCTTGAAATTGATGTGTTGGACACTTGAAACTTTCCTCGACCATAGACAATGCCGCACAGTAAATTGATGACTTTACAACAGGAATCTCATATGAAGTACATTTGCAAATGTTGTAACCTTCAGTATTTATATATTCCACAGTTTTTTTCAGTTTTTTTCTTTCTTCAACAGTAGTCCTTAGATGCAATGTTTGTCTTGTGATCTCGATATGACATTTTACTCAGGAGATCATGGTTTGTTTATTTTAATAATAGAAATCCCAATTTCACGCAAGATCTCAGTTTTTTAATGCTCAGTTTTTGGTACAAAGAACAGACAGACTGTAATGTATTCTCTTTAATTTTTATTGATTTTTTCCATTAAGGGGTTATTCCATATTTGGTGCTATATTTCCATCCTTTCAAAATGACGAATAAAGGCATACCCCAAGAGCACTCCACAAGTTATTTAAGTGGTTAAACATACGGTCGCATTAGTGTAATAAAAAAGACCAAGCAGCTTTCTTTTGGTTAGTGCAGTGAATTTGCGTGACCAACTTGAACATGAGCGAAATCTGCGCTGGGAACTTTTTTGCCCTCATGCAGAATTCCTGATTGCATGGATTGCTATTAGAATGACTAGTTATTGCCAATTAAACTTTGCCGAGCAATGGTAAATGCCAAATTGTACACATTATGAATGGCCATAAGACTTGAGTTTGCTCGATCTGTTGGAAAGCTAAATGCATAATGTCCATGAATATTAAGATGAGCTGAGGGTGTATGCTGACTTCAGACAAGGAAATCCTCCTGGGGGGGTTGCCCTAGCCTTTTGTACTCCAGGCAAACTTTAAAGCAGTTCCTTGTGCGTTTGTCATTTTGAAGAGAAACTCAGACTGATGCGTTATGAGCTGAGTTGTTCTGAGTCTTCTGTTGCATCATTCTTGCACCCTCCCTCTTACTTTTGTTAAATTCTCAGTGACACTGGATAGCCTTTCAAAGCCTGTTCTCTGCCATGGAAAGGTCAGACACCGAGGTGTGTGGTTAGTGTGTGTTTATCCGTTGTGTGTCTGTCTTTGTGTCTTACGCACCCATTTCCAGCTGGTCAGACCTTCGAACACGTCATTGTCCAGACTCACCACATCACCTCATGCAGTTCTTGACACTCAATGGAAACAAACAAAAAAAACAAACATACTTTCTTCAATGTCCACTGCCGCTGTCACATCGGTCTATTAACCATCTCTTCATCTCCCTCACTCTAATTTACACATACATAACACAAAGGAACACCTTGTACTGTCCTCACCTCAACGAATAATAGTCTTTGGGAAGAATATCAATTTTGCAAGGTCTTTTTTTTAAAATTGAGATTTAGATCAAGTCCTAAAAGGTGTGTAAAACTTTGCCTAACCCTCATCCGAAAAGTATGCGTACAACAAGTGGCAGGAATTGTAGGTGCATTTATTACGGTATGGAGACACAGGAGAGGAAGAATGATGGTGAATAGTGATATTTGTGCATTTGTAGTGGCAGTGATGAGGGTGACGACGACGTGCAGGTGTGTGTGTTTGGAGATGACGTGCAGGTGGGGACCAGAAGGGATGCTGGGAAATTAAGAGCAGAGGATGGTGACTGGGGCTGCGTTCCACTTTTAGACACACACTTGCAAACTTCCCTAAGCACTTCCCCTCGGGGGAATCCCTGCCACGTCAAATCTACGTGGTCAAGCTGAGTTTGAGCATGCGCAGTACGCTCAGCCATCAGGAAGTGAGTGCTTCTAAAGGGCTTCGGTTTTCTCCGTTGAAATCTATGGGGTCGCTGTGTCCATTTCTTTTACTGTCTATGACTGGAACGCAGCCTCGGTAGATATGTGACTGACAGCGTTTTTGTCATGTTGTAATTATAGATGACAATCTGGACGTTCTACTCTGAGGTTTTCATGTCCTTGGTCTTGAAATTATGCATTTCTCTGGCAACACTAATAATTGCAAAATGAATGTGTAATTTGAGTAATCATTACACAAACCCCCAATACAACAAGTAAACAATTTTTATGCAAGTGCTTTATTAATAAACTTTTATTTAATTTATTTTGCCTAATTAGCAGGACATTACACATTAGTTATTTAACTAGGTACTTTAAACTGTATTTTATGTCTGTCATTTGTTTTCAGATTAATCTTGCATTATTTAGATATAAAAATAGTCAATTATAGGCTTTAATAAACAAAACTGCAATTCTGTCATAACTCGGAGTGTTTGGCATGGTAATGGGTATGACAATGTTGATGTTTGCATTAGTTTGCGACAAGTTTGCATTACAGATTATTTTCAGTAGGCCTATTTTTTAGTGTTTGGCTGTGTGGTAGTTCATAAAATCCTTTAACTTTGTGTAATTATAGAGTTGAAATGCTACCTAGTGCATTTGGGTTTTTACATGCTTTACATGTCTTCAGAGGTACACTTACCCTTTTAAACCTGTCACTTTCTTATGTTTATTATTGTGCAACCACTGAAGTTAAGACTGTGGTTCCCATGAGTAACACAAATATCTTATTTAAAACAACAGTGTCAGATGGATGGACTGGTCATAGGGAGCACCTTGTGAGCAGTTGTAATAAACATTTGTAAATACACTTATCATTTCTTAGCTTTAAAAAGTCTCTACAAACATTCCTTTAATGGCTGTACAGCAACTCTAGTAATTATAGGTCATAAACCCCGCCTCCCTGGGTTATTCAAAAGGACGTGAGACCAACTACAAAATTAAATGACACTTCAAATATCTTTTTTTCCAAAGGTGGTTTCTGTCATTTGCTGTCGATTTATCACGCTGATGTAAGTTCAAGTGTCTGTTTATAAAATACGTTTGTTTTTAGTTAGTTACTTGATGCTATAAAAACCGTGGTGTAACGTCATGATTGATAGCTGTGATTGACAGCTTCTCTGAGCGAAGTAGTCACTAGCCGCGTTTCCACTGCCGGGCTAGGGCCGGGCCAGAGCTAACAGCGAGCCGAGCCAGTGGCCTCGGGCCTCGCGTTTCCACTGCCGGGCCAGTAGCCCCGCAGCACTGCCCTAAACCCCGCCCCTAACACGCCTTTCTGGATCAAACGTCATACAACCCAACCCATTTCAGCGGGTATTATGAATTTATTTATTTTTTAAGTTAGGAAGATAGCATGTATATTAACTCACCGGCCGTGGCTGCAATAGTGTCCCGATTGTCTCGCGAGTCGCCACTAACAGAGGGACGGTGACCCAGCACACCGTCCATCAAGTTGAACCATGGAAAGTTCCTTCTCTGAGCTTCGCTTTGTCCATTGTGCGTTTTAATCGCGTTGTACAATACTGCTCCCGCAACTTTTTTATTTTTTCCTGAACTTGAAGCATTGCTCGCTGAATGCTTAGCTTTGAAAGTTCAGCATTGATGTATTTTATAACGTCCTCGTTTCTTCACACGCCGTCATGTACCCTTTCTTCTGCCCAAATGCTCAGAAGAGCTTTGGTATCTTTGACAGACCAGTACAGGCGATTCTCCATTTCGAGCAGCGATTATTTTGCGCGATATAAAAAAGTGAAATGTGCATCTTGCTTCAGATCATAACGTTACATAACACTGATAAACTCCGCCTTTTACTTTGAGCACGCCTCTAGCCCAAGCTGGCCCACTTTGGCCCAAGGTATTCGACGGGCCAGAAATCCTGGCCGTTGGCCCCAAGTAAGCCCCGATCAAGCCCCGGAAGTGACAGTGGAAATGCGACTGGCCCTGGAACGCACTAGCACGGCTCGGCCCTGGCCGAACGCGTTCCCAGTGGAACGCGGCTACTGAAGCACCAACTGACTTTTTTCGGGATCTTCGGAGGACTGAGGAGATTGTATTTACTTTATTTTAACAAACCTCTTGTCGTACTGCAATCAACAGACATCAAAATTGGAGCAGAATGGAGGAACGGAGCAGACATAGGCCATTAAAAAAGTGCAGGGAGCGTGCATTCGGTGAGAGTGAGGGCGGGGCGTTGATTTCGCGGCTTTACTTCCTGCTCACTACTGCGCATGTCTGGTCCCGAAATTGCTACTGCACAGACTCAAGTCCCAAGATGTCAGCGCCATATCGGGACACTGGCGGCTTCAGTTTTTACCAATGGAAAAGAGCGAAGGGGCGTCCATCTTTTTTTACAATCTATGGTTTGAATGCGTATGTGTGCGGATGCTTAGTTTTCCTTTACAAAATGACTTCGGCAATTACAAATAAATGAAAGATGGGACAGACTTTAATTTATAAAAATAAAAAACTACATACCCACCGACACGCACACATTGGCACAGACACCGACACTGGCACGTACACGGACACACCTGCATGGAAACTTAGCACGGGCACACCGTCACAAAAAATGTGAATTTGGTGACATTAGACTCCCCAAAAGGTACACAAACAAAACTAAAAAGATATAAGGAAACAGAGGCTATATACACCTAGACTAATGACAAACAAGAAAACACCTGTGAACAATTAAGAAGATCAACCAATAAGAATATGACAAACGTTTAAGGTTGGTAAGTCTTTTATGATGCTGCACCAAGGCTGCATTTATTTGGTAAAAACATTTTTAAATATATGAAATAAAATTATTGTGCAATTATCACGATTTAAAACAACTGTTTTTAATTTAATTTTAATATAATATTTAATATAAAATGTATTTTATTCCTGTATAAAGCTGCATTTTCAGCATAATTACTCCATGTATAAAACAGTTGAGTAGCTTATTTTTCTTTTAATATTTTTTGTGGAAACTGTTAATTTTTTTTCAGGATTGTTTGATGAATAGAACGTTTAAAAAAATCAGCATATCCTTGCTGAATAAAGAATTCATTTCTTTTCTTTCTTTTTTTAATTTTACTGACCACATATTTTCAGCTAAATTTCAGCTACATAAAGCTATTGTGGCAATTTACGGAATTCTGTTCCGTATCTTTCTGTTCATATAACACACGTGCTATGTTGTTTTTTTTTTTTTTTTTTTTTTTTTGGAATTCATTCAAACTGCTTAATGAGACCCTGCAGCAAGTCTTAGATGATTGAGAATTATTGCTATAAAGAGAGCCAGTGACTACTTTGATGCTGTCCAGATAAGACATCGGCTCAATAACCTGTCCAAAAACATATCTTGTGAGGTCTGACTGTTACAGGATTGTTTTGACATTTACAATACACAGACTTAAGCATATTCAGATATAAGTCTGAATGATTATGACTCTCTATCTTCTCTGTCTCTTGTTTTGATTAGTGTATCACTGTATCCAATAGATGGGATAAATTGCAGTTTCTCATTTTTCTGATTTTAGAGCTCCTACAGCCATAACCTTTATCAATTTTGTAGCCATGCCCCCCCAAAAAGCCTTGCCCTTGGCAGAATACAGCTGGCTAGACAATAGGGATCTAATCATGTCTTTAGACTGACTGGCCCCTGGAGTTGACCCAGGGACGCTAATCACCAACAGACCGCACTGCTTTGTTATTGTGTCATGTTCCTTGATCACGTGCATGTGCTCGTTTTTTATGGTACTATAGAATGTATTTGTTACTGTTGGGGTTTCTGGGATTGTACACAGAATAACAGGAAGTACAGGTAGCCTATATTTGGACAGACTAAAGTTCAATGATCTTAGCAACTAACTATAAATCTAAAGCCAAGAAGCCAAAGAAACCTAATGTATCATACAGAACAGTATTTGAAATTACATAATTGCATATACATATATTACATATACAGACTTGAATTATTTTGCACAGTATCTCAAAATATATTGTTCATCATTTGGCAAATACATTAGGATGAAGGGTAATTTGGCCCATATGCTAAAATTAAATGTAACTTTTCTGTGGGATGGTGGATTTTAGCTGCTTGGAAAGGGAGAGTCTGGTTTTGTTGAGATGGTTCCAGCCGAGTTTGGCCAGTTTGGCTCTCTATAAAGCACTGCATGGGTGGGGTTCTATTTCCTCTGTCAAATTAACAGAGAAACATTCAAAACCC
This sequence comes from Chrosomus eos, assembly GCA_036326025.1. Lineage (NCBI taxonomy): Eukaryota > Metazoa > Chordata > Actinopteri > Cypriniformes > Leuciscidae > Chrosomus > Chrosomus eos. The sequence continues at coordinate 38,537,184 of CM070820.1, read as the reverse complement.
TCACGTCACGCTACTCAAGAACCTCTACAGGGCCCAATGTTAGAACCCCTGGGTGGATAGAGAGACTGATCATAAGAAGTGTTTACAGGTAACATGCAAGCGATGTATTTCAAGCCTGGGTTATAATAGCATATGTATGGTGCCATATTAACTTATTTGCATATTTTATTATGATGTTTACACTCCCATTTAAAACTGTGAGGCGGTTTTGATCAAAAATACTTTAAAAACACTAATATTGTGAAAATATTATTAGAATTTGAATTTATTTTTGCTATTTTAATATATTTTAAAATGTATGTTATTCCTGTAATGGCAAAGTTGAATTTTTGATGAATGAATAGTTCAAAAGAACAGCATTTATTTGAAATAATTAAGTCTTTACTTGTGATCACATCTTTTTAAAAAAATCTTGCTGACCCCAACTTTTGAAACTGTAAAGTACGTTGCAAAGGGTTAGTCTGCTAGCATGCTATCAGAGTTCCACTGAAATCCTCCACCTCCCCCAGCTCCACCTGCCTAGATTTGCTAGGGCATTTATGTCTGTCTATTTATACAGCAGCAGAATATATTACATGCTTATAGCAGTGCGTCTGCGTATCTATTTGCAGTAGCAAGTCCATACTTGCTCTGCTGTAGTAGTTGCAATAACCATCAGCAGCAGCAGCAGCAGCAGCAGCAGCAACGTAGCAGATCTAGTCCGCCAAGACTAGATTGCCATATTCAATAACATGCTAAAACTATTCAGAGAATTGTCATGATTGAAATTAGTTTGACATCAAGGGGTCCACATATTTGGTGGTCTGTAGTGACGCCAACCTCCTGTTGAAGACTCCTGTCTTAGTACTGTACACACAATCTCAGTAAATTCCAGCTTAAAGAAATTGTTTGATGTTTATTTTGAGATAATATTCCTGTCTCTTGCTGATTATTTCCGCAGGCTACAGGAGGAAATGTTTGCAAAAGCAAGACCACATTTTCTAAACCTCAGCATGCCATACCAATAAGAAATGCAATTGGCATCAAGTTGAGTGTTACAACTGTTTGATCTTTTCACCAGAATACCAAAAGTAACACTTTAGGTAACATTTTACTATAATACTCAATTCATTCATAATTCATAACATTAGTTAATGCATTTGGTATCATGAATTAACAATGAACAATACTTTTAAGCATTTATTAATCTTGGTTAATGCTAATTTACCTGTATACTGCCTACACATTTAACGTTTCAAATTTCATAAATTTATATCATATATTTATGAATTAACATTAACCTAAAAAAATAAATGCTGGAAAATTTGTTTATTGGTAGTTTAGAATATTGCCTTATAATAATATTACATAATTGAACTTTATTGTAAAATGCAGCACAAAACCATTGTTGGTTTTATTCTTAAATTGTCTGAACTTGTGCCAGTGATGGTATTTCTGCATAAGCATAATTGACAGGTCGGACAGGTCCCCGCCATTTTTTATCAGGGTCAATATAGTCCCCACCACTTTTTGAAACATTCTGAGGCACGGATGTACCTACAAATAAATAAAACATTTCCAGTTAAAGGTGCTCTAAGCGGTGTCATGCGTTTTTTAGGCCAAAACATTTTTTGTCACATAGGCCTACTGCAAACATCTCCTCACTATCCGCTAGCTGCCTGTCCCCTGAACACACTGTAAAAAGACGCAGTCTCTGCAGACACCCCAGGCTCCACAAACGGCAACAAAAACAAACTGTAGCAACCCGCGCCACGAAACATAACAATCTGTTCCAGCCAATAAACCGACAAGAATGGTTTGGGGGGTTAGTGCGCTGATGAGGAGGAGGGAGGGTCTAGCTAGCCTTCGTTTTGTTTGACAATATTTTAAACGTCAACAAGAAGTGATGTCACCCGACATCGCTTAGAGCATGCACCTTCAACTAGCAGAGCATTCATTTAGTTCGTTATTAAATAACAGACGGTTTTAATGTTTGTTGATGTTTTTGAAATCATGCAGAGCGCTTGTTGCCGTTGCAATCAGTGGTGCTGATACAGTTGTTCTCTTGTGGCTCGCACACATTGTCTCTCTTCACATGGACTCGCGCTTTAATCTATCACTTAACCAAAGAGTATAGAAATACCAAGAGGCGAAACTCAATAGAACGTTCCATTGCAACAAATGCACCCATGCGCAGAGCTGCTGTTCCGCCATCTTAAACTGAACGCAACACAGCTGTCATAGAATTGAACGATACCGGTTCCAATTCAGGAACTAAATAGTAGTTTCTAGTTTTTAATATCTCTATAGCCTAAACTAAAACGGCGTGTTGAATAATGTAACAAAATCATGCTTGTGGATCGGTTTATAATTAAACAATTTCGTCATAGAGCATGAAGCTGTCAAATAGGGTATTTATTTACCCCAATAACTTTTGGGGATAACTCCCGTTTTCATACACAGCTCAATTTTACAACACAAGTAACAACAGCTCATGTTCCTAAATGAAATGATTGACAAATTCTATGAAAAACCCTAAAACACAACAGTGAGTAGGTGAAAGTGACAACACATCAGTCAAGAGAGAATATAGTAATAGAAGTTAATCACAAAATGAACAGTAATAAAATTGGTGATGGTAAGTAAAGTAAAATGCAAGTAAAGTGCACACATTTACTACAAATAGAATGACAATGGTAAGTATTTTAGCTGTTCTATATGTTTTACTCTTTATTTTTATTATAATTTAAAGGGTTAGTTCACCCCAAAATGAAAATTCTGTCAGTAATTACTCACCCTCATGTTGTTCCAACCCCGTAAGACTTTTGTTCATCTTCGGAACACAAATTAAGATATTTTTGATTAAATATGAGAGCTGGATCACTCCTCCATAGGCTTCTAAAGGATTGAAACTTGCCATCCCCAAAAAGTTATTAAAGAAATCATTAAAATAGTCCAAGTGACTACAGTGGCTCAATCTTACGTTGGTAACACTTTACTTGAAGGGGTGTGCATAAGACTAACATGGCACTTTCATAATCATGACATGACACATGTTATGAATATGAAGGAAGTTTTATGCATGTTTATGACAACTGTCATTAAGTGTCATTCACTCAATTATGACATTTCTAATGCAAATATAACATTGTTTGAGATGTCTTTGTTATGACACCTTGACATTAAACAATACATCATAACCGGTCAGTGTCTTTGTCATGACGGTACTCAAGTAAAATTTGCGGCTCTATCTTGCCACTAACAATATATTATATAAGTAGATCTCATTAAAAGACAAATTAAACCCAACATAAAGTTACAATTGAAATTGATTTCTAGACATTGTAATGTTATTTTTTCCTAAAATTGCTATTGTACATTAGCCTGGCTAAAGTCAGACCTAGGGCTCTATCTTGCACCCGGCGCAAATGACTTTGTTCACTGACGCATGTATCATTCCTATTTTGCAGCCGCGCAAAGCGGGCTTTTCCCTCCACAGACGCGCGTCGGTAAACTAGGAAATGAACTTGGGCTCCCTGGGCGGGTCGGCGCAAAAATGAGGCGTGTTTCGGCGCAAACATTCCCTAGTGCTATTTTGCAGTTCCAGAAAACAATTCCGCCACTGACCAGAAAAAACCTGGTCTAAAGTCAATGGCGCGTTGCGCGTTGTTCATAATGCTATTTTAAGCGCGCATGCTTGGCCATAATGTAGCGGGTGCACAACGCGCACACACTTTGATTCTCTCATCAACACAGATGCAGCAGTTTTTATTTTTGCAAATCATACATTATAACAAGGAAATATATTACCATACGAGGGAAATCATTGTGGTCCATGAAGATGTGAAAAAATAGGCATAAATCTAGCTTACACATTTACCAATGTATATTGGTAATTTTTCAGGCAAATTGATGGATCAGAACTGTTTGCCCAATAGTGGCAAGACACATATGTATATAAGGACATCTGACAAATTAGTTTGTCCGTCAAGAACAAGGGGAAAACAATCTGAAGACTGCGAAATCACCTTTACCATAAAGTAAGTACATTAAAAACCTTACTCTTTAACTTACCAGTTAAGTTGAGCTTTCTCATATTTCTTTCTATTGATTTGGATGGGTTTGTCCGATCCCCAATGTTATTTCTCTTTCATTTACGGCCCTGACGAGAACATCGATCTCCTCGGCTGTGAACCGATTCTGAAGCGCGCCTGATGCGCGCGCCATAATAATAACAATCCGCCATGCAACATGCGCACCTTTTCTTAAAGGGTATGTTGGATGACGCTCTGATTGGTTTATTTCACGTTACGCCCAAACCACACCTATGAATAATGAAGCTACTTCAGACCAACCTCTTTTAGATTTGCGCCAGGCGCAAGAGGCATTTATCCCGCCGGGAAAATAGCAACAGCGCCGGGATCCGCCCACAAAGTTACTTGCGCTTTGCGCTTTGACACTTGCGTTTCAGATCGTGCGCTGGGTGCAAGATAGGGCCCCTAGTCTCATTGAGACTTGGGTCTGGGAACCACATGTTCATTTTCTCGTATTTGAGGCGTGGTTTACGAATGCCCAGAGCCGTTTATTGGGTCCTACGAATGTCTATCAAATGCGCCTAGCTCATAGCCAATCGTTTCAATTATACCAGATGATGTATGTAGAGCGACTGAAATTGGACGAGGAAGAAGACAATGGGTCAGAGATTTATTTGTACACATGGCGTGTATCTAACGGCCGTTTCATACCGCATACGTGAGCGGCGCATATTTTTTTCGGCGTGCATGTTAATCAATGAGTGCATTCACACCGGGAGCAGGAGCAGCGCGTGAGCGTCGAGCAGGAGTTTTGGCGCCGAGTCTATTTTTACTCTGCGAGTCTATCTCACGCTCAATTAAAGTGAAAGCACACTTTTGATGGACAAAAATAAATATGATTTCACACAAAAAGTGCCCAAACTGCACACAATAAGTATGTCTACTGAGTTTTAACAAGAACTTGAGTAGGCAAATAAAAGAAAATGAAGACTCCAAAATATTTATAGAAGATTTAGGCTACCCAGTAAAAACTTTATAAACATTTAAGTTTACGTAACACACAGACAGCTACATAGGCTAGCACAACCCAAATCAAACCCGAGTGTGCGATTTTTTTTTTTGTGTGTTTTGTTTTTTTATCCGCGGAGTTCACAGTCTTGTAAACATATCGACTGAAACTAATAGATTGGAGCCATTTTCTGGGTTGTTATTTAACATTTATATGCGAATGTTGTACACCTCCCCATAACAAACTTTCAAGACTATCAATGTTATAAATGACCAACTTTTAAAAACAAATGTATAGTTGTCTTTGTAAAGAATTGCTCGCTTTTATATGTAGCTTTGGAGCGGCTGCTGTGACACTGTACAAACGCTTCCAGTGTGAATACTCTCGCAACTCTGCAGCTGCAGTGACGATGTAGATACGCTGACGCGCAAATCAAGTGCCGCTAGCGGTGTGAAACGGCCGTAAGGCTGCATCGAAAGGTAACTTCGCATCTGCTGCCATGTTGGATCCATAGGTATAAACAAACTGCTTCGTGTGTCGCATAGACGTCGTCATCGTCTTGCTGCTCCCTCCCCGTTCTGTGATTGGTCCCCTCGCTGAGACGAAAATCTGGTCCATGGAATCCAGACTGCAAACAAGGCAGCATGGGGAAACCCAGGCTAATTGTACATAATAGCTGATTTACACACAACACACACACACACACACACACACACACACACACACACACACACACACACCCCACACACACACACACACACACACACACACACAACACACCACACACACACATCAGTGCTATTTTGTCCATCGGGTCTGAACAGAGAAACATCTAATAGTTAATTGGATGTTGGCCTGCTGGCAAGCGAAGGTCTGAATCAACTCTCCAAAAGTCATTTATCTGAAATACAGCATATTAGAACTCTATGATAAACTGTGTTTTTATTCTGGTTTTTCCAGTTCATTCTGTTTGATGAACTTTTGAGCTAACTAAGAGTTTTTTTTGGTGATTATTGTTCAACTTGCAGTGCACATACTTACAAACACATACTTAAGTGATTTTTAAAGAGATTGCACAGCTAAAAGAAGTAACGTAATGCCATTAAGAGATCATTCTCTCCGTGTCAGTAGAGCAGTGAAAGAAGTTTCAATTTGTAAAAACACAAATTTAGTGGATTTTAAGCCACTCTTCAATAGCCAAGCAGTTTTATAATGTTTGTGTCTGTGAATATGTTGCATTTTAGGAGGTTTAGGGGTGGATCCAAGGGAGTTCGGGGTGGCTGTGGTTTCAGACCCTAAACTGAGTTCCCAGTATAGTCATGCTGACTCCACATTGGACACCCACACACCAGGCCATGACTCATCCTGCTGGAGCTGAGCGTGTGTGTGTGTGTGTGTGTGTGTGTGTGTGTGTGTGTGTGTGTGTGTGTGTGTGTGTGTGGGCACAGAGGGGGCCTGCATGAGCATGCATAGTTGGACCCACCATCCAACCATGACTATCAAGTGCATATGCAACTATTCAGGCTTCAGCCCATAGTGCTATAGCTGATACACTGGTGCAAATGATTTATTTGTGAGTGGGTCTTTATAAACCTGAGCCAAAATGCTCCTAAAAGAAACAGGCCGTTTCTTCTTAATATTGGATATAAATGAACACACTTGCTTGTGGCCATCTGCAAAATATTTATTTTCATCCAATGTTTTATTTGTTTAAAATGGGTCATCACCTTCATGCTTTCAAATGCACTGTAACCCAAAGCCTTTAAATATTACATCACTTTCTCACATGGTTTCTTGCCCAATGTTCTACTTTTATGGGACCTGACATTGTGCACCGGAGCATTTTTACATGTGGAACTAATCTACAGGTCATTAATGACTTTAGCAGGTGAAGCACTGCAGTTCATGCTCCAATAAGTTAGAGAAAGAGAGAGACAGAGGTAGCAGATCTCTTTAAAAGCTCCATCAAATCTGCTTTAATTGGTCCAGGACTCTTTTGCAGTGGTGTAAATAACTATAAATATGTTTCATTTATATAGCACCTTTCCCAAGCTCAAGGACGCTTCACAAAAACAGTAGGCCTAATATATAAACATTGTAATATTTTTACTTAGTCGATTAAGCATGTATGTGTACTCCACGTTCCTTTTCTAGAATTTATTGATTGTCGCCTGGGAAAATAGTCTCATCAAGAGCTAAATGTGAATGTTTTGGGATGCAAAGAAGTAGGGTTGTCGCGATATACCGGTATAGCTTGTTTGCATGACTTCACGTCACTGCGTTGCCATGGAGCGAAATGCAGATGGAGGGCAGGGTGAAAAAGTGATTTGCTATATTTAGGAAGCACTATAACAAACTCAAAATGCCTATACTATATGGTTGCTCAAACCGAGAAACCACAAGGAGTTTTTATCGTGTACCAAAAGTTATTGTTCATAAGGAAGAAATTGGAAGAAAAACGTCGGAAAAAATGGCTTGCAAACCTACGTCTGCAGTCGGGAGGAGCCGGATCGGAAAATGCCTGTGTGTGCAGTGATCACTTCGTCACAGGTGAGTTAATACAACTTATGTGGCTATGTTTATGTAACGTACCAGTTTCCGAACTTTGTAAAGTCAAAGTCTGTCTGTAAGACAAGGTAGTTGCTGATATCTACCGCCTCAATGGCAGGCAAATCTTTCAATTCAGTTGAAAAATCGCTCTTCTTCATAACGTAAGGATCACGTCCAACATATATTTTGATGTTTTGTTTATATCTTTCTCTTGTAATAGTGTCTAAAGTAGTAGTACGGACTTTCCTCCATCTCGTTCATTCTTTTCTTCACTTCCTGCCCTCCATCTGAATATTGTGTGTCATCACAATCACGTGACTGCAAACCACCTATTGACCACAACCGTGGTATTCAAAGCATGAAATATAGATATCATGTTAATTAAGGGTGTGACAATATACCATTATTGGTGATAACCGTAATACTCAGCAATAATAATCATTAGAATGAATAGTACACATATGATAATATAAATATTGAATAATTTAATGCCAGTACCTGGTTGTACCTGGACTGTATGTTTACTTTAAATATCTAGAGAGGAATATTTTTGTTGTATTTTTACCCAAAATATGCCAATGTGAGCATTATGGAATGCTAAACTCTCACATGTAATTTGTTTCATTCATACTTGACACTAGCCTAGAAATCTAGCAAATCTAGCAAGAAATCAGCAAAATTTATTTTGCGGCCAGTGTAGTCTAGCAACTATCCGTTGGCTTTCGAGCTCGTAAAACCAAACTCTAGTCAGGCCAATCACATTGTGTATAGAGTTGGTGGGCGGGCTTAACATAATGACTACAGAGTTGTGACGGATCTGCGTGAATTCCCTGCTACTTGAAAACAAAGAAGATGGTCTTTCGAATCGGCTTTGGCTGTGACTCTGGAGGACTTGGAGTTAAGCTTTTCTTTGAGAAAAGAAAAAAAAATGTCACTTAAGTCATTCTTAAAAAAGGGAGATGTGTTCGTAGTTTTGCCGACCGGTACGGCAAAAGTTTAATATATCAACTAGCTCCGCTGGTGGGAAAACGCATGGGACTCACTCAGCCACAACCGTTCGTTGCTCTGGTTGGTTGTAGCGCTATCCTATTGCGTGCAGAGGGAATTTGAAAGACAACCGTTTATCCCGCCCCTCGGATTGAGGTATGCCAATGGTGAGTTCCCAGACCTAGCTAACTTGCCAGGCTAACTTGACACCATCCTCGCGCAGAAAGTCCACAAGTATAGAAGTATTAATCTTTTGACGTTCCAGGAATAAATAAATAAAATGCTAAATAAAATGCAGATTTTTACGTTTTGACTGATTAAATAAAGAAAATTAACTCACCATTATTTCTTAGTCAGTGTCAATAAAGGCAAGAAAAAGCTCAATTGTTGTAATTGTTGTATGCAATGGTGTGATTTGTTGGCTAACAAAAGAAAGCAAAACACAAAATAAACACAGCATTAAAAAAAAAATCTTCTTCAAGATTTCTATAGATACAGTATCGTTACCGTGAATTATTTTGGCCACGAGAACCTTGGTGTGAAATATCTGATATAGTAACAGCCCTACAAAGAAGTAATCAAGTAATTTATTCTTAAATCCCTGTCTTTATAAGTTTCATACACAACAAACAGTGATTTCCCATCTGTGGAGATTAATCATGTTCTGCATCTTTAGCACAAGTAGAAACATCTGTGGCAGCATTTGGGCTCTCAGCTATTCTTCCCTATTAGAATAGAATAGAATAGAATAGAATAGAATAGAATAGAATAGAATAGAATAGAATAATAGAATAGGCCTTAGTTATCAACAGGTCTGTGTGATCATCTTCTCATTTTATCAAATACACAACATACACACCAGCAAACATGTCAGATCTTCGATTTACTTCAACCTTTTAGACCTGTTGTTATCCAATGGAGCTTAAATAGCAGATGATTAACTATAGTTCATTGGAGTCTAGATATAGGTAAATGTTTGAGACTTGTCCAGTCATGTTGTTAACCTTGTTTATTTTTCTCTTTCTGCTCTCAATGGGTTCAATTTAATAATAATAATTAAAAAAAAACATGTACAGTAATCATGACCCTCAGCTTTCCCTTAAAATATTATAAATCACTGAAAGCTATACCTTTCTTAAGAGCAGGAGATTGGCTTGTTTCTCATGTTTTCTCATCTATATTAATCCAAACTAACTAAATGAGGGAAGTTGGTGTGCAGATCCAAGTGCATTTGCCAAAAACAACCCAAAGGGATTTACTCTGAACAACATTATTTGTGGTAGAACATTAACATTTTTCGCTCTAATGAAACATTATTTTTCTTCTCATTGTTTTAAAAGTGTGTAAATGTGTTGCATTCGTTGTCTTTCCATGTCGGAATGTCTTATCAATACTCCTGGCAACAAACTGCCTCAGGCTCTGGATACCAGAACTGGCGGTGCTTGCCTGGAATCATGCTGTTAGCATTCCTGTTAACTGAAATAACATTTTTGCTGAGGTTGTGTTGCACAAAAGCCTAGCAAAATGATGAAACGTCTTTATTATAACGACAGTTTGGAGAAAACAATGTGGGTAAAAAAAAGCTTGCAGCATGTAGCACCTAACTCTGTCCTTCGGATGAGACGTTAAACCGAGGTCCTGACTCTTCTGTGGTCATTAAAAATCCCATTGCACTTCTCGTAAAGAGTAGGGGTGTAACCCCGGTGTCCTGGCCACATTTCCTCCATTGGCTCTTAGCAATCATGGCTTCATAATAATCGCCACATCTGAATTGGCTTGATCATCTCTCTCTCCTCTCCACCTATAGCTGGTGTGTTGTGAGCGCACTGGCGCCGTGTACTGTGGCTGCCATCATATCATCCAAGTGAATGCTACACACTGGTGGTGGTTGTTCAAGGGAGACCCCTGACATTAAAGGGATAGTTCACCCAAAAAGGAAAATTAGCCCATGATTTACTCACCCTAAAGCCATCCTAGGTGTTCCTTCTTTCAGACGAATACATTGAGTTTTTGAACAAAAAGCCTTGCAAAATGATAAACGTCTTTAAAAAACGACAGTTGGAAAAACCAATGGGGAACCAAAGCTTATGATATGTCCTTGAAGACTTAAAACATCTCCCATGTGGCAAAAAACAGGTAAGAGTATTAAGGAGCTATAAACCTGCTTAAAAAGCGACATTGTAAAGGCTTTAATCATCCCCTCTCACAAATATGCAAGGGGACGCGAAAAAAGAAACAGGGGTTCAGGATCCCCCGACATTCAAGGGATATTCACCAAAAAGGAATTAGCCATGATTTATACCTAAAGCCATCTAGGTGTTCCTCTTTCAACGAACAATCGGAGTTATATTATAAACTAAATAACGCTGTTACAAATGACCTCGGTTCCGAAGGACACGTTGGTCGAAATGACGCATGGGGACGCATGCGTTATGATGTCTGAGCACTTGTAAAATCAGTCATGGAGTGGCGGAACTCAGAGCAGTGACGTCACTACAGGAAGCTATAAGCTGCTTGAGAACAGAGGACAGCTTTGTAAGCTAAGTATCGTGACGCTGAGAGTTGGCAAGCGACGCAACGTGTTCCCTTCTAGGAACAGTTACATTTATACCAGGTTCCTTTCAAGGAACTCCGTGCGTCGAAATGACGCCATGGAGCTATACAACGCCACCATAGTACGAGATGTCTGTCTTGTGTGTATCGAGTGAGCAGCACTAAGAGACAAAACCGAGACCCTGGTGTAGAATCCAGGTCCAGAGAGTAAAACCTGACAAAGGTGTGCGGTGAGGACCAGCCTGCCGCATCACAAACGTCTTGAATGGAAACTCCTGAAATAAGGGCCTTGGAGGCCGCCATACTCCTAGTAGAGTGAGACCGGACAGCCAAAGGAGAGGGCTGTCCGGCCGCCTCATAAGCAAGTGAAATGGCCTTGACCACCCACTTGTTCATCCTTTGCTTAGATGCAGGGGACCCCTTTCCCAGGGGCCCCAAAACACACAAATAGTTGATCAGTTTTACGCCACAGGGCAGCTCTGTGGACATAGGCATCTAATGCCCGCAATGGGCAAAGCAAATTATTTCTTTCCTGGTCCGAATTCTGAAATGGAGGAGGACAGAAGGCCTGCAGCATGATAGGTCTGACCACATTGGTAGGGACCTTAGGGATATAACCTGGTCTTGGATGAAGAAATGCCTTGACCATACCAGAAGCAAAGTCTAAGCATGACGGAGAAACCGACAATGCCTGTAAATCCCCTATCCTCTTAAGAGAATAAATGGTGAGGAGGAACCGAGCCTTCAATGTTAAAAAATTCTCAGAAACCTCCTTTATAGGTTCAAAGGGAGCCATGGAAAGACCTTGTAGAACAATGGCCAAATCCCAAGTGGGTACCCTAGAACGAGCTGCAGGCCTCAGCCTCAACGTCCCACAGAGGAAACGAGATACCAAAGGGTCTTTCCCTATAGACACTCCACCCAAAGGAATGTGGTAAGCACCTATGGCCGCCACATAAACTTTTAAGGTGGATGGGGTTAGACCCGCAGTGAACCGCTCTTGCAGAAACTCCAGCACTGTACCAATTGGGCAGTTAACTGGGTCCAGCCGACGGTCACTACACCAAGAAGTAAATACTCTCCACTTCAGGGCATAAAGTTTCCTCGTGGAGGGACCTCTGGATTGTAGAATGGTCTCAACAACCTCAGTTGAGAGACCTGACACTATGAGCTGGGCCCCCTCAGAGGCCAAGCCCACAGATTCCACAGTTCTGGGCGAGGGTGAAATATTGAGCCCTCTGCTTGGGACAGAAGGTCCCTCCTGACGGGTAACTCCATGGGAGGCCCGTCGAGAAGCCATACTCCATACTGTACCCAAAACCATACTCTGCCCGGCCAGCGCGGGGCTATAAGAAGTAGGCGAACCCGGTCCCTGTGAACTCTCTCCAGAACTCCCGGGAGCAGAGCGATTGGGGGAAAAGCATACAGCCGCAGCCTCGGCCACGTCTGTACCATAGCGTCCAGTCCGAGAGGAGCTGGATGCGTGAGGGAGAACCAAAGTGGACAGTGAGACGTGTCTCGAGATGCAAACAGATCCACTAGTGCTCGGCCGAACAACCTCCATATCTGCTCCACCACCTCGGGGTGGAGCCTCTATTCCCTGGGCCTCAGCCCCTGTCTCGACAGAATGTCTGCTCCTATGTTCTGATCCCCCGGAATGTAAGCTGCTCTGAGTGACAGCAGCTTCTCCTGAGACCACAAGAGGATATGGCGCGCCAGTTTGCATAATTGGCGAGAGCGCAGACCCCCTTGGTGATTTATATATATTTATATTAACTACCGATGTGTTGTCTGTGTGTACTAGCACATGGTGTCCCCTGAGATCTGTGATAAAATGCTTGAGAGCCAGAAATACAGCCAACATCTCTAGACGATTGATATGCCATGAGAGATGATGATCTGCCCACAGACCTTGAGCCGAGCGACCCTCTAGGATCGCTCCCCAGCCTGTGAGGGACGCATCCATCGTTAGCAACTTGCGACGACAAGGAGCTCCCAGCACAGGGCCCTGGGACAGGAACCAAGGTTTCTTCCACATAGCCAGGGCACGTAAGCAACGCCGCGTGACCCTGATTTTGCGAAAAGGATTGCCCCTCTGGGAAAACCCTCTGGTCCTGAGCCACCACTGTAGGGGTCTCATGTGCAGCAGTCCAAAAGGTATCACGTTGGAAGCTGCTGCCATAAGACCCAACAGTCTCTGAAACTGTTTTACAGTAAGTGACTGGCCTAGCTTTATATTCTTCACGGTTACAAGAATAGATTCTATACGAGGGCGTGCCCGCATCGATATTGAATCCCAACCCACGCCTAGAAAAGTGGTCCTCTGAAGTGGAGAAAGCACACTCTTTTTGGCATTCAACCGTAACCCCAACTCTTTCATATGGGCGAGGACGACATCTCGATGCCGAATCGCCAGCTGCTGCGTTTGAGCTAAAATCAACCAATCGTCGATATAGTTCATGATGCGGATGCCCTGCAGACGCAGAGGCGCCAGAGCTGCATCCACGCATTTGGTGAAAGTGCGGGGTGATAAAGCTAGACCGAATGGAAGTACTCGATATTGGTAAGCTCCGCCCCCGAAAGCGAACTGCAGAAACTTCCTGTGATAAGGATGGATGGAGATATGAAAATATGCGTCCTTGAGATCTATCGTGACAAACCAGTCCTCGGATCTGATCTGTGGCACTATCTGTCTCAATGTTAACATCTTGAACTTAAGCTGCATGACTGAGTCGTTCAGCACTCGAAGGTCTAGAATAGGACGCAACCCTCCGTCCTTTTTTGGAACTATGAAATACCGACTGTAAAACCCGGTTTCCCTGTTGGAGGGAGGTACATGTTCTATGGCCCCTTTCTCTAACAGAGTTTTTACTTCCTGTTCCATAACCAGAACCTGCTCGGGGCTCACCACTGTGGGTAGGACCCCCATAAACCTGGGTGGGCGAGACCCAAACTGTATTAAATATCCTTTTTCTATGGTCTGCAGGACCCAACGAGAAACATTTGGCAGTAGCTTCCACGCTGTCAAAGATTCTACTAGAGGTACCAGCCTCTCGAGACTGGCTTCTGGTTTTTGTTGTTGTTGTTGAGCAATCAGTCCGTCGCCCTGTAACGGAGGACCGGCAGGGAACGACTGAACAGACTGCTCTGATTCCCTCCTGAGAGGGGGCGGGCATCCCGAGGCCACTACGTTTCCGCTTGGTCCTTCAGATATGTGCTCGCTGGAGACCGCTGCGCCCTGAAACACCATAGGTGGCAGGGTTGGCAGAACGGTCCCCTGAGGGCACCGAAGAGAGACGGGCACCGTAAAAAGAGGTGTTGACCGTGCTACTTCGGGGGGGACTACCCTCATTGTCCTGAACCCTCGAGCGTCAGGACTTTTTCCCCGCAGCCTTCTTGGAGATATTAACGGTCCGCAGATCCGCTCTACCCCTCGAAGACTGCTGGGTTTGAGAGCGCCCTCCGCGTCCCCTAGCTGTTTGCGGGGGAGCATGAGAGGAAACGCTCTGTTTTTGAGTGGCACGATGTGAAAAGCCTGTTTTAATGAGTGAGGCTGCTCAATCACCCAATAATTCCGCTTGATATGCTTGCATTAGTGACATAGTGTGTAAACATGCTGCAGCCTGGCCAGCAGCGGAATATGCTTTGCCCACCAGAGATGATGTGACTCTGACGGGCTTATTGGGCAACATCGGAACCTTCAGAGAAGATGTCGTTGCTGGAGAGAGATAACTCGCAAGTGTCTCTTCCACCTTCGGCATTTCTCCATAGCATGGTCTTTATATTTATATATATAGAGGAATAGTGAGATGTTTGTCCACTGTATACTCTATATGAGACCGGTTTCTCCCACGATCTCGACACCTCAGTGTGAAGATCGGGGAAAAACGGTAGGCTCCGACACCGAGGTTGTGATCTAGCTGGCAGAAATCGTTCATCGAGCTTACTCTTAGAATGAACATCCTACTTATCAGATGGCCACTCAATATTTAATCTTTCAACTGCTCTAGTCACAATCTCTAACAGCTCTTCAAACGCATGAGACTGAGGTGGCAAAATCTCAGACTCAGCATCAATACTAACAACGTCCAGTTCCTCAGAACTGGATAGCTGTAGTACTGGTTCCTCAACCGGGGCGGAAGAAACCGCAAAGCGTGCTTCCAAACCCCGAGAAGAGGCACTGGATCGATCAGGTGAAGGCTGAGATAGTCTCAAACCCCGCTGAAAGATCCATCTGCGAACCCCAGGACTGCAATCGACACCGTGCCTCGGCAGCGGCGGGACCAGAGCCCTGGGGAACGCTAACCTGAGCGTTCTCGCGAAAGAACGACAGGCGGGATCGGAGCAAGCGCAAAGGCAGCGCCTCACAATGTGCACAGCCCGCACCCTCGAGTGCAGACTGAGCGTGCTCCTCTCCCTAACAAGCAACACACAGCTCGTGAGTATCACCACCCGTTAAATAACGCGGGCAGGGATGCACACACTGTTTAAAATGCTGCTTGCTCGCCATACTGATATATATATATATATATATATATATATATATAGAGAGAGAGAGAGAGAGAGAGAGAGAGAGAGAGAGAGAGAGAGAGAGAGAGAGAGAGAGAGAGAGAGAGAGATGATATATAGACAGACAACACCAAATAACGTGGACAGATCACACAAAGCGCTACTGAAGACACAGAAGCTGTCGCTCTCTGTTCTCAAGCAGACTTTATAGCTTCCTGTTACGTGACGTCACCCGCATCTGACGTTCCGCCACACCATTGGACTGATTTTACATGTGCTTCAAGACATCATAACGTGTTGCGTTCCCCATGGCGTCAATTTCTACGCAACGGGAGTTCCCTTTGAAAGGGAACTAGCTTCCGGCAGATGGCTGTACGCAAGTCGACTTACGCCGAAAGAGTAACTCTTGAACTTGACGCACAACGTAATGACAAACGTGGTTGACCAGCCCTGTTTGTTTGAACCGTGAGAGGCGTCAAAGCTAACGCTACTCCTACATCCTACGCCATAAATCGTCAAGTGTTACTCTTTTGCCGTAAGTTGACATCCGTACAGCCGTCTGCCGGAAGCTAGTTAATTTAGTTGATTAAGTTTTAAATATGGATATTTTATAATTGTTTTAATATAACTCTGATTGCATTTGTATAAAAAAAAAGAATGTCATATACACCTAGGATGACTTCAGGGTGAGTAAATCATGGGCTATTTGTAGGGTGAACTGTCCCTTTAATTGTAAAGCGCTTTGGGTGTACAGCAGGACATGCACTATATAAATACCTCATTCAATCATTCAGTGGGAAATAAATTAAGAAAATTTGCCTGTAAACGTTTTATAAATACAATATAGATAGGTCTAAATCCGAGTGATCACTTACATTAATGTTATTCTGTATATCATCATATCGTCCAGCCCTATAGCTTTTTGCAGTCTGTAAAAATATAGAGTACTTCAGATTTCTGGTCAAATCTAGTTGTACAGTCACTCAATCGCAAAGCTCTTTCCCGTTTTAGATGTGTTTTGTGTGTTTTTCACGGCATTCACACTGAAAACAAATGCTGCCGCTCAGTCTTTTTGCCACTTAGTGGGCGCGACCGCATTCACTCCGGCCGACGGTGACGTCATGCACATACCCTCTATTGTAGTTTATGTGGCAAACGGTACAAGACAAGTTATACAGTACATGGAATAAACTTTTTAAGGATCATTTTTTATTTTGTGTTCTCTAGCTTAGTGTTTATTTTTCAGACTTTATTTCTTGTTATGCTTATAGTTAAAAATGTTGACCATGACGTTAGTTTCATGACAAATCTTTGTCCTCTCTTGTGATTAAGCAGGCCGTTTCGATCACATCCTTCCATTAGTGCTTTACTGTTCAGCTTAGGCCCTCTAGAGCTTGGTGTAGATTACATAAATATGCATGGTATAGCTAAAATTGAGCTTAAATCATCAATGCACTGCATTCACAGTAAATTAATCTGAATATAGTTTCTGCCAGCATACAGCTTTTTATGAACTCATTGCATTCGGTAACTAAATCTAGTCTCATCGGTGGCTAAATCTAGTCTCATCAGTGATGCGTAGGAATGCTGAATGTTGGAATTCTAGCTTTTCTCTGTGCTTGATGGAGGGGTTGTGACCAACCGGTAACCTCCCTGCCTCTATCTTGAACCAACACGAAGTGAATTAAACTGCAATTCATCGACTGGCCACTTGAGGCTGGCAGCAAAAGTGAATCAAATCTGTATCTCCCCCATGTTAAAATGCCCAACTTTACAGCAGAAAAAAATATGTTTACAGCCTGGTGTCAAAAGTTGTTTTGGTCTATATAGCTCTGTGAGGGGAGTGAAGTTTTTTTACAACTCATCCGTTTAAATTATATTAAGCCTTACAGTACTGTATAATTAAGGGGCGTGGGTGACAGCCGTTTGTCTAGTGTCAGTTAACGTCACCATCGGCTAATTCCAGCAGCTGCTGTACTTGCCATCTCTGCCGTCTTTGTGCTTTTTTCGAGATTATTTCATACAATTTAATACACGCATTATACCTTCGCCCACGCCATTGGATTCCGTCAAATTATTTCAAAAGCTGGACCCGGACAGATCCGAGTTATGCCATATTTACTACCCGGAAATGACCTGGACCCGTCTATTATTTGAAAGCTGTACCCGAAACAGAACCGACTGGACCCAATTGTCACATATTCCACACTAAATTTCTGTTAACAAGTCAATAAACAAGTTGCGAAAAATGAAACTTTTTGTCTTACCTAATTTTAGGAGCCGTCGTCTCCCTTCCTTGTACCTGACAGTGATGCATTACAGTCCTCCGACAAGAAAGTTCTATATTCCTCTTGTTAGTCTACTTGATCTCACGCTGACGAATGACAAATGCAACTTTGCAGATTTGCATTTCGACTCAAGTTAACTCGCATAATAACTTTGAATGTTTGCCCTTTTGAACAATAATAACAATTGCTAGTTCAGTGACATGGCGGCTGACGTTAGCATTATTTATTTGCTATCATCTCTGTGCTCTCTGATGATTAAACAAGACTGTTCATTCATATTATTATAAAAATGGGAGAGTAGTAAAGAAGTGTTTGGAGAAGTGTAAAGAAATGTCTTATTCTTGACGGAATAAGTCCCGCCTTTTAAGTAAAAGGGCCAATGGTCAATTGGTAAAGTCATTGCACTGCAGAAACTCTGGGTGTCATAGAAACATGACGCGCTTGAGACTGCACATTCGCGTTAGCTGCCTGGAGCAACCTGAGGAGCTTTTTAGTGCAATTTGTGTTTTTAAAACTTTTTTCCCGGCTCACACTTTTCTTATCCTAATTTTACTAGTTACAAGTTACAAAAAACACACAAGCAGTGCTGACTGACTCGGATACAGCGCAGTCTCATCCCAAGAAGTCATATATTGATGTCTTGGGACGTCTTTTGACCATACGTCAATATCCGCCTTTTCAGGGTACCCTTAAACGTCGGTTAGATGACGTTATTGGATCCTAACTCTACCCCAGACCTAAACCTACCCCTAAACCTACCCCGTCACCTAACTGACGTTAAAGGTAAATTGTCAGTTGTATGACGTCCCAGGATCGTCATATAACCGACGTTTAAGGGTAGGAGGCGGATATTGACGTATGGTCAAAAGACGTCCCAAGACGTCAATATATGACTTCTTGGGATGAGACTGTGTTAGGCCAGGTGTTCTCAGAGTCCAAACGACTCGGGTATTTCACACAATGTTAAACAGACCCGGGACCCGAAGTAATAGATTGGGACCTGACCCGGACCCGGATGACTATTTAAAATATAGACCCCCAACCCGTACGGGTCCCGAGTCAGATCCCGGGTCCTCGGGTCTCGGGTCTCGGGTGCTCCGTGTAGACCTCTACCCTGGAGACTTTTCCCTGGTCGTGCTCATGACCTAATATAAACTTGTTGATCAATCATAAATCAGGCCTTCAAAACATGTAGGATGAAAATAAAGCAACTGCATTTAGTGATTTCTCTGGAGGGGAATCCAGCACTCAAGTCCATATTAGCAGGACTTCTTATGTCCAAAACAACTAAAAGACCAATTCGACTTTTATTAGTGCTATCATTTGTGTCTTGTATAATGGTTGTTGTAACCTAAAAGCAAACAAGCAGCACCGGTAAAAAGGAATGACACTTTTTATTCCATTAGTCTGTTTTTTTTTTTCTTTTTAGGAAATGTTTTTGCCATTTAATACAGTACAAATTCAGCAAATATATATATATATATATATATATATATATATATATATATATATATATATATATATATATATATATATATATATATATATATATATATATATATATATATTATATATATATAAATAGTTTTGGCCAGTCATTATTGCACATAATACATTTGTTCACATGTTCTGCTGCTTCTCGATGGTCTTATTCACTCTCCCAGTGTTTTAATGGTAATAATTGCTGAAGGATGGCCTAATGTTCCCCTTCAAATTCCTAGACTTTTAAAAACAAAATGCATTTTGGTTATACCAGTCACAGTCTTTGTTGCAGAATGATTTTAAATTTGGCTTTGGTGAAGGCTTATCACTCGCATAATATTGAGGTGTAAGTAGATCAGTGAACATAGGCCTATCTGACTTCAATTCCTTGTTATTTGTGGTGTCATAATTGACCAGTTCAAACTTAAAGTTTGTCTGCATACTTTCCCACTTTATATTCTTGCGCATTATTTAAGCTTACAAGATCGTGCGTTGGGATGGTGTGGGCCTGCTATATGCGCCTGCTGTTAGTATTTTGGGGTAAGATTTGCTTAGGGGGAAAACTATAAAACTGAAGGCTTTTAATGGTTACAGTCAAGGGTGGGACGAGAGAAGGTCACTTGGGTTTAAAACTGTTTAGCTGCAGATGCTGGGAGTGGGAGAGAAAGGTTCTTTAAGGTTAAACAGCGGGGTGGGTCTCATTCTTAATTTGAGTTGTTCTCTCAAAACTCTTGGAGGATATTCTTTTATTTAAGCTATATTGTAGCCTTTAGTTAACCAGTTTAATGTAAACCCCCCAAATCTGTCAGAATAGCCTGCTTAAAATCAATTTCACCACCTGAAATTGATCCGGTGTCAGTTTATGTCTTGGTTTATACATCACAAATGTAATGTTTACTAAATCTCAAATTAAGGTGAAAATATGTTAACATTGGATCTACATACTCATATGGCTGGATTTAGGTAAACAACATAAAACTGAAAAAATAAGCAAATTCCTTACTTACTTTACCTCCAGGACCAGACCACTTCAACAACACATATCTGCCAAAGTCTTGTCAGTTGAGCAAAATGTGGTGAGATCATTTGAAATGGGTCAGAGCAGGTCAGCAGGTGCAGTGGTTTTTGTTGGGTTGATGCCTTTTTTTCATACAAAACTAATCAGGAACCCAGTTCAAATTTGAAACAAGCTAATGTCATTTAAAGCATTTGTGTAGCCTGCAAATTAATAATGTCGTCACTGTAGACATTATGGGATTGTATAAATAAAATGTCATATATCAACAGTATTTTGTTTATGCCGGTTTATGTCAGTTTGTTATGTGCACAAATAAGAATATGTTAAAAATGTATAAATTAAAAAAGATAGGAATAATATATGTGACTTTTTATACAAAACAAATTAGGCTGTATGTATGAGTTTACAATACAATTCATTAACTGAAATGGCAGATTATATATTTTGTTTTAATTTCAATGTTTAGCACTGTGACTGGACTGAAACCTGCCTAAAGTTTTTCTTAAATAATGTTGTTATTTTCTACATGTAATGTACAACAGTTTCCCTGTTCAGTCCTTTATTATTGTTTTGTTTCCCAATCTGTCTGTTATTGTAATGTGTTTATCTCCTGAGTTCATGATTAAAGTGAATTTTAAATATGTTCCTATTTCATGTGTGTTCTACAACACCAAACTGTTACACCTTTACTGTTTGGACTGAATTTCATTCTGGCTGCCTTAGCAGAGACTCTTTGAGTCAGTGTTGTTCTTCAGTAAGAAAAAATATATCCCTGCACTGGCCAAAGTTATGAAGACAAAGCTGATACTTTATTTGACTCTGCTCAGGGTTTACCTCACCATTAAGAGCTGATGTGAGAACGCACTTCAACCCGAGAGAAATTAATTCCTTCGCGCCACTGAGCCAGCCTCTCATGTGATGAGGCATGAGTTAATTGATGTTGTTTGCGTTTTCTTTTTGGTTGATCTTGTGTAAGCCACAACCTTCTCTCCAAGAGTATTAAGTGGCTTATTTGCATGGATGTCTGGAACAAATAAACTTTTGAGCCAAGAAACTTTGTGTAAATACTGATGAGGCACAGTGAGTTCATTGACTGAGACCTCCCTGATTGTCTGTGTCAGCATCCCTGCACTTAATTAATGGCTGTACATATCCTGCTCCTCTCTTTTATCTCATCCCAAAATGGGGGATTTCCTGATGGTTTATGACTTTTAACTTTCATAAACAAAATCCCGAAATGAAATATGAAATCCATCCCTATTCTAACAAGACTTATTAAATTAAGACTTTTACCCCTCTAAGTTTATTAAACCAGATGTATTAGGTCATGTGTTTAGAGTCACAGCGCAGTAGAGGCATTTTTTTATCATGGATTTGTTACTGAAAATATAGTTTCTTTAACCCCCTTTTAGAATAATATCTCCCATTAAACAGCATGAGAAAATAAATGTAAGCTGAGGTGTCTTGTATCACCCTGAAGGGGTTTATTTTGCAATAAGGACTGGCTGACTGTACATTGTCTGGCTTATTGACCACCACCAATTAAGTAAATTAAAAATGCATGGATATAAAACATTAATTTGAATGGAAATGATTTAACAATTTTACCTCTATTTTCTTAAATCTTCCTCAAAAAAAAGTCCAATACATGGTTATAGAGAAATTAACAGTCCACAAAAGTGCTATAAAGACAACTCTCTAAGAATGCTCAATGCAATGTTCAAAACATGCTGAAGATGCTAAAACAATATTACATATTCATACATTACATATATAGCGCCAGCTTCAGTTCTCCGAATGAGCCAATTGAAATACAGTGTTAACATGGACAACTGCAAAAAAATTAGGCTATATCTGATCACTGAATGTGCAAACATTTTGTAAATTGTTACTTTCTCTATAACCATGTAAGTGTTTATCCACTATTTTCTATTATTTAATAATTGTTCTTTAAGGTTAAAGTGACATGTGAATTCTAAGTAGTACCCCATTAGCCTGGTTCAACCAGACTCTTGTACATTTCATTTGTACAGAGAGTCTGGCCTCGCTCCATTGAGAAACGTTTACTTCCTTGTAGGCGGGTTCTCTGCCCAGAGACACTCAGGATCTGTCATAGCCAATCGCTAACGTGTGGTCCTGACGTATGTCATGCGCCGAAACCGGTCGGAAACAAGTCCGAATGATCAGAGGATTGTGTTTACAATGTCTGTCAACGAGAGCAGCAGGTTTTGTTAATCTAGGAACAATTATTAATTCGAAATGTATATTTGACACTAAGGACAGTGATGTATTCATTCAACGGTCGAAGCTGGGTCTAAGTCATTAAAAATACACCGCGGTCGTTTCGGATCTGCTGCAAATGCTATACAGTGAATGATCTGTCTCTATCTGCAGATGTGTAATAAATTGGGCTGGGCAAGTTAACGCGTTATTATCGCGTTAACGCATTTATGAATTAATGCCGACAATTTTTTTAACGCACGTTAACGCAGTTTTTTTATTATTATTATTATTTTTTTTAAGTCCGTTGCAAACTGGCTCTGAATACTACACACAGGCCTACAATCAAACCATGGATCACAGGAGGGGTGGGATGTTGGTCAGCCAGCAAATAACCCACCCAAACAAGCAGTGGAGAGAGGCTTTGGCAGGTTCTCTCAGGTGAACAGACAGGGAGACAGCGCTCCGCGAGTGAATGACAGACGCGGATAGTAACGTTAACCAACGGCTTCTGTGCACTACGCAGCTGTAGCCTTTTTAACTTAAATTAAAATTATACACAACTTTACCTGATAGGCCTGCGTTTAGTTTAGTGGGGATGCTCTGCCATGTGAATTCCCTTCTGTTGATGTCCTGATAACTACCGGTATTTAGATTCTGGCAACTCACAAACAGCGAACCGAGGATCAGTCTCTCTTCCAATGATTTGTGCTGCGCGTCGTATACAAAAATTATAGAAAATTCAACGTTGGCAACGGGCGGGCACTGGCGCGTGCGTGAGGCGAGCTTGACCGCAACAGTTTCACAGGAACGCACCTGCTTTTCGCTGCACCTTGTGCTCGACCACTTCACCTCACTCTAAAAGCTGATTTATACTTCTGCGTCGGACCTACGCCGGAGCCTCTACGTTGGTTTTCATTTATACTTCAGCGTCGTTGTCCGCGTTGACGCGCAATTACGGGAGCATGAAACCCGGGGAGCGGTTCTAGCAATCACAGCGCTTTTGGTACGCGTATTGACGCGATGTTACATTTTTGGAGAGGTGCACGTCAGGGTACGCGCGCTACACACAGCCTACGGCGTAAGTTCGACGCAGAAGTATATTGGGCTTTACCTCTGTTTAATGTTATCTTAGTGTACGTGGGAAACCATGGCATGACCAAACAAGCTACTATCAGAGAAGTAACGGTGGTCGACTTATATCTGTAGAAGTGGTCATGACCTCTGACTACATATACTGTTTCTGCTGCTCCCTGATAAAAGATACCTGTTGATACCTGTTCAGGAAAAAAACTAAGAAAACTGGACTCGTTTTAACTAGATAAAAGGTAATGACCAGTGCCAAATAGCTTTGTTTTAATATTTGATTTGATTACATTAATGTTTAAGTTGAGATTTACAATAAATATTTTATTGATACTGTGTAAAGAGAATACTGCTGGTATAAAGCACCTTATTTGTTTAAAGTTTTTGCAAACCACATGTTATTGCACTTTTGTGTATATAGCAGTACATTTAAATCAAAAGTGTGCAATACATTACTTTTTTTTTTTACTTATTCAAATTTGCGCGTAACAATGCGATTAATCGCGATTAATCGCAAAAAATCATGCGATTAATCGCGATTAAAAATTTTAATCGTTGCCCAGCACTAGTAATAAACAACAATTTTTCATATTATGTCTTATTGTTTCTTAATTACCTTAATTAATTATGGTCGTCAAAGTATGTGTTTGTACATTTTTATGTATGACATTTAGTTTTTTTATTAAAACAAACTAACTATTGCCACCTAAAACTGAAACTCAAATTATGGTCTTCAAAGTATGTGTTTTCACATTTTTATTTAAAAAAAAATACAACAAATTTTTATGATTTACAACATGTAAAACTGACACACCAACCATGGTCCTGCACGAGTACACAAAGGGGCTCAAAGTGTTCTATTTAGCTCAAATTCTGAACAGTAAATTTAGTGATTCTTGTGATACTGACATGACTCCTGAGTGCATCTTCAACAACAGTTTAGCAGCTAGGACTCGGGGCTTCCGAACACCAGGCTAAATCGTCCGTCCAAAATGTCACGGTCATCGTGCACGCCGAGCTGCCCAGCACGAACTCCTAACTTTTCTGCCTCCTTCACTTGGTCCTCCATTAGTGCAACAAGAGGGGAGACGACAACAACTATCGGCTTTGCATCCCTATCGTTCGCCTTAGCTAACTCATTCACCACTAGCAGAGTGAGCTGGAAAATCAAACTTTTCCCGAATCCCGTGGGGAGGAGGGCCACAACATCATGGCCAGTAACAAAACTTAGCAAACATTGTTCTTGCTCCGGCTTTAAATTCTGCATATTTGGCAGTTTTACAACAACAGACCGAATAGCTTTTCTCACGTCTTTTTCTGCTGCCATTACTGAACTCAAACGGATGCGCTACATCAACGTCATCGTTCTCAGCCACTCCCTCTATTCGCTGATTGGTCCTACAAAAAAATTATTTCTGGAAACCAAAGTCTACAGCACAATTCCAGACGTAGTACTGAAGGAAAATGAAATTGAGCGGAAGTGCGTAGGAGGGCGTAGCCAGGCTAGTACCCCATAGTCTGAATTTGTCCTCTCTTCAAGCCATCCAAACTGATTGCACACACATTAGGAGTAGTGATTAGTGAACACTAGAGATGTCACAATTCCTCGATTAAATTAGAGTACGCAATTTAAAAAAAAATCTTCAATTGCAATTTACCAGTGTCGAGTAACCGGCAAATTACTGGAAGTGTCCCTCGCATTCAATGGACGAGAATCCATGAAACACATTTTTAGACTTTTTTCTATAAAGTTATAATACAAAATGTACATAAGATGATTGTTCATACTTCATAGGCTATGTATTTTAACAGTGTTGTTCTGTAAAACCGTACGATTTCTTGCTTTTGATACTTTGTTTGGACCAAGTATTATTGTCTCGTTATTATATATGTATTTTAAATAATTTTAAAGGCTTAGGTCTATTTTTATTACCTCAAAAAATCGGATAATTCGATTATTTGTCAAAAAAAATCACCTGATTACTCGATTACCAAAATAACTGTTAGTGCCAGCCCTAGTGAACACACTGCAAACCGTGGACACACACACCCGGAGCAGTGGGCAGCCATTTTGCTGTGGCGCCCAGTGACCGATTTGGGGTTCTGTCTTTTTGTTTAAGGGCACCTCAGTCATTTCCTGCCGATATTGAGAATCGAACCTCTAACCATTAGACCATGACTGCCCTCTATTTTTCTTTAGTGTTTGTACCTTTCATTAAATACCTGTCATTCTTTTATAGTCTATGTTTTAGCATCTAATTATATTAAAGTTCTGGAGCTTTTGGACCTTTATCAGTCAACATCCAATCAGTGTAAAAAGCATTAACTTTATTAGTGCAGCCCCCAGGCCCAAGTTTATTAAGTCTAGCTGGTTGTTGTTTGTTCACCATAAAAGTGCATAACAAAGAGCCTCAAAATGAAAACTCCATGTTTGTGTTTATAGAGTCCAGATTTCCATCTCAGAGAAATTGAGAAAGCAGGAATCCCCTAACAGTGTAATGAACCTCACTCCTGCAGAGAACTCTACTTGTAGGGATTTATAGCACATATGACTTCATCCATTCCCTCCCCCCTCTTTATTTTGTGGTATGCTTCCCCTAAGATGTCCTGCATTGTGAGCCATCAAGCCAGTCTTCAAGGTCTGGCACGGCAAATTGACCTGGCCAGAGCCCAACTGCTCTCAAACCGCAAGCCAAAGAAAGCCAAGCAATGAGTAAAACTCTAAGCACAACTGAACATTTAAATGACAGTATAGTATCATTTCACATTTCTTTCAAAGGGTCAGTAAACTAAAAAGTAAAAAGTACTTCAAGCATAGAAACAACAGGACGTTATGGAAATGTTTTGGATGATTTCAGCGTATCTCTATGATCTCAAGTCTCTCTTGAGGTGGGTTAATATGAATGTTAAGGTCTAGTTGTCAGATTCGTCATCATCAGTGTCGTCATCGCCTGGCTGCTCACTTTTATGTTGCAGGCGTGAGCCAACTGAAATCTCTTCTTAACCTTCTTATTATTTAATCACTTCTCAGATCTTTATGAATCTTCATCATCCATCTGATCCTCTGATTCTTCTATTGTTTTGCCACATTGTTCTCAATCCCAAGGCAGCAATGGGCAGTAATATGTCAAACTTCAATCTGCTCTGTATTTAGGGAGATTAAACAAAGTTGATTAAACAGTGCTGTGTAATACTGACTATATTTGCCATTCAGAGTGAATGTATCTGAACACATTGAAATATGTTGGGCTTAATAAAGTTGTAGTTTCATTTAGTTTCATGAACACAGAGCACTTTAGTCAGTTAAAAAAAACAATACATTATGCAGTTTATAGCTACAGTTTAGGGTTGGCTTCAGTGTAGATTTAGTGTCATTTAGACACTAATGACACACCAACACAGAAGATGAAGAACCCAGTTGCGGGAGTTTATTGCAAAACAAGGTGATAGTATGCAAAGTATGCAAGTATAGCAAGTCTTTTAAACCTTCAAGTCCTTCAAGGAACACAAGTATTTACAGCTAAATCTTTCTCAAACAGGAACTTAGAATACCAGGGTCCTGTTTCAGAAAGGAGGTTAAGTGAAAACTCTGAGTATGTTAACCCTGAAATGAGGGAAACTCTGGGTTTTCCGTTTCAGAAAGGGAGGTAAGTCAAACCTGAGAAAGCAGGGTAAGTCAAGCCCGTTTCTGAAAGAGAGGTAACTTATACACAGAGTCAGTTACCATGGTAACTTACTCTGTGAACCTAACCTGGTCGGGAGCAGGTTTTCTTCAGTAAACCCAGAGTTTCTTGCGGTCTCCTCCCCTTTTTTAAAGAGGAAGTGGTGTTTAAACACCAACAATACTAAAATGTATTTAAACATTCTTTAAGGAATATAAATTGTTTGTCCATGGTTTAATTGATTAAATCTCTTTTGCAGCACTTTGCCAAAAAATAAAAGGATTAAAACGTTTGCTAAACTTTTATTTTATTACCACCGTTTTTGATAATATATTTGTATTAAATCATTAAAAATCGGAAATCGGAATAAACATTTCATAGAACTCAATTATTGTTTAAACATATTAATAAGTTATTAATGATAAAAATAAGTTGTTAATCTAATTCATAATCAATTATTGGAATTAATTGATTAGATATGTTTTATTGAACACATGTTTAATTTATTTAACTGCCATTTTAACTGATGATAATAATAACCGTAATTTAATAATGCAGTTTATATATTTAATAATTGTTTAATACCATAAACGGTTATCATACTGTGAAACTCTCATACGTTACAACCCTACATGGGAGAGTTGCATTACTCAGCAACTTTTACTCACATTTTAAATTAGTTACTTTTTACTTTTACTCGAGTAGATTTTTAGACTGGTATTTTTACTTGTACTTAAGTAAAATTTTATCAAAGTAATAGGAGCCTACTTTAGGTTGAATAACATTCTTCCAGTTTCACCTCTGATATTATAACAGTTGGGTAAGTTACTCTAAAATAGTTATGAATTATTAACTACAAATGACATCTTCAACAGTGTAAGATTAATGTAATAATCACTATCTTTATTAGTATTGGTCTACATATTAATTACTAAATCCTATATCAACCTCAACCACTTGAACAATAGGCCTACAAGGAGAGACAAGAAACTGCACTTTTAATGCTTTCAAATTAACAATATACAATTGCATGAATTATTCTTGAATTGATCAAAGTGTGTAGAGGGAGAAGGTTACATAAAAAATATACCTTTTAAAATGTGTTAAATCCACTATTGTTTTATACTGAATTGGTCTATAGTTTATGCAGTAGCCTATTTAATGTAATTGTATCATATTTTATTTTAAATTACAGAAGAATTAAGAGTAATTCCTTTAATTAAATTACAATATTTCGATTACTTGGTAATTAATTACACCCAACGCCTCTTTTTGTCTGGCGCTGTTGCCATGGTGACTCTTAATATCTGCGCTCCATTGATAATGGCTTTTTATAGTTGTGGTGCACGCGCTTAACTCAGAGTCAGTCAACTCAGAGTTGATTGAACCAACTCATTTCAGCTGTTCTGTAACCGAAAACTCAGAGTTTCCCATCTCAGGGTAAGTCAACTCAGAGTTCAAGTTTTAACTCAGAGTTGGTTGAACCTCCTTATTGAAACAGGCCCCAGGTTCTTCATGAAAACAAGTCAACAAAACTTGATCCACAGGAAACAGGCCTATACCATGATGGAACAAACTCAGAGTTACAGGATTAGTTTAAAGCTGACAAAAGCAAACCAATTCAATCAGGCTTTGTTGGTACCATGATGCTAATCATCAACTTTCTCTGTCAACGCAGGCTTTGATCCTGTGTTTAAACATGCCTTTACACAGAGAAACTGTGTTTCACTTCTCGAGTAGTACGATTTTTTCTCTTTTATGCCGAAGATTAAAGAATATGTACCACATAAATGCATTTATACAGCAAAAAGAAAATATCTTGCTTTATCAGTACAAGTGAAAGTTGTAAAATTAGTTTATATAGTTTGCATGTATATATATATATATAGATATACAGAGACTAACATATTATCTGTATATGTCACGGATGGAACAGGAGTCAGACAGGTGGTAAGTGAATATAGTTTATTTACAGGTCTTGCAGAAGCAGACGGAGATAATATGGTGAGTATTCAAACAGATGATAGTCAGATTGGAACTTAGCTGATGGATAATAAGAGTCTCTGTTGCAGATGCAGATGGAAGATCACATGGAAGGGTTGTAGATGGATGGCTGAAGACTGTAGATGGTATACGAAGGCCAGGGGTTGAAGAGAGTCCAGTAGCATGGGTGAGTGATAGAGACGAGACCAGACAATGAGTGCGTGAAGGGGAGCTGAATATAAAGGGAGGTGGAATGATGAGGTGCATGTGATTGTGATCAGAACTCGGGTGATAATAATCAAGTGGGAGGAGTGAGTGAATGAGTGAGAGGAGTGAATGGAGCTGGGGAATCCTGACAGTATATATTTATGTTAATTTAAAGGGTACCTATCATGGAATTTTGAAAATTACCTTTCATGTAGTGTGTAACATAGATATAAGTGAACAAAAACATCCTGCAAAGTTTTAACTATGAAAGTTCACCGTATACAAAGTTATTGTCTCTCAAAAGTAAGAGTCGACTCTGAGTCGCTGATATGAATCGATAGACGAACGATGCATTTTCTCTAACTTTCGTATGTCACTTGTACAAGTTTTTTGAATTCGACACGCCCACTCAGTGCGCGCGCCGAGCAGACAGAGAAACCTGACAACAACCTTTCTTATACTGTCTATGACAACAACATGTCGACGAGACTCTGTTCTGAAGTGCGAATCAAAAGCAAACTTTTTTTTTCACTGCCCAGGGACAAGCATGTGAAGACTCAGTGGCTAGAGTTTATATTTACAACTATACCACACAAGTATAGCCACCTTGAGCTGTGTTCGCGTTATTTTAATGACGATCGCTTCACAAACACAAATGCTTTTGGATTCGCGAGTCGCCTGATACTGAAGGAACGTTCAATACCAAGTTTATTTGGATCAGCTTCCTCCTCCGAATCACAACCTGTAAGTACTATTAATAATTGTTGCTTTTATGTGTGTGTGTGTGTGTGTGTGTGTGTGTGTGTGTGTGTGTGTGTGTGTGTGTGTGTGTGTGTGTGTGTGTGTGTGTGTGTGTGTGTGTGGGCGTGCGTGCGTGTGTGTGTGTGAGAGTGAGAGTTACGCTCAGCAGCTTCTAGGTCTCCAATGTCATTTTTTTTGTTTTTTGAAATATGTGAAATTATGTGAAGCGTATTGTAGTACTGCAGTGCTTTATCAATATGTTTAAGCTTTGGGCTAACGCAAAATATAACTGACTGGGTCATCTGACCAATCACCGCCGATTAGCGTCACGCAAAGGAGGGGTTTGGACAAATGAGTCGTCAAACGAATCATTAGGGAGTCGGTGAGCAAATCAGGTAAAAATAAATGCATATTATAAGACAACAAAAGTGTTTTTTGTCATTGCATGCATGTAAAACTGTTGTTGGGGACTCCCAGAACATTATTAGGAACATTTTAAATGCCATAATAGGTACCCTTTAAACTTTAATAATAATTGTTAAACTAAAATTGATGATGTGTAATGGATTAGGGGTATAATAATTATATAATTAATACATATAAAATAATAATAAATAAGCATCGCTAAAAGCCAGACAGTTTTGTTTTTAAAAATGTTTTACTATGTAGTGACCTTTAATTTGGAGGGAGAGATGGACCCCAGGTCTTTGAAATCCAAAAAACAACTCACAGGTAAGCAATTCGGGACAGTCCATAAGGAAAGTCCATAATCCTTTAACAAAGAACTCAGTCTTTTCCAGCCAACAATAGCACAAAGGTGACCCCAAGTAACAAACAACAATGCCAGTGACTGAGTACAAGTGAACAGTTTAAAGACAAGTCTAAACAAGAAGGTGATTTACTCCAGATGTTTGTGATCAGAGTGAGAGCGGGTGCGCAGAACGATCAATGTATTACATCAAAGTACCGCAAGAGTGACTGGAAAGCATAAGGCTCGTTTGAGATTTGCAAAATCTGTGCAGAACCTATATCTGGCTATCACCTCAAGATGCATGCCAATTAAAAATGTGTCCGAGTGTGGTCCGACTTACTTTAATATCATGCTACTGTATGTCAAAAAATCTTGTAATGGCAAGGCGGCCGTGTTGGATTCTACAGTCAGACGCATCGACTGCGCTGATCAAAAGCATGATGGGAAACTTGCTGACGGGTCAGCTTAATGCTTATTGGTTTAAACACGGTGATGTGTTGATTTCTTTTAACATGTTTGATTTTAAAACTCTGATATCATGTTTTTATATGTATAAATTATATATGAATATTCCTAAACTCTCTGACAGTGCAATCTCTATGTGGGGTATGTAATTGTTGTCATATTTATAAATATATATATATATATATATATATATATATAAAAACATGCCTGTATTAAAGTAAAAATGAGTGATAAACATCTTTCAAATGGAATTAAATATCAAGTATTGTTGGTGGTTTGTTCATTATATTTATTTTCAGAGTGGCGACGGCTGGAGAGACAGCAGACAGCTCGGAAAGACGGCAACCGGGGCAGGGAGGGCTAGCCCCCCGACCTGCAGCTCCTGAGAGGGAGCACCCACAACAAAGCTACGAAGAACCCTACAGTAATATACCCCCAGGGATACCCGAGAGGGGGGGAGAATGAGCATCCCAATCGGACGGAATTACCGGTTATGACCCAAGCTAATGGACAACGGAATACGAGTGCAGTCTGTATTTGCGGCAAGGTCTGTAAAAACCTGAAGGGCCTGAAGATCCACCAGGCAAAGATGGCCTGCCTCAGGAGGGATCAAGTAGAGCGACGCTCAGGTACGGCAGCTGGGGCACCAGTTACTGTCACGCCGGCTGCTGAACCTGGTGAGACGGAGGAGGAGCCGGGTCCGGAATCTCCCCACAGTACCCGGAACCTCCAAGCCACACAAATCCCCCCATCAAGCAGGAAATCGGAACACCGCAGGGTGAAGTGGCCTGCGGCAAACAATAAGGAGTGGCTCAGGTTGGACGAGGATGTAATCAAGTTCCTGGAATCCATCTCAAAGGGCAGAGTCGACCAGAAGCTCCAGACCATGTGTACCATCATAATGAACATGGGAGTGGAGCGGTTTGGTGTCGAGGAAAGAAGAGGGGATAGTAATCCAGCGAAGTTCAACCGGCGAGAAGCCAAGATCAGTCAGTTGAGACAAGAACTAAAATCCCTGAGACGTCATTTCAAGACTGCCAAGGAAGAAGAAAGGACTGCCTTGTCAGAACTCACAAGCATCATAAGGAAGAGACTCATTTCACTGAGGAGAGCGGAACGGCACCGAAGGAAGGGCAAGGAAAGGGCTCGGAAATGCAGTGCTTTCATTGGCAATCCCTTCAGCTTTACCAAGAAACTACTGGGCCAGAAGCGAAGTGGCCACCTCGCTTGCCCGGTAGAGGAGATCGACAATCAACTCCACGCCGCTTTTAGTGACACCTTGAGGGACCACGACCTCGGACCTTGCAGGGATTTGGTGGCGCCACCTGAACCAGGGACCCAATTTGACTGCGCTGAACCCACGCTGAAAGAGGTGGAAGATGCCGTTAGAGCGGCAAGATCCAGCTCCGCTCCAGGTCCCAGCGGGGTCCCTTATAAGGTCTACAAGCAGTGCCCGCAGCTCCTCAGACATCTCTGGAAGATCCTGAAGGTGATCTGGCGGAGAGGGAAAGTCGCTGCGCAATGGAGACATGCTGAGGGAGTCTGGATCCCGAAGGAGGAGGGCTCTAGCGACATTGATCAGTTTCGCGTCATCTCGCTGCTCAGTGTCGAAAGCAAGATCTTTTTTCAAAATCGTGTCCCAACGTCTGACAGACTTCCTTCTGAAGAACAGCTACATTGATACCTCAGTCCAGAAAGGAGGAGTCCCAGGAGTACCTGGATGTCTGGAGCACACAGGGGTGGTGACACAGCTGATCCGAGAGGCTAAGGAGAGCAAAGGAGATCTGGCAACTCTCTGGCTTGACCTGGCCAATGCCTATGGGTCTATGCCACGTAAGCTCGTTGAAACCGCACTGGTAAGACATCATGTTCCTGTCAAGATCCGTAACCTCATTATGGACTATTACAACAACTTCAGTGCGCGAGTCTCTTCAGGCCAAGTAACATCCTCCTGGCATCAACTTGAAAAAGGGATAATCACTGGCTGTACAATCTCCGTATCTCTCTTCTCACTGGCCATGAACATGATTGTCAAGTCGGCTGAGGTGGAATGCAGAGGGCCCAAGTCAAGATCTGGGACCCGTCAACCCCCCATAAGAGCTTTTATGGATGACTTAACAGTGATGACAACATCCGTTCCAGGGTGCAGGTGGCTCCTCCAGGGGCTTGAAAGTCTCATCTCCTGGGCAAGGATGAGCTTCAAGCCTGCTAAGTCCAGGTCTCTGGTCCTAAAGAAGGGTAAAGTGTCCAACCGTTTCCGCTTTGCCCTGGGAAAGACCATGATTCCATCGGTGTCTGAAAAACCGGTCAAGAGCCTGGGGAAGATCTTTGATAGCTCCCTGAAGGACTCAGCTGCCATAAAACAAGCCAAGTGCGACCTGACTTCCTGGCTCACAGCGATTGACAGATCTGGCCTCCCCGGAAAATTCAAAGCCTGGATCTACCAACATGGAGTCTTGCCAAGAATACTCTGGCCCCTGTTAGTCTACGAGGTACCAACATCAACAGTCGAGGTACTAGAGAAGTCTATCAGCCAGTTCCTCAGAAAATGGCTGGGGCTCCCTCGGTCCTTGAGCAGCATTGCCCTGTACGGCCATTCCACCAAGCTGCATCTTCCTTTGAGTGGACTATCAGAGGAGTTCAAAGTCACCCGCTCCAGAGAGGTATTGATGTACAGGGACTCCAGGGACACAAAAGTCGCAGCAGCAGGAATCCTCGTGAAGACCGGGAGGAAGTGACAGGCGCAAGAAGCCGTTAATAGAGCTAAGGCGCGACTAAGGCACAAAACGCTGGTGGGCTCCGTGGCAACGGGACGAGCAGGTCTTGGTTGTTTTCCCAAGCCACGTTACGATCTGGCTCGTGGAAAAGAGAGGCGCAGACTGATTCAGGACGAGATACGAGCAGAGGTGGAGGAAGAACGTTACACCAATATGGCTGGCATGTCCAAACAAGGAGCGTGGACCAGGTGGGAACATGCAGATCCACGCAGAATAACCTGGGCAGAGCTCTGGAAAGCAGAGCCATTTCGGATTAAGTTTCTTGTCCAATCCGTCTATGACGTCCTCCCAAGTCCTGCTAACCTGCATACCTGGGGGCTGGTGGACACTCCTGAGTGCAAGCTGTGCCAGAAGAGGGGCACACTTGAGCACATTTTGAGCAGCTGCTCAAAAGCACTAGGGGAGGGGCGGTACCGCTGGCGCCACGATCAGGTGTTAAAGGCTTTGGCGGACTCTATCCGCACAGCGATCCATTTAAGCAAGACTCAGGCAGCCCCCAAACAAACAATCATCTTCATTAGAGCTGGGCAGAAGGAACAACACCACAGGCCCAGCTCTACGGGGGGGCTCCTCTCCACTGCTCATGATTGGCAGCTTCAAGTCGACCTTGGAAGACAGCTTAAGTTCCCAGGCAACATCACAGCCACTTCTCTCCGCCCGGACATGGTGCTAACGTCTGAGTCGACTAAGCAAGTGGTTATCCTGGAACTAACTGTCCCCTGGGAGGATCGGATTGAAGAGGCCTTCGAGCGCAAGAGGGCTAAGTATGCAGAGCTCAGCTCGGAGTGCCGGAACAATGGCTGGAAAACCCGCTGTGAGCCAGTCGAAGTCGGGTGCCGAGGCTTCGCCGGCCGCTCGCTGCTGCGAACCCTAATACTCCTTGGAGTGAAAGGACTGCAATTGAAAAAAGCCACCACAAACATCTTAGAGGCCGCAGAGAGGGCTTCTCGGTGGCTGTGGATCCGTAGGGGGGATACGTGGAGCAACAGGCCACTTGGACACAAGCCGGGGACTGATCACCCCCGGCTGGGTCGCCCGGGTGAGGGTGTATGAAGATTAAAGACCCGAAACACCCTATGACCCCGGGTCCTTCACTGATGACGTGTCCAAGTAGCACCAGAAGGTGTATTCAAGCTCTCAAATATAAGCAACATAACTTAAATTACATCCAGTTTATTATCAACACTGTGCAGGAGTGTGAATCCTGCGATATCTGCCTCGGGTGTCTGATCCACTACAAGAAGAGAGAACTGTCCGGCTTGCATGCGCTTTTTTCACTCCTCCCCTCACTGCAGCCGCCTACGAGGCACAACTCAAATGAGCCATTACGGAGCCTTCTGCTCATAATCACTCTCACGGTACTTCGATGTCATACACCGATCGGTCTGTGCAGCTCCACTTTAAGTCAAACACACCTTGTGAGTGTGAGCAGGGCAGAGTCCAGAATGTGTATGAGACATACAAATGCCATAATATATTTTGTTTTTTGGTAGGTCTTTGTATCTGTTTTTTAGGGGGACTCACATTTTGAAGCGTTATCATGTTTCTTCTGCCCGGTCTTCCTGTTTCTTGTTTTTCCTTTTTTCCCCATTGTAATTATTAGCACCTGTGTCTTGTTTAACCTGATTAGCATGTTATATATATATATAGCAATGTGTTTGTTCCAATTCTTTGTCCAATATAAACTTGTTAGATTGTTTCCATGTTGTGGTCTGTTTTCAGGCCTTCCATTTTTTTCCTCCTTGTTGTTTCCCTTGCTCTTGGATATATTTGTAATTTTGTCACTTTTAATAAAGAGCTGCTCTTGGATTCAGAAACTTTTTGCTCTAAACCATCTGTTTGTTACATGACTGAAGTTGATTGACAATGAAGAGATGATAGTCATGAAATGCTCTACTACTACACCACATACAAAAAAACTCTCTCAAAATCCACTTTGTAACATGATGCAAGAACTTTTTTTTTCAACTTTCCTCAACTTTTGACCAAAGTACCTCACACAACTAAAACATCTGCATTAGTACCAAAGTATGAAATCATCACTCCAATGTTAGTCTAATGCCAGTGTATATCATAGAACATCAGTTCTATGATAGATCTACAGTATGACAAACTTCTGCAACAACATGAGACTTGAATTGACCGTCTTAATACACTAAGAATTTTGCTACCAAGTTTAGGGTGACCAACTGTCCTGTTTTCCCAGGACATGTCCTGTTTTCATATAACAATATAACAAATTTCTATCCATACAGAGGAGGCATAACATCCTTTAAATGTATTGAAATTAATAAGGTTTCTTTGAGTAAACTTCGAGTATCATTTGAGTAGGCCTATCTGTTTGCCGAGCCGAGTATGGTCACCCTAACCAAGTTAAATAAACGTGAAGGTCTATTTTGATTTGTCCTGTCCACTCAAATACATTAATTTTAAAATCTGAACAGATTTTAAACACTATAGGCACCATACACTTGTCGACTTTGTAAATGGTTACAGTGAAAAACTGGGCCTTGTTTCTAGGAGACGCATGACAGATTCGCAGGAAATGGCCGTAGTGGCTCCTTACTCCTGATGAAGGTCGTGGACCGAAACGTTGTGTATTAATAAAAAAAATTTAAATTGCAAGTAATAATAGTGTGCGGGAGTTCTTCATCTACTAAAACGACTAGTTTGCCTGGTCCTACTATCCGACGCACCTATTACCTGCAGGTGTGCGATGGAGTTTGTTTACTACGTAGTGGCTGAATAAAATGGTCTTGGGTGATTACAAAGGGTGACATAATCAGTTGTTTTATCTATATTGTCAATGGATATGAATCCAATATCAGTCACTGTTTACATTTAATGCAATATAATCAGTCATTCAAGGCTATTAATTGATCAGGCTATTTTTGCTATCCTCTTATCCCGGGCAAGCTTTAATGTCAAGTCTGGCTACTGATGAATATTAACATAAAAATGAATTACTCAGTATTTAACTATGTCAAGACAAAACTAACAATACAGTTTTATGTGGTTGCTTTGTGACTTCGTGCCCTTGATTTACATTGGCTGGTCAGCATATTTGATTGTACTGTAGCCTTATGTACTGTATTCAGTAGCAACGTGCCATATGCATTCTAAAATCGGCTCAAAATATCAAACATGTTTTGATATCCTCCTACTAGATGGAATCAAACTCTGTTCTGTGGATTGCTGACAGGATTGCTCCTGTCTGCCTCGCTGCCTGCTGTGTGTGAGTGTGTTTGCTCCGAGGCTGTCATAGGCTGTAAGCTCCGTCTAAGCCTCGCATTTCTTTCTGTTTTGAACCATCATTTCTAGTTGTTTATACTACTATTACAGTTTACCTAACATCTCAGATTAACCTAACATCGCTAGCTTCCGTTATTGTTAGCACAACACGCTAGTATCTCGCTAGCCGTTAGTGCTAACGCGCCACCCATGCGCTCAGTTATTTATTTATTTTCTTGTGCGCGCCCGCGCATCTGAGTTCATTAAAAGCCCAGGTGAGTAAGAATCAGTCAACAAACACGGTGAGTAATGTCTTGTCCTGTTATTGTCACCTGCACCTC
This sequence comes from Chrosomus eos, assembly GCA_036326025.1. NCBI lineage: Eukaryota > Metazoa > Chordata > Actinopteri > Cypriniformes > Leuciscidae > Chrosomus > Chrosomus eos. The sequence continues at coordinate 38,499,311 of CM070820.1, read as the reverse complement.
ATGCCATATGTTTACTATAGCCTTCCCCGTCGGCATAGGGTTTATATGTGATAAATGGAAGGAGACAGTCAGGCTGACGGAGAAGATTTCAGAATTAGAGACACGCATCCAAACTTTAATTGAGGATAGTAAGTGTGCTCGAGCCTTAGGCCTCGTTCACACTGCAGGGCTTAATGCTCAATTCGATTTTTAAAAAAAATCAGATTTTTTTGCAAGGCCGTTCACATTTCCAATTAAATGCGACCTTTTGTGATCTCCTGTGTGAACGTGAAATGACCCAGAAGTGACCCGCATGCGCAGAAGAGTACTCAGCGGTCAACGACGTCACTTGCTGTTTGCGGAAAACATGAATGTCAACAGTGGAGCTCGTTTAGCAATATTAAAGTTATTTTCCCAACAGAGCCAGCACAATTACAATCTTCTCATTTTAAGAAGAAAATTAAGGAGGAGGAGAGCGTTTGAGCGCCTTCGATTAACTCACGGGAAGAGACACGTCTGTGGCAGACCATAACAGTGCAACGCGTTGGAGTGTATTGACAGGTGCGTGCTATCGGTGCTATCGTACGATAGCTAACTTGTTTATCTTCTCATTCCCGCCTACTTCAACGCAGAATTATGACGTTTGTCGCATATCAATGGCGTGCGGGTCGGATACAAGTGACCTGGCCGTTCAGATTGAGGTCGCATTTCAAAAGATCGGATACGTATCGGATTTGGACCACATACCCAAGTGGCCTGGGTCGCATTTGAAAAGATTGGATCTGTGTCGTTCAGACTGTCATGAAAAGATCGGATACAGGTCGCATAGGGGCAAAAAAATCGGAATTGGGTCGTTTCAGCCTGCAGTGTGAACATAGCCTTAGATACTACTTTGGATGCGCCTAGTATAGTGAACCATTTACATGATTCGGTTCCGGCTGAGTTATTGCCTGTGCAGCCAGGCAGATGGGTGACTGTGAGAGATCGCTCTAGTCGCGGATCAAAAAAACATTCTTCTGTTCCGATTACCATAACAAATCGATTTGCCCCACTCAGTGAAACACCCACTGAGAATAATGTTGATTGTGCCCTGGTAATTGGCGATTCTATTACACGGAACGTGAAAATAGAGACACCAGCCACCATAGTCACATGTTTGCCGGGAACCAGAGCGCCTGACATCAAAGCAAATTTAAAAGTGCTGGCTAATGCTAATCGTAAATTCTCTAAGATTGTTATTCATGTCAGCACTAATGATGTTCGACTTCGCCAGTCGGAGATCACCAAAATTAATATTAAAGAGGTGTTTGAACTCGCAAGTACGATGTCAGGCACTGTAATTTGCTCTGGCCCCCTTCCTGTTCGAAGGAGTGATGAGATAGTTAGTAGACTGTGTTCACTCAATGGTTGGTTGTCTAATTGGTGTCCGCAAAATAATATAGAATTCATAGACAATTGGAAAAGTTTTTGGGGCAGACCTGACCTGTTGAAAAGAGATGGTATTCATCCCACCTGGGATGGTGCTGCTTTTCTCTCTAGTAATTTGGCTCATAGTCTTAGAGATAAAACATGACAATCTGGGGCTCAGGTCAGGAATCAGACAGACTGGCTAAACCGACCGTCTGCTAGCGGCCTCGCGTCACCAAGGTCAGATAAATCCCATCACATAGAGACTCTTTCACCTAGATATCATCATATAGAGACTGTGTCTGTTCCCCGAATTTGGAAATCCAAAAAACTATCAAACCTTTCTAAGGTTAAAAATCTAATTGATGTTCAACAAATAAAAAACAGATATAATACAGATGAGCAAACGATAAAGCTTGGATTGTTGAATATTCGATCCCTTAATTCAAAATCGCTCATAGTTAATGATAAGATTACTGATTATAACCTAGATGTGCTGTGTTTGACAGAAACCTGGCTAAAACCAAACGATTACATTACTTTAAATGAGTCCACCCCGCAAGATTATTGTTATAAACATGAGCCTCGTCCGAAAGGCAAAGGAGGAGGTGTTGCTGTAATTTATAGTAATATTCTCAAAACCGCTAAGAAATCTAGTTTTAAATATACTTCTTTTGAAGTGTTGATGCTTAATGTAAAAATTTATAGTGTAAACAATAAATCACGTTTGAGAATTCTGCTGGCTACTGTATACAGGGCACCATAAAGACTTTATCAAAGAATTTGCTGACTTTCTATCAGAATTAGTATTGGCTGCAGATAAAGTCCTAATTGTTGGTGATTTATAAATTTAATAATGTAGATAATGAAAACGATGCATTGGGATTGGCATTTAAAGACATTATAAACTCTATTGGAGTTAGACAACACGTGTCAGGACCTACTCATTGTCGTAATCATACTCTAGATCTAATATTATCACATGGAATAGATGTTGATGCCGTTGAAATTCTGCAGCAGAGCGACGACATCTCAGATCATTATCTAGTCTCGTGTAAATTACATTTAGCCAAGGCTGCAAAGCCGACTCCGTGTTATAAATATGTTAGACCTATCACTTCTGCCACTAAAGATTGCTTTATTAATAATCTTCCTAATCAGTTTCATCATCTCAGCATCCCGGATAGCTTAGAAGAACTTGATATTGCAACAGAAAAGTTTAACTCTCTCTTTTCAAGCACTTTAGACACAGTAGCTCCGTTGCGCTTAAAGAAGATTAAAGAAAATAGTCCAACGCCGTGGCACAACGAGCACACCCGGGCCCTTAAGAGAGCAGCCAGAAAAATGGAGCGCAACTGGAAGAAAACAAAACTAGAGGTATTTCGGATTTCATGGAAGGAGAGCTCGATTGCTTACAGAGAGGCCTTAAAATATGCTAGCTCTGCTTATTTTTCAACCCTATTAGAAGAAAATAAACATAATCCTAAGTATTTATTTGAACAAGTGACTAAACTAACGAAAAAGAAAGCTTCAAGCCCAGAAGTGTCCAAGAAACACAGCAGTAATGACTTCAGTGAATTCTTCACTTATAAGATCGATAATATCAGGGACAAAATTATAACTATGCAAACGTCTACTACAGTATCGCATCAGGGAGTGCAGTGTAGTCTCTGTGATGAACATTTTGATTCATTTGTTGCTATAGGAGAGGAAGAATTTTGCAAACTTGTTAATTCATCTAAATCGACAACTTGTATGTTAGACCCTATTCCGACTAAGCTACTGAAAGAGATGCTTCCAGAGGTCATAGATCCTCTTCTAAATATCATTAATTCATCTTTGTCTCTAGGATACGTACCAAAAACCTTTAAGTTGGCTATGATTAAACCGCTTGTTAAAAAACGCAACTTGATCCTACATAATTAGTAAATTACAGGCCAATCTCGAATCTGCCTTTTCTGTCAAAGATACTAGAAAAAGCAGTATCCTCACAACTGTGTTCCTTTTTAGAAAGAAATAATATCTGCAAGGATTTTCAATCAGGATTTAGACCATACCATAGTACTGAGACTGCTCTCATTAAAGTCACAAATGATTTGCTCTTATCATCCGATCGTGGTTGTATCTCTCTATTAGTGTTACTTGATCTTAGTGCTGCATTTGATACTATCGACCACAACATTCTTTTAAATAGACTAGAAAACTATGTTGGCATTAGTGGAATTGGACTAGCATGGTTTAAATCATACTTATCTGACCGTTTTCAGTTTGTAGCAGTAAATGAAGAGATGTCTTATCGATCACAAGTTCAGTATGGCGTACCACAAGGCTCAGTACTAGGACCGCTGCTCTTCACTCTGTACATGCTACCATTAGGAGATTAATAGTATTAGCTTTCACTGTTATGCTGATGATACTCAGCTGTATATTTCTTCAAAACCTAACGAAACTTACCAATTCACAAAATTAATGGAATGCATAGCTGATATAAAAAATTGGATGACCAGTAATTTCCTATTACTAAATTCTGAAAAAACAGAGAGTCTAATCATTGGACAAAAAACTTCCACACGTAATAACCTAGAATACGGTTTAACACTTGATGGCTGCTCTGTTAAGTCTTCGTCGTCAGTTAGGAACCTGGGTGTGCTCTTTGATACCAATCTTTCATTTGAAAGTCACGTGTCTAGTAGCCTGGTAATACCAGACTCTGCTACTTCACTTTGCTTCGTAGACAGAGTCTGGCATAGCATAATAGAGAAGTGTTTTCTCTCTCGCTAGGGGGCGATTTCTGAAGTTTAAAATCATTGGTTAACCGTAAGCCAATCAGATAAGTTTATTTATGACGTATGTTATGCGCTGACACAGCCGCATCGAACCACAGACATCATGCATCGAACTTCCACCTGCTGTAAACACTTGATGCGAGCGAAATACCGGAGTGAACATGGCGGTTAACGACTTTTTTGATCGGTGAGTGATGGTGATGTAATAGAATGACTGCTGCGCTTTGACAGGGCGCAAACGAGCAGAGAGAGAGAGGTCTTCAAATAACACGAGCGCTGTCTTGCTCTCTCTCCCTCGCAAATATTAATCAAAATCAATCGACAAGATAGTAAAAGATCAGAAGACCGCAGTTTCACGTGGAGCATTTGGAGATTTTTAGAGATTAGAGACTCTAGGAACAACATCTCAATGAACAACATCTTAACACTAAATTATAAATGCCTGTCTCATATAGACGCCTGTCTCAAATACAAGCCGGTGCAGCTAGATGATTTGGGCAAATAAAAGCCTGGTGTCAGGGTTGCTGCAGGTAGCTGAAGACGAGGACACGGGAGCTTCAATATAATAGTTTTAATTAACAAAATGAAACTTCCAAAATCAAACAAGAACAAAACTCCAGGAATTCAGGGTTAACACACAACCATACATTGACGACGATCGACAAACACTCAGGGAAAACACAGGGCTTAAATACACATGGAATAATAGAATAATTAACAGAACACAGGTGATAAAACTGAACACAAACGAGGAGCGGGAAAACTTAACAGGACTAAACCAAAAACCACAAAGACAGGGGGAAACAAGATCTCAAAACATAACTAAATACATCAAAACGTGACAGTACCTCCCCCCTCCCCGAAGGCGCGTCCTCGCGCCGTATAACATCCAAAGGGGTGGGAGGGTGGGCGCCCTGGAGGCTGACGAGGGCATGGTGCAGGTCCGGGAAGCCTCCAGGGCGGAGCAGGCTGTGGGCGTGGCCACGGCGGAGCAGGCTGTGGGCGTGGCCACGACGGTGCAGGCTGTGGGCGTGGCCAGGGCGGAGCAGGCTGTGGGCGTGGCCACGACGGTGCAGGCTGTGGGCGTGGCCACGGCGGTGCAGGCTGTGGGCGTGGCCACGGCGGTGAAGACCCTTCAGGTGGCCACGGCGGTGAAGACCCTTCAGGTGGCCGTGCTGGTGAGGACCCTTCAGGTGGCCACGGCGGTGAAGACCCTTCAGGTGGCCACGGCGGTGAAGACCCTTCGGGTGGCCGTGGTGGTGAAGACCCTTCGGGTGGCCATGGCGGTGAGGACCCTTCGGGTGGCCACGGCGGTGAAGACCCTTCAGGTGGCCACGGCGGTGAAGACCCTTCAGATGGCCGTGCTGGTGAGGACCCTTCAGGTGGCCACGGCGGTGAAGACCCTTCAGGTGGCCGTGCTGGTGAGGACCCTTCAGGTGGCCACGGTGGTGCTATTTTTTCAGGCCTCCATGGATCTTTGGCCGGCCACGGCGAAGGCGTATAGCGCCCCCCCCAAAATTTTCTTGGGGAGGACAGGCTCAGGATCGGGAACTGACTTGACATCAACGGGCGCTGGGTCAACGGGGTCTGGGTCAACGGGCTCTGGCGCTGGGTCAACGGGCTCTGGCGCTGGGTCAACGGGCTCTGGCGCTGGGTCAACGGGCTCTGGTTCTGGCGTTGGGTCAACGGGTTCTGGCTCTGGCGCTGGGTCAACGGGCTCTGGCTCTGGCTCTGGGTCAACGGGCTCTGGCGCTGGGTCAACGGGCTCTGGCGCTGGCGCTGGGTCAACGGGCTCTGGCTCTGGCGCTGGGTCAACGGGCTCTGGCGCATCATGGGACTCGGAACTGGACGGGGCCAGCACATCATGGGACTCGGAACTGGACGGAACCAGCATTTCAGGGAGCTTGGGGCTGGGCTCAGGCTCTGGCGGGCAGGCGACGGGCTCAGGCTCTGGAGGGCAGGCGACGGGCTCAGGCTCTGGCGGGCAGGCGACGGGCTCAGGCTCTGGCGGGCAGGCGACGGGCTCAGGCTCTGGCGGGCAGGCGACGGGCTCAGGCTCTGGCGGGCAGGCGACGGGCTCAGGCTCTGGCGGGCAGGCGACGGGCTCAGGCTCTGGCGGGCAGGCGACGGGCTCAGGCTCGACAGGGCAGGATCGGAGATCGGGCTGGACGTGGAGATCGGGCTGGATGTCTCCCACGGTGAGTGAGGAACCACACACCCACAGCGTACGGTCAATGAATTTGACTAAAGGGAGGTGGAGATCTCCAACAGCAGTATCTGGGCGAGAGTATCGTCCATCCCACTCCAGAACTCATGTGTGAGATTCCTCATTCCAATTCGGGTCCTGGAAAAGATGGAGATAAATCTCTGCGTAGTCTTCTAGAGACCGGCCATCTTGTGGTACACAGAGTTCATAATTCATCTTTTGTTTGTAGGTCGATCGTTCTGTCAGGGTTGCTGCAGGTAGCTGAAGACGAGGACACGGGAGCTATATAATAGTTTTAATTAACAAAATGAAACTTCCAAAATCAAACAAGAACAAAACTCCAGGAATTCAGGGTTAACACACAACCATACATTGACGACGATCGACAAACACTCAGGGAAAACACAGGGCTTAAATACACATGGAATAATAGAATAATTAACAGAACACAGGTGATAAAACTGAACACAAACGAGGAGCGGGAAAACTTAACAGGACTAAACCAAAAACCACAAAGACAGGGGGAAACAAGATCTCAAAACCTAACTAAATACATCAAAACGTGACACCTGGGCTATTATTTGAAGATTTACTGTATTTAAGACCTGGAAAACAAAGGAGACACTGACCTGCCAAAAGGCTCCCCAGTTTCTCGCTGACGATCGGCAATAGTTGATAAACTAAACTTTTCCCAAAGGGAGTAGGGCCACAACATCACCTCCATTCAACATGTTTAATACACACTCTTCTTCTTCGGGCTTCAGTTTGCTAATGCCGGGAATATTCTCCACAACAGAGCGAATTGCATCCGCGTCTCCCTATCCGCGGTCGTTTTCGATTTCTCTGACCTAACTCTTAAACTCGACGCTTAGCGACTACGTCACGGCTCTCAGCCCGCCTTCTGTTCGTTGATTGGCCCGGCTGTTTTCAGGCCGGTGGAAAACAGAAAGATAGGCCGCTATCTCAGACTGAATACAGGAGCGAAATGAAATTAGCGGAAGTAGGAAGTCTGACGTAGTCAGGCTACGTGTCTAGTATCTGTAAAACCGCATTTTTCCATCTTAAAAATATATCTAAATTACGTCATATGCTCTCACTGACAAATGCGGAACAATTAGTTCATGCGTTCATGACCTCAAGACTAGATTATTGTAATGCTCTATTGGGTGGTTGCCCTGCACGCTTAATAAACAAACTACAGCTAGTTCTAAACGCTGCAGCTAGAGTTCTTACCAGAACCAGGAAGTACGACCATATTAGCCCGGTTCTGTCAACACTGCATTGGCTGCCTATTAAACATCGTATAAATTTTAAAATATTGCTGATTACTTACAAAGCACTAAATGGTTTAACTACCCAGTACTTGAGCGAGCTCTTAACGCATTATAGTCCTTCACGTCTATTGCGATCTCAAAATTCTGGTCAGTTGATAATACCTAGAATATCAAAATCGACTGCTGGCGGTAGATCCTTTTCCTATTTAGCACCAAAACTTTGGAACAATCTTCCTAACACGGTCCGGGAAGCAGATACACAGGGGCGTCGCACCCGTGGGGGATGTGGGTGTTTTAACACCCACACTTTTCCCAGTGAGAGGGTTCAACACCCACACTTTTTCTGCAGTTTTTCCGCAGTTTTGCACAAACGCTTTACTACAGTCGCTCCTCCGTTTCTCTGGCCGCTCTGGCTGCTCTGTGTGTGCGCTCGCTGCGGATCCTCCTCTCCCCCGCCCTCTCGAACACGACACCAGCTTTGAGTAGTGTGACCGGCTGATGATTGGCTGTTCTGCCTTAAGTCCCGCCTCTCTTGGTGTGTTAGATTTATCTGTCAGCTCGTGCTGAGGAGGCGGGAACTTATGGTTATTTCTCCCTTTTCCAGGTACTTTGAATGACTTTCAAGGTTTTTTAATAAGCTTGATATGGGTTTGGGAGGATGTAATGTTTATGTTTTGTTGACATGTCGAGTTTTTTCGGTATTATATTTCGTTTTTTAGACTAAACAGCAAAAGACTTTAATTAGGCTGTTTGCGCACTTTGCTCACGCGATCAGCATGGATCTGGTGTTTTCTCCAAAATAAAAGCTCAAGGGTTTATTTCTTGCAAGTGAAGAAATTAGGACAAAAGTATTGTAATTTTCTTATTCTATAGTGTAATATAAAATATACTTTTTATATATTTATTTTCATTTATACAGTAGCATACATTTAGTAATTTTTTTATAGGCTGTAAGGATTTTCCATCATAGGAATAATTATGTAAATCATTATTATAGCCTATTATTATAATAAATGTTTGGCATTCTAAAACACCAGTGATAATGTAATGTAGACTGAGACTCTATCATAACTAAAAAGATGTTTGAGCCCTCTTTAGGTACAAGTCAATGCTTTTTCTTTGTTCAGTGTGCACAGTTCATGGGTTAAAGCCAGTTGAAGCTCTTAAATTTGAGCTCTCAAAGTGCACCAGATTGATGCATTTAACCTTAAAATTTACAAAATTTTCTTTCGGGGGAGCATGCCCCCGAACTCCCCTAGAACGACAGAGGTCTACACAACATAGTTTTACAGCCCTGACCACATCCATCCCCCACACTTTAGAAAAGCTTGCTACGCCCCTGCAGATACAGTCTGTCAGTTTAAATCTAGACTAAAAACACATCTCTTTGGCTTAGCATACACATAACACATTATAGATTTCTATAATTCAATGTTAGGCTGCATAGATTAGATCAGCCGGAACCGGGAACACTTCCCATAATTCCTGATGTACTTTGTACATCATAAGAAGGATGGCGTCTACGCTAATATTAGTCTCTCTGTTTATCCCGAGGTTTACCGCAAACCGCCGGATCCAGGCCATATCCAGATCTGATGAAGGACCATCACATGGACACGATGACACGCATTATCAGGGCTGTGAAGGCCCATGGACTCCTCAACACACTCATCTCCTCACCGGCGGGATGACCCAACCTCCAACCAGATAAACTGGATAAATATCGTGAAAGTTCTGATCCCATCTGACTACTGACATTATGCTGCCTAACTCATAATCATACACTGTTGGTTCGTTGGCCAAAGGAGGACTGGCCCCCCGACTGAGGCTGGGTTCTCCCAAGGTTTTTTTGTCCATTCTGTCACCTGATGGAGTTTTTGTTCCTTGGCACTGTTGCCTTTTTCGCCGCTCTTCGCCTTTGTCACCATTGGCTTTTGGCTTGCTTAGTTGGGGACATTTAACATTTAATTTTTAATTTAACAATACTATTACAACATTGTGTTCCTGTTATCTCTGTAAAGCTGCTTTGAACAAACAATTTGTATTGTAAAAAGCGCTATATAAATAAAGGTGACTTGACTTGACTTGACTGTGCACTGTACACAATGCACTCTTTCTGTGAATTCTGTCAACTACGACTGCCCAAAATCTGCATTCTGGCGCAGACTTGCCACAACTATTGTCGACTTGTCCAGACTGCAAAACTGGGAAAATCTGAGCATTGTTACTCTTAAATTGAGAGCTGTTCTTACTTTAAGAAAAATGATGATAAGACTCTTGGCGGATAATAGCTGGCATTGAGTCAAGTTTTATTGTTGTTTCTCTCCAACAGACTGAAAGAAGGAGCAAAGTAAAGTTTGTACAGTGAATTTGGTGCAAACATTTAGCAAGCAGCTGTAGTGACTGTTCATGATGACAGTGAAATAGACTCTAACAGTTCAATGCTCTCACCTACAGCAGTATGAGTCACCATATGGGACCTGGCTGAGAACACATTTGGCATTTAGTTTGTTGTAACAGGACAAAAAAAATATTTCAGAGTTTTATAAACAAAATGTTGAGACACATTAACAGAATACTTTTTCTACTGTTTTCCTCCAAAAAATAAATGAAAGTATGTGCTTTACTGATCTTCTCATGCCATCACAACCTTTCAAAATTAGCTAAAGAACACAATACTTCCTTAATCAAAAAACAAGAGCACTGCCTATACATTATACAGTACTTCTCTTAGCAACTACTTTCTCTCTTTTCTCTGCTCAAACGTCTTCATGGTTTACTGTTCTGTGGAAACTCAGTATTGAGATACTACTAATAATGTTAGCTCTTTTAAATTGCTGGTTTTAAATTCTTCTAATTTGTTAGTCACTTTGGATAAAGGCATCTGTTAAATTATTAAATCATTAATTTCATCAGACAGTTTTGTTGAAATGTTTGTGGTTGTTTTAGCACTGAAATTCCTGAGTACGTGTGATTTTTTCAAATATTTTTGGTTGTGGTTTTATGGCCGTTACTAGGAAAACATAAGTTCTTCCAATTGAAATGTGAATTTCTACCATAGCTCCCACAGAGAACTATCCCAACTATTTCTATGTTCTCCTGTCTCATCTAACATGTGGGTGAAAAATGAAACCCCCCAAAGATTAGTTTATGGTCAACGTGTTTTGGTTTTAGACAGGATATTAAGACGGTGTTACTGTCAATTCTATATTTCCTTTTCTAGTTTGTTAATAATCCGTAACATCAGGGAGCAAAATATGGTGGTTATGAGGAAATATTGACAAACAGCGATAAAAAAAAACACCTCATATCCTCCCAAAAATTCCCAAAAAGTTAAGAACTCCAAAACATGTTGTTCTGGTGTTAAAATATATACAAAGCATTCATAGAGCTTTTGATACCAGCATACTTTTTTAAGGATCAAAACATACCAAGATTCAAAAAAGGTAAAAGGAGGAAAGACTTGGAACAAGGATGAAGAGGGTAAATCATATTTCATTGTTGTTCAATCTTGTTTTATAGTCCATGGTGGTCTTTATGTAGGTCAGTTGAAATCAGACTGTTTTGGCCACTGAAAGAACAATGCTTTCTGCTTGATGTAATAGCACTAGTCTGTCTCACTACCCACAATGCACAGCCCTGATACCGCTTTCCAAGTTATATACTCATCCGATCGAGGTCAGACTGCCTTAAAAGGCCAGAGACGGCAAGCATGTAGCTGTTACATTCAACAGCTTGAAATATTACCCATTTTTTCCATCTTTCTCTCCTTTCGTTGTCTCGGGAGTTTAAAAATATTACATTTTTAAAATTCCAGCGTGTAGACATTTATATTTTCAAACTAAGGTAGCAGTTGGGTCAGACAAGACTTATGAGACAGTTAAAGGCGCAATATGTAAGATTTTTGCATTAAAATATCCCAAAACCACCAGCTCAGTGTTATGTAACTTGTTCAGTTGTGTACTTATTATCTTCAGTTACCATCAATGTTTAAATCCAGAGAAATTCACAATTTTAACTAACAACTTTGCAACATTGTGTAGCCTATCAATGGAAAAGCATTGCAAAATAGCGAGTCTCATGAAAAAATGTGTAGTGGGACTTACAGGGGTTGGACAATGAAACTGAAACACCTCTCATTTTAGTGTGGGAGGTTTCATGGCTAAATTGGACCAGCCTGGTGGCCAATCTTCATTAATTGCACATTGAACCAATAAGAGCAGACTGTGAAGGTCCAATTAGCAGGGTAAGAGCACAGTTTTGTGCCGTGTATCAGGATGACAATGCACCAATACAGACAGCAAGACTGGTGAAAGATTGGTTTGATGAACATGAAAGTGAAGTTGAACATCTCCCATGGCCTGCACAGTCACCAGATCTAAATATTATTGAGCCACCTTGGGGTGTTTTGGAGGAGCGAGTCAGGAAACATTTTCCTCCACCAGCATCACGTCGTGACCTGGCCACTATCCTGCAAGAAGAATGGCTTAAAATCCCTCTGACCACTGTGCAGGACTTGTATATTTCATTCCCAAGACGAATTGACGCTGTATTGGCCGCAAAGGAGGCCCTACACCATACTAATAAATTATTGTGGTCTAAAACCAGGTGTTTCAGTTTCATTGTCCAACCCCTGTATTGTGGCTCACTAATTAAACTGATGTGCCGGGGGTAGTGAGGGTCCAATCACGAACAGGAGGGACGGTATAAAAAGGAAGTGTAGTCACCTCTTGCGTGTGCTTGCCGTCTGAGTCACGTCATTGCTCGGGGACCTCCCCTTCTGGTTTTCGTTGCTGTTTCCGCTTTGAGGTAGGTGCTATTTGGCTCGTTAGTGAACACAGATGCGGGATCTTGTACAAACGATTGTGTCGTTCATAGCTTCGGGATAATTCACGGCTGCTGGCGGCCCCGGCTCTCCCGTTACATGCCTCTCTTGCAGTCCCGTGTCTCCTGATTCTTTTGAGGTAACGTATGTGCGCGTTGGCTGATTAGTTAACCAGCTGTGTGATGTGTTGTAATGATTGTATGGGTTATAGCTGCAGGGATAGCTCGCTGTGTGGTCACTGGGCGGCAGCCGCTCTACCGTTGCATGTCCTTCTTGCATTCCCGTGCTTTGGGGGATGGTGGCGTTCGGAGTGGCGTGGATGGGCGACCTTTTATGAGTTAAAGGTACGTTAAACATCCATTTTGTGCAGCCCCCATCCTGTTATATCTTGCAAATATATGCTTATGTTTGTATTTTAGGAGTAATAGATGTTCTGCGGCGCCTGATGGGCAACGCTGTTTGACGCTGCTGCTTGTACCTCCAGATTATACACTTAACAACTCTCTTCCCAACGCGTGTGTGCACAGCATAAGTGCTTTGTGTGACGCTTGTTCTAGTACGTGTCGCTGTGATCGCTTGGCGTTTTTTATTACTAACTAGTCTTTCGAATTGGGTTTTTGTTTATTTGTTATCTTTATTGTTTTGTATCTTCAATTGTCATTGGTTTCTTAACTGAATGTTCTTGCAGTATTGTATTTGTTTTGAGGTCTGATTTCCCTCAGATGTGTTGGTAGAAGGTGAGCTTAAAAGAAACCCAGTGGTGACATCAAACTTTGATTTTCATTTTTTGTAATATGTTTTTTTTTTTACTTGTCTAAATGTTTATTATGTGTGTATGTTTGGAGTAGCCTAAGTGTCTTGTGTGTTGAGACCTGTTGTAATTTTTACTGGAGCCGAGGCTTCAGGGCAGGCCACTAGTAGGCCCTTACGTGCGGTGGTGGGCTCGTCACAGAGTGCTGTGCTGGACTGGATTGCAGTGTGTGTGTGGATGCTTGTACACGGGGTGCTGAGAGTGATATAGAAGCCTTGTGTGCACTGAAATTTGTGTATCTGCCACTAAGCCTCGGCCTCCTTTATCTCTTGGTCTCTCTTGTGGTGAATGCCGATGTCTTTTTTTAAATGGTTGCGAGTATCAAAATATTGTATTGTACTGTATTGTACTAGATCTGTATTGTCTCTGGCCCTCCTTTGACAATCACGTTCCTGTGTGTCTTTTGTGTAACACAATAAATCCATAGGATTAATATTTCCCTGGTAAACAGGGTGGCGTAGTCGTGCCTAAGCTAGTGGTGGCGTTTCTATAGTTGCTCCTCACGTGGGAGAGTGAGGTCCCGCTACAAATGCGGAAGTAGTAGTTGTAGCGTCTAACACCCGTTTCACACCGCAAGCGTTAGCAGCGCGTGAGCAGCGCGTATTTTTTTCGGCATGCATGTTAATCAATGAGTGCATTCACACCGGGAGCAGGAGCAGCGCGTGAGCGTCAAGCAGGAGCGTCGCGTGAGCAGCAGTGAAGCGGGGGTTTCGGCGCAGAGTCTATTTTTGCTGCGCTGCATGCTCAATTAATAAGAGCGATGTATATCGCTGGAACTTAAATATGTGAATGTTGTACACCTCCCCATAACAAACTTTCAAGACTATCAATTTTATAAATGACCAACTTCTTAAAAAAAAAGTTACTATAGTTGTATTTGTAAAGAATTGCTCGCTTATGTAGCTTTGGCCCGCTGCTGTGACACTGTACAAACACTTCCAATGTGAATACTCTCGTCTCGCGCATCTGCGGCTGCAGTGACGATGTAGTTACGCTGAGGTGCTGCTCAAGCGCCGCACTCAACTCTGTTGTTGTTTCACACAGTCGTCATGGACCGCAATTATTTATTTTGATTTGCAGCAGGTTCTGTCGCCAAAGATAACTCCAAGAAACATAAACTGATGGGTGAATCAAATGACCCAAGAAGAGTTTTGTACAAGAGGAGAAATAAAACAAGGATCAACATGTGCGTGGCATTTTCTACACTGTTTAACAAGTCTGGTGAACAAGTTTATGGCAGTGAAACTAAATGCAGGATGTATAAAATCAGCCTTTTTGCAGATGCTGTGGGTACTGCGTTACCCTACCATTTAATTAGACAAATAAAGTAACATGTATGAGTAGTAATTTAGCATTAAACATTACGTTACTTGCAGCTAATTCATTAAAATGAAATAAAACGATGTGATCAAATGTAGCGGTTATAAAACTTTTTCATTATCTCATCCATGACCATGATTTGCGAGTCCTGTAGAATTGATTTCCATCGGCAGTGGAGGTAAAGACGACAACTCCCATCATTCCACGTTCCTTCAAAGTGTCATCAAGCTACACCTTTGTTATGGCTTTGAATATGCGACCTAGCGGCGAAAATTACATACTGTGGCGTTAATTGAGAAAATAATGAAAAATGACAGAAACTGCAAGACAAAATATTTCTGAATGTTTTATTTGGAATAAATACCTTGAAGCATGACGAGAAAAAAAAATTATGTATAACAAGACATAATAGGTATTTACATGATTTGTTTGTGCACAGCCAAATGGATGTATACATGGTATACAAGCCCATGCAGGACATTGAAATCTTTTGCTGTAAGAATGCGCAAAAGAAAAATATGCATTAAAGTAATACAGAAACCATCTTTTAGATGGACGATATGGTCACTCTGAAGAACCTTGATCACAAACGTAACGTGTTTTGTGTATTACAGGGATTTTTACTTACTGTGTACAAAGAACAACTTGCCACTGAAGCACAGGGCACGACACTGTACAACCTTGTGCCACCAGCCACCAGTTCTTAAAATTCATTATAATAGTAGTAATAACTTAGTTAAAATGGCAACTGTACCAGACAGGGCATGATTATAGCAGCTGCACCTCTGGCTCAGTGGTAGGTAGAGGACGGGAGAAGAGATAAACAGCATTACAACGAACAAACAAAAAAGAGTTCTGGTTGAAAGCTGGACGGGGAGTGAATGAGTTTGGCAGTACAGAACATGGCTGACAGCAGGAAATATGCTGGCCAGAAAAAAAATAGGTCTGCTGAGCTAAATAACAGTGACTTTAAGGAGATGAATGGACACACAAAAAGAGTCAGATGGCTAACATGCTAACACACATGTACTGATAAAACACAGGCCTTGTGTACAATGAGGCTTTCTCATTGCTGTTTTTGTTTTAGGGGGCTAATACATTGGTGGAGACTTAAACATTTCCATGATCTGTACTTTGTCAAAATGGACCCTCTGAGTTACTACACGTCATTTTGCAGCAGTAAAGCTGGATCATTGGATTGCACGAAAAGCCTTGTGGAAAGTAGTTAGAAGTTTTCCAGTTACATTACAACACAGATGACTTCATTTATTTGCATGACATAAACCATTGAGATAACCGGCTTCCTTGCTCTATTTGTGAAAAAATGCTAATATTTAAGCCTGTTTGTTGATATGAAGGACGTGCTGATAGAAATGTAGCCTGTGCTTCCTCAGTCCTTAAGCAGTGTGAAAAATTGAAAACTAGTGAACAGTTACTTTTCTTTCCTTTTGCAAATATTAACCTCCTCTACAAATACTCCAGTCTCATTCTTGGATGTTGATCTTACTTTTTGATTAATAATTAATTGAAAAAAAGGGTAGATCAAATGGTAGATTGCAGCCAGTTGCATGCAGTGCAAGGGCATTTCTGAGCAAGTTTATTATATGCCCTGCAGAATGTTTCGGTTAACCCAGATGGACTAGATCAGTGCTTGTTGGCTTCTCTCCACTGTAGGCATTCATTAATGGCCATTTCAAACATGAATTAGCTCACACAAATAGAGATGTTTACACTGATGTCTGCAGATATCCGTTCAGTTAAAAGCAATGTATTTGAGCATATTAGTCTTTAAAACTACACTGTTCTATTGGCCTCGCATTAAAATGCCCAATGTCATCTCATTAGTAATCTAAGGTATTCGTATAAAGTGTGGTTCTATTGCATTATTTTCATGTTTGCATAGACACGTACATTACTGACATGTTAAAAGCATCTAAAAACAAAAAGTATTTTACATATAAATGATTTATAGGCATACAAATGTTTAAAAAATAGTTTTGGTTTATGGAATATTGAACTGATGTAATATGTTAATTGTACTGCATTTAATCAATGACATTAATATATTCAATGTCATTGCATTTTATTGCTTTTACTTAATCTTAAATAATTTACATTTATCTGCCTATTTTTATATATTTTTATATATATATTGTTGAGAAGTGGTTAACTTTAGGATAGAGGTGGTATAAGATAACTATACAAATATATTTATAATATAGAAAATATTTATAATATATATATATATATATATATATATATATATATATATATATATATATATATATATATATATATAATATTTATATATATAGAAAATAATAAAGAATTCATAAATATTTTTGTTTTAAATTCATAGTTACTTTTATGTTTTAGATGCTGTCAATGCGTCTTTATGGCATTTATTCAAACAAACAAAAATATATATGAAGATATTATGTACGAATACCTATGAATTGTAATGACATCAGGCTATAATGCTATTCGTGATTATAATTTGGTCTCATCTGGATGATTTACAGGTGATGGATTATTTAATAATTGTTACAATTGGAGGTAGAGTACTATTTGCATTTGTGTTCAAGCCTGTTTATCTCATGACCTCAGTTGTCTGTCTTAGTCATTTTTTTTGTTGTCATTTTTTGTCCCTTTGTCAGGCAGATGAGAAAATATAAACTATCCAGAACATAGTCTTTTTTCTTTGTTCTTTTCTCTTTTGAATAAGCAATTCGACAAAAATAGAAGGTCCATGTAGAGCAATAATAAAGGGAGCTACTGATTATTTACAAGGGGCTAATGAACAGAAGTCCAGCTCCTGTGGCTTCTTCTTGTCTACACACTTCTCCCTGGAAAGCAACGTTCCCACTTTTGTAACGCAGTGAAGCAGGCGCCGTTTGAAACCCTTCCCACAAGTCTTGGAGCAGGGGGACCAGTCGCCCACCTCCCACATGGGGCAAGGGTCTCCACATGCCCGAATAGCACTTGGCTTTTGTTTAGGGTCACAGTCCACCCCAGGCCCACCATCTACCCCAAGACATTGCACCATCCTCCTCTGGAGTCCATCACCGCAAGTAACTGAGCAAACATCCCACCCTGCCATCACCCACTTCCCTGGTTTTGGTGCGATATCTTTGACGTACATAGGTGAGATTTTGTCCTTGAGAAGATCTGCCTCCTTTCCACCTTTACTGATTCCTCCATCTTCCCTAAGAACACTGTTTTCAGCATGTGCCTTTTCTTCTTTCTTTTGCACCTTGTTATCTTTGTTCTCCCGTGGCAAGTAGAAAAAATAGCGGATGCGTGGAGGTGTCATCTGGCCCACAGACAGCACTTCAATTATCAGGGCTTCACCCAGAGGCTTCACAGCCTGTAGAGTCTCTGTGGATCCAACCGTTCCACTGTAGCGGAGCAGACTCCCTTTCACCAGAATGTCCTTCTCCATGGCTGAAACCACATAGTTTCCATTCAGCAGGTACTTGCCCTGGTTGTTCTTGACAGCAAGATAGTTGTCATCACTCGTGATGCCCTTGTAGCCACGCTGCCTGATGTCGACGTTGGAGGCTCCCATGGGAAGCATGACCACAAAATTGTAACCATGCCTGAGAAAAGAAAAAGTATTAGAATGTTTTTTGCATAATCTTTTCTTTCCTAGTACTGTATATCAGTTGACCAGTCTGCATGCACCAAAAATAATGAGAATGTGAGTTTGCAGTCTGTATTGAATGTGACCACATAAAAAGAATGGCAAGAAACTGTCCTGTATAATTTAGATTTGTAGGTAGGTATAAAAGGAGATTATAATTGAAATATAACAGAATCTAGACATTAAAAGACATTATTTGTCTCATTATAAACTTGGATCAGCTGATGGGAGCTTGACTAACGAGACCTGCCAGAACTGACGCTACGCTTAATTTCATGACCCTTTAAGCTTATTTTATCTTCACTTACATGGGCTTGGTGAAAAGGCCTGAGACCTTCTTGCAGTTCTTGTTATCTCCTCCACAGACACCACACTTGTTAAACTTCTTGTTAGATCCCAGTTTTCCATCACAGCCTGCCTTGATGCATTTGCCTTGGACACAGACTGATGAGGAGTCAGGAGAACATGGTGTACCATCAACAACCTATAAAAAGCAGAGAAAAATGATTGAAATTATTTGAACGTAATTGCAGCATTTTATGGTGACTATCTTTTACGAGGGCAATTCTTATACAACTAATTTTTTCTTTAAAAAACAATGATTCATGTATTGATGATTTAGATACATCATTTTATTTGTAATTGAGTGAAATTATAGATATTAAAACAAAGATATACAGAAGATGTATGCATTAGAGCATTACATTAGATAAATCCTCCTCAATGTTTCCAAGTGCTCAGTTTCAGAGAAGCTTTGCAAAACAGGCTGATTTAATTTTCTTTTATTGTTAACTGGGAGAGAAATGGACAGGATCGGGACTTGAACTTGGGTCGCCCGAAGCATAATCACGCTACATGTTACATGCTACACGCTGCTACGAGGCTATCGGCTCCAACAAAAGGCTGATTTCTAAGTATGACGTGATGTGCGGGCATTCAGCCGAAAGTGAAAGAAATTAGTCCACTATGTCTACCTAGTGAAAAAATCCAAAATGATTTTAAAATAGCATGAAATAATTTACTGACATATCGCTTGAGACTTACTGATATAAATATTATAATTCAACTTTATTTGGAGTACTTCTTTATTGCAAAATGCACATTTCTTAATATTAAGCATAAAATGTGTTTTTATATCAATATTAGTAAGGGTAGTCTGATCTCTGTATAATATCATTCTTAAAATGCTAAATATTTAAAGTGTACCTAAAGAATACTTGCAACAGTTCCACTTTAGCACAATCAAATATACTTAAATATATCTTTAGTTGGACCTCAGCACTATTTCTGGATAACTAGTGCCTTAAGTACAACATTTGTTGTTCCAATTTAGCAGACTGTAAGTATACCAATTTAGTACACCAAAAGTACAATGGCGGGGTATATATATTGAGTTCATAAATATGTACATTTATTTGTAGTATACTTAGCATAAAATAAATGTATTTCAAATACATTGTAGTATATTTCTTTTTCACTAGGGTACTATTAAGCTAGTTCTGGCTCTACTCTGTTGACCATTTGTTTTGGATGAGGCATATCTTCAAGTTAACAATGAGGCTTATTGAATGAATGTACTGTCTTTGGTATATTATTTTATTTTAATATTTTTGCCTTGACTTGAGTAGATTAGAGTTTGTTCAGTCTCCTTAAGAGCTCTGAATAATTTCTACAGTGTCAAAGCCTGGTTAAAACAGCATGTCAGTCTCATAAACATACCTCTAGCAATGACGTAACTGTTGCGTCTGTACAGTTTCACTTCACACAACAGTATCTCAAAAAAGAGCCTTTTCACCTTGGTTATCTTTCCTCTTCCTGACCACTCGGCTCTGTCTGCAGTGACATCTGACATAAGTGTAAAGCTTATGAAACAGCAGGTAAGCTCACCACGTACTTTCTTTCTCTTACATGCGTATAATAATATATGTTTTTAATTGAATGATTCCTTTCAATAAATTATTTTAATTAATTAAAATAACTCATAACTGTTCTGCTATTGCATGTGTTGCATAGCCTTTCATGTACCAAACTATTGCAAATGTATTTTATGGTGTTAAGGTGTCTTAGGTTCACTTTATATCATAATCTCTTGTACTCCCTCTACATGTTGTAAACTGTAGGAGACCCTATAATGTGTTTTCCGCATCCCCCATAAAGCACTCAAGCTCCATTATCTCCCGTTTTTCATGAGACACAAACTAGGTTATATATTATATTACCTAAGGCTATATTTTATTAACTATATATATATATATATATATATATATATATATATATATATATATATATATATATATATATATATATATATATATATATATATATATATATATATATATATATATATATTATATATATATATATGTACTAAAATATTTTATTATTAATGTTATATTATTATGTTAACTCATATATTTTCCCTGAATGCATGATATGCATATTAAATATTAAAATCATATTTATAATAATATTTATTAATAATAGTATTTATATGTTTTTGATGCTATCGAACCTAACTTTGTTATATAAGTCGTTTCTAAATGTGGTAGATGGTTCTTAACACTTATTGCTCACCTTTGGTGCAAGAACATAGAAGTATCCTGTTCCATTTGCCCTGCAGATCAGCTTGCACATATCTTTGGCCGACACACCAGAATATTTGGGCACCCACACCACAGAAGGGGTGAGCCGGTTAGTGTTCAGACTAAACCCATTGTAAGTTTCACACTGCTCCTCACGATAGCTCTTGCCTAAAAAAAGGGGGCAGATGAAAGAAGAGCACATTCTTGAAAGATTTTATGCCATATGCAGTGCATACAAAAAACAAAAAATATTCTAAATGATTTTTGTTTACTTTATGTATCCATTGATGCAGATTTTTTTGCATAAAAGAACATTCGAAATGGTTTTTAAACCTGTGTCAGTGCATGGGGAAAGGTTGCAGGACTGGTGTTTGACCCTCAGTCCCTGACAGTATTTGCCTCCGTTGACTGGCACAGGGTTGTCACACTTTCTCTTAGACAGCTGCACACCACCGCCACAAGTTCTGGAGCAGGTACCAAATGGCCCCCATTTACCCCATCTGCCATCCACCTAACAGAAAGGAACAGGAAGAGGGGGATGTCAGAGCTCACTTACTTCTAAATCCCAGATGACTCGGCCACAAAGAACACTATACGTTCACAGGTCATGTGCAAATTCTTTAAGCAACAGGGCAAATAAACCAAGTAATAGGTCAAGTGGAGTACGATTAACAGGTTGACATCAATATGTCAAAGCTCTGTTGTGTCACATGACATCTTTCACAGTGAGTGTTCCTTTAAAATGTGTGTGTTTGCCAATGTGTTTGCCAATTTAAATCCAAACAGCAATGATTTTTTGGGTCGGGCAGTGTGTGAAGGTACCTTAGTTTTAGTTGTCTCCTGTTTCTCCATGCATGTGCCCCGCATGCAGAGCTGTCCGTCCCCACAGCTGGTTCCATCTGCCCATGGAAAGTGTCTTGTCTGGCACACCAGTTGCCCACGGGTCTTCCCTGTGCACCATAAGCGCTGACATGGTGCTTGCATGAACGGACACGGCTTTGAGCTGGCACCGAAGGCAAGCTCACATTGCCGCTCTAAACCATACGATGCACCAGGAAGCACGTCTGGAAGAGCTAACGGTTTCTGAGGTTGATCCAGCAGACAATCACCTGCAATGATATCAAAGAATAACAGAAGGTTACATAAGAAGACCTCTGATGCAAAAGCCTCTAAAAGCCACCGCTGTCAAAAAGGAGATAATACAGAATGTTACAGAATGCAAGGAGAGGATGAGGGTTAAAATACAAAAAGTATTGTTTTTAACAGTAAGGTATTAAAGTTTAAATAGATGACTAAAATGTGGGCATGACATATTTTCTTTAGATTGTTATGTTTATCAGAGATGTAGTCTACATACACTTCTAAGTCTACAGAGGGCAAATGCCAACCCTGAGAGGGGTTCTGAATCCCACAGGGACCCCACTGTAAACCTTCTCAGAAACACTCCAGTCAAACAGTTACATCAGTTGCCACACTGTTTAAACAAAAATTTAGATCACAGAATTTTTGCAAGCTGTAACTTAAGCTGACCTTGAGACATATATTTCTTTGAAGAAAGCTTTTTAGAAAGCACCAACACTGAGGTGTTAAACTCAGACTCTCTAAATAACTCTATAAGCTGACTCATACACTACCATTCCAAAGGGTATGGTTAGATTTTAAAAATGTTTTTAAAATAAATCTTTCATGATAAATGATCCTTCAGAAATCATTCTAATATACTGAGTTGGTGCTCAAGAAAAATGTCTTAATATTACAGATGTTATATTATACGGTTGCTAAATAATTTTTTGGGGAAACGTGATTTTTCAGGATTATTTGGTGAATAGAATATTTGGTGAATCAAAAGAAAAGCATTTATTTGAAATATTTTTTTTGTAGCATTATTATGTTGGCTTGAGAAAGCCAGCATACTGAAATGCTATTTAAACTTAACATTATTCTTCTGAGACTAAAGTTTCTGACTACTCCTAGAGCTTTAATTCTATAAGCACCAAACTCGCCACAGACCTTGGGCCTGGTCTGAAGTTTGTTGCTGTATACAGCTGAGAAAGAAAGCGTCTGTGTATCGTTAGTTTGTGCATTATGTCTTAAAGTGGCTTTATTTACCACCTGCTGTCTTTAATGTTAATCCAACAAAAAAACAGACAAAGACAAAAAAAATTACTCACCGGCATTGACTGAAAAACTTTTGTAGTATTTAGTAAAGACTGTGTAATGTTATTTGACATTATGTAATGTTATTATTCAATTGGTGTACCTGAACACAGACAAACCTAAAACCTGATTTATTTGTGCTATTGCTTGTGCTTTGCTTATAGTGAACTTTAACTTGTATGTATAATTTTGCTGTAAATTAGAATACAAAAAAGCATGGGTCACAAAAAAAAAAAAAAAAAAAAAAAAAAAAAAAAACTTTTTTTGTGGTGGGGCCAGCTCCAGAACACCGAACAGACATGTGCCCACCCCCATATTGCATAGAGGATATTGTTTAGTATTGGTTAATACTTGGATGGAAACCAGGTGTCCCGGTTGTTTGTCTCTGTTTTTCTTTGTACTTGCAAAATAAAAAACAATTCTATAAAATAGAACAGAGCAAGTGAGCATTTGTGCTTATAAAACATAAACTTTTTTATTTATTTTTGAAATGACCGATCGTTTCGCTAGATAAGACCCTTATTCATCGTCTGGTATCATTTAAAGCCCTTTGAAGCTGCACTGAAACTGTCAGTTGGACCTTGAACCGTTTGGGTCCCATTGAAGTCCATTATATGGAGAAAAATCCTGGAATGTTTTCATCAAAAACCTTAATTTCTTTTCGACTGAAGAAAGAAAGACATGGACATCTTGGATGACATGGGGGTGAGTAAATTATCAGCAGTTATCAGCAATTATCACGTTTTTTTATAAGTGAACTAATCGATTAACGGTTGGGTACATAGCTGCTCCAACCCTCATGTTAAACACGTAACTTCATTAGACACTAATGCAATCAATAAATAAAACATCTTTAGTGATTTTTTATTTCTATAACTTAAATGACAAAATTTATATATATATATATATATATATATATATATATATATATATATATATATATATATATATATATATATATATATATATATATATATATATATATATTTTATATATATATTTAAACTGAACACATTACATTTTGATATAAACATATATTTGTAAGACCAATTTCAACATTTAGTTTGAGATAGTTTGTCAAAAAATAGTGTTATATTTCAATAGTGTTGTAATTTCTTCACTTTCAAATGGCTTTACCTTTGTACGGTAACCCTGCAAAGGCCAAATCTACAGGATTAGGCATTATGCAAAAGTGCACACACAGTTGCATTTGTAATTCACGTTACAAGCAAAACATATTCAGGAAACATCAGTTTGCTTAAAAATTCTTGAGCACTTTCTCAAATTCACAAAGTCTTGACCTGCTACATTTCACTTTCTTTGACTTACCATGTCCACTGTCCAGGTAGTCGGTGATAATGGCAGCACTGCATGGGGACCAAGGACTGGTGCGGTTTATTCGGATCAGAGTGGGAGACATCATGTGATTGTCCTGCAGCTTGCCAAAAACCTCCTCACATGCCTTAACATTATCATGTGGCATATTGAATACATGTCCTGCAGCAGAGAAGGAATAAAATGGAGAAGGAAAGAGTGAGAAGTTATGAGAACACAGAAGAGGAGAGAAAAAAAGGAGACATAAAATGTTATTTGTACCAGCACTCCATGTTGATGTAAATTAACCATTTCTGGAAATGATACAAATGTAAGTTTAGATTTTTGCCTTTTAAATCACCAATAATTCCAATAACTTTCATACAATTTTCCTGTCAGCAATCAGACCAAAGCTATGCTGAGTCACTTCTACAATACCTCCAACATCTCCCCACATTTCCTCCCTGGCCTTGAGCAGAAACTTTTACAAAACCGCCTATGAGGCTTCCTACAGGGAAACAAGCCACTTCAATAGAGCTTATCTTTTCTCAAGTGTTCCACTGAGCTAATCTGAACTGAATGAACATCATCTCTGGGACAATGTTGTGTAGATCCTCCAAAAGATTTTGGATAGGCCTACTGAAATTACTGGTTCTAGCTCCGCATGTTTTGTAGGCTTGGCATTGGCAAGCATTCAGATAAGTGATGTCAGCACCTTGAAATAAAATAAGTGACGATGCAATAGGCTTGTTATTGAAGCATTATGTTTGTGCTGCACTGTAAAAAAAATATTTTCGTGATTTGTTATCACAACTTTTTATATTTTGTCAAATCAACTTAGATAATTAATGTAGTTCAGATAACATAATATTTTGAGTTTCTATTTATTAAACAAATCTCCTTTGTTGTATTAACTCAAAGTTTTAATTTCAATTAACTAAAAATTTTAAGGCAACCAGGTAACTTACTTTTTTAAGTTAATCCAACTTTTTTTTTTACAGTGTGGGTGATATAATCTGAATACTATTTAAGGAAAACTGTTTTGAGTGTGAGTCAGTGACATTGTGCACAATGTATTAAATCAATAATTTAGCTGGTGAACCCTGTCTGGGTGAACCGAATCAAACCAGCAGCTGGTCAAGTGTTACAGCCCTGGGCAGTCCATGGACGTACGTCTTAAGGCCCTTAACTGGGCAAAGCAGATTGAGCTTCTCTTGGTCCACCAACACGAAAGGAGGAGGATGCAAGGCCAGCAAGATCATATAATATGCTATATTCATGGGTACTTTGGGCACGCAGCCCGGTCTTGGGGGTAAGATGGCTTTAACCCTACCCATAGCAAATTTTAGGCAGCGGGAGGCCACTGACAGGGCCTGCAAATCTCCTATCCTCTTAAGGGGTGTAATAGCCAACATAAATGCCATTTTTAGTGATAGGAATTTCTCTGAAATTGAGTCCAGGGGCTCGAAGGGTGCCTGGGACAACCCTTCCAGAGCAACGGCCAAATCCCAGGCTGGAACTCTAACGTGAACTGCAGACTTCGCCATGAAGGAAATGGGTTAATAAATGATGTCTCGCTAAAGATCCATTACCTAACTAGGAGTAGGCTGGAACTCTAACATGATTTCCAGCCTACGGGTTGATAAATGGGTTAGTAAATGGTGTCTCGCTAAAGATCCATTACCTAACCAGGAGTAGACTGACCCCGTCCAGGCGAACTCTCTATATAACTCCTGGGAGCAGAGCGATGAGGAGAAAAGCGTACAGGTGTAGCCTCAGCCATGTCTGTACCATGGTATCCAGTCCCAGAGGAGCTAAATGCATCAGGGAGAACCAGAGCAGACAGTGTGAAGTTTCTTGAGAAGCAAACAGGTACAATTCCACCTGTCCAAACTTTTTCCAAATATACTCCACCACCTCGGGGTGGAGTCTCCATTCCCGTGCCTCAACCTCTGCCTCGACAGGATGACTGCTCCTTGATTTAGGTTCCCAGGGATGTAGACCGCTCTCAAGGAGAGCACCTTGCCCTGAGACCACAGGAGGATCTAGTGTGCTAGTCTGCAAAGAGGGCGCAACCTCAGACCTCCTAATTTATGTATGAGACTACCGATGTGTTCTATCTACGGACATAAACATGATAGCCTCTAAGATCTGGGAGGGAGTTAATCAGGGCTAGAAATACAACCATCATCTCCAGGCAGTTTTTGTGCCAAGAGAGATGATGACCTCTCCACAGACCTCAAGTCGAGCGGCTGTCTAGAACCGCTCCCCAGCCTGTGAGGGAAGCGTCCGTTGTTAGAGTTTTGCGATGACATGACGCCCCCGCACAGGTCCCTGTGACAGAAACCAAGATTTCTTTCACATCATCAAGGAACGAAGGCATCTGCGCCTAACCTTGATAATGCAAAATGGGTTGCCCCTTGGGGAAAAACCCCTTGGCCTTGAGCCAACACTGCAATAGTCTCATGCACAGAAGGCCAAAAGAATCACATTGGGCGGAGCTGCCATGAGTCCCAACAGCTTTTGAAACTGTTTGACCATGATGGCCTGGCCTAACCATGATTTTGTTCACTGCTGAGAGAAATTACTATATACGAGCAGGAGACGGCCATGCCTGCATGGTAACCGAGTCCCAAACTAGTCCTATAAAAGTCCTATAAGACCTTTAAACTCTTCTTGGAGTTTAGTCTTAACCCCAAGTGCCTCGTGTGGGTGAGGGCGACATCTCGATGCCGAACCGACATCTCTTGAGACTGAGCTAAGATTAGACCTTTCGTTGATGTGATTGATTACACGGATGCTCTGGAGTCTGAGAGGAGCCAGAGCTGCATCCATGCACTTTGTAAAAGTGCGAGGGAATAATGCTAAGCTGAAAGAAAGTATCGGATACTGATAAGCTTCTCCCCCAAAAGATAACCTTAGGAACTTCCTATGTTGAGGAAGAATGGAAATATGGAAGTATGTGTCTTTTTGATCTATCATGGCAAACCAGTCCTCAGATCTGATTTGAGTCACGATAAGAGAAATCGTCAACATTTGGAACCTGTATTTCCTCAGAGTATTGTGTAACTGCCGCAAATCTATGATGGGACGCAACCCCCATCCTTCTTTGGAACTATGAAGTACCGGCTGAAGAACCCGGGATCCCTCTCAAGTACCTGAGCCTGCTCGGGGCCCACTACCGTAGATAACACGCTGTTGAATCTTGGACTGTGAGAACCAAACATGCTCACGAGACTGACCTCCAGTGCATTTTGACAGGATAGGTCCGATGCCCATAAGGAGCTCACCTGCATGGAGCAACCACAATGATACCGGGCAGATACTGAGACATGCGTTCACTGGAAACTACTGCTCGTGGAAAACCCATGGAAACCCATGCCGTCTCCTTGGTGGCCCCTTTAATCGTATCATACCCAACCCCCTTGCCTTCATCAAGGTCCTTTAGCAGGTCGGCCTGGTATACCTGAAGGATGGCCATTGTGTGAAGGCATGCACTAGCCTGCTGCCATGTAAGCCTTGCCTACCAGAGACAATGTTGTTCTACAGGGTTTGGTGGGCAGGGTCGGGGCAGTGAGGGACGATGCAGCCTCAGCAGAGAGATAGCATGCCAGCATCTCTTCAATCCTGGGCCTCGCTTCATAGCCGTGCTCCCTCATCCCCACAAACAAAGCATAGTTAGAGATAGTGGGGCTGGATATATACGTGAGGAGAAGGGCTTTTCCCTGGACCTCAATACCTCGGTGTGGAGGTCTGGAGAGAAAGGCAGGCCCAAAGTAGAGGTTGAGTTTTACTGGGCAGGAAGCGCTCATCCAGCTTGCTCTTACGATATGATTCTTGTTTCTCAGCCAGCCAATCGATGTTTAACTTGGCCACTGTACGTGTAACAACCTCCACTAGCTCCTCGTAAGCAGGATGTTGTAGTTACATACAGCGTACATCTCTGTTTAACAATCCTGAAGCTTAAAGGCCCACTGAAGTGCCTTGGAATGTGCAGCTTTGTTTGATGCATTGACATAATTTCCACTGAAGCAGGAAGCTAAGGCGGGACATATTGAATGGCTCCTCCGCCTTTTCAAATAGCCAATAGCGTTTAGTTTACCTCACAGACTGCAATTCATACTTGACAGCACCATGGAAGCGAATCCGAGCGCTGATGATACGTTGGATTCAATAGTAGAGGTGTGAATAAATTCTAGCCATTTCATTCTTAACCAACATTGGAACACTGAAGAAACTCGAGCGCTCAATGGAGAATATGAATGGGATTTTAATAGCCACAACCCTACTGTTGCGCTTTTATACATCTGTTTACTCTTACCAAGCTCATGGGCAGTAGTGAAGGCAGATGGCAACCCATCATCTTCAATCACAGAACAACTTCTCTTGGGATCACACATGGTTCCAACATCTGCCATACCCAGTGTGTCACATGTTGAGGCTCCACACAGGTCCTAGATCAGCAAAACAACAACAAATTGTGGTCATTATCCTTATCTGAATTTTTTTAACACATTGTAAATGCTAATTTGATTTGTAATTACAAGGCAATTTGAGTAGAAATTACATTTTTGCATATTTAACCCATACAAGAGTAAGTGTAATTAAAAAAAAAAATGTAAGTACTTTTAGCCTTCAGTAAATATACAAATTGGTGATTATGCTAGGCAGTGTCACCCAATGGCATGTGGTTTCAACAACCCAATCTCATGAAATGCGTCTCTTTGCACGCATTGTATTTATCATGCAATTTATATGTGAAAATTAGTTTTTACGTGGATATGATATCCACTGTAAACCCCTTGGGTAGGATGTGTGGGGTACGTGCATATTGTACACTTGGGTAGGATTAGTGGTGTGGGGTACGTGCATATTGTACACTTGGGTAGGATTAGTGTTGTGGGGTACGTGCGTATTGTAAACTTATTTGCGCGTATAAATTGCATGATAAAAATGCGTGCATAGAGACGCATTACATGAGATCAGACTGGGTTTCAATCATTGGTGCATAAATCATGGTGTAAAGTTATAATATTAGTGATAATAAAAAGAAAAAAACTTTCAGGCAGCACTAATATGCAGGTAAATGTAACTGAAGAATCACACTAGCATAATGAAAAGAAAAGTGAGTGGAAAAATAAGAAATAGTAAGCTAGAGGAATGTGCTTTTGATTGACATGAAAATATTTCAGATACCCTAAAAATCTCTTATTTTTATTGTTGTAAAATACAATATCTCAGTCAAAAGGAATTTCCAACTGACCTATTTTGTGTTATATGAATTTTCTCTAAATATCTGCCCTACTGACTAAACATCTTAATAGCAGGTTTGATGGTCAACCTTATTCCATGCAACACCCTATACCAACTCCCAAAAGAGGACTAACACTGACTGCGGTCGTAACCTTAGCATTAAAAGTAGAGTTCCTTTCTGGCTGCAACATGCTTAAAGGGAACAGAACCTTCACCACATTTAAAAGAGACTCCTTTAACACTCAACTTTTGCTCTGATAGCTTTGACCACAAATTAAATTGCATTGTCTAATTGTCACAAATCAGTGAGAGCAACAACTCATATATTTATACATAAACATAAATCAGAGAGAGCAACAACTCATATATTTATACATAAACATAAAATTGTTAGTCATTTAGTTAAAGTTCAAGACAGCTTATAAGGACAGGGGGTTTCTTCTGGTCTCTCTCGTTTTGTTTTTAATTTGACCTAGTTCTCACATCTTCTCTATATTTCGTGATGTATGAGAATCCAGCTGCTAACTCCCAATGGTCATCATGGGGCTAGTCATAAACAAAGTCCCCTGAATCTTTTTAGACCTTCTGACGATAGCTGCCTCACTCAAACATTCAACAGGTCAAAGAACTTCCCTGCAGTCAGGCATCTGCCAGAAATAAAGTGGTTGGGAGTGTATTCTTCAGTCGTAATTTTGTGTGACAACTAATCTGTGAGACAGAGAGACAGGGACAGCTGCGGGTCATGGGTGTTATGAGCCTGAGTCATTTTAATGTTTGCTCATTGATTCCATTCTGTCTTGTGTATTATTGTCTGTGTATGTGCATGTGCTTGTTTGTGTTACAGGTGGGCGGATCTGGTGATAATTTGTTGGAGACTCCGATTGGTTCTCCTCCACACCTGATCCACATATAAGGACTATTGATATAAGGCCCCACTATCGTGCCATCGTTGATTGTTACCACTTTGCTATTGTTTTGTATCATCGTCCATTCTAGAGTGTCGTATCAGAGTCAGGGAGTTTGTGAGTGTTTATTTGAGATTTTGCTGTGAGTGATATTTGGAGATTGTGATTTTGAACCTTTGTTTATCCTTGTTAACTTGTACATTTATGTACTGTAAATATTTCTGTATATATTTTTGCCAAAAAAAGGGAGGTATGGGGTTTGACACCATTTTATTTTGTATATCTTTTCACATTGTTTTTGGTTTAGGGAGGTACGTAAGTTTAAATTGTATTATATTTTGTTTTAGAAGTTGTAGAGGTTTAACAAAAGATTGTTTTTGTTTGTTATGTTATTTTTGTCTGCCCCTGATGCTGAAACCCTTTTGGAAATAAACGCATGTTATTTTTGATATCTCTCTGGTAGTGAGACTTATTTCTTTTCCTGTTATGGCCGACCCCTAGCGGTCGTAACACTGGGCGTGCAAAAAGGTACACAATGCTACAAGAGAAACTAAACCCTAACCCTACCACACACCCTAACAGGCTGCTTTCACAACCAATTGTAAACATCTTTCAGCATGCCCCCTACCTTTCTGCATGACCTGACTCTACACTCAAGATGAAAATACAGCAAAGTTGGGGAAAAAAATGCAGCTTATTACATGAAGGCAACATGGCCTCTCCCCACAAATGCATGTAACAGTAAAGGTGTGACCTCTTTTTCTAAATCATTACATTCTCCACTATCTCACCACCTTTTCTATGCAAAAGGGTTTTTAACTTCACATGAGTGATTATATTAGCCACTCTGCTTTACAAGTATACACAAACAATCTGAAAGCAGACAGTTTGTTGATTGGATTACTAAAGAACATGAAAAATTGTAGTTTTTCACAATTATGGTGTTAAGGTCATTACTTTGGTCATATGTAGTCCGCAAAGAAGACTGCTATACACAATCTATTACAAACAAACATTCAGGGAAATATATGAAATATCTGATTTAAAATTAGAAACAATGTAGGCCAGATCCCTGTTCTGAAAAACTTGTGTGACCTGGATCTAAAATCTGTTTGGACTGATGGTTGAAATGTGAAGAAAAGAGCAAATGAGGTGAAAGGTTTAGTTTTTTATATGCAATATTTATCAGAAACCATTTAAGATATTATCTGATCAGTGTCATGTTACACCATTGAGCTATACCCTCAGTTCAGACTCCAAGTAAGCGATGACATGCTTTGGTAATAAAATAAGGTATGGGCCTTTTCACTGGATTCTAGCCATCTGCCTGTGCCAGGTGGAGGAAACAAAATCTTTTTCAGGTCCTGGTTAAGCTAGGTCCAGTGCTCTCGCAATGTTAGATAAGCAGTGAGAGCAGAGACTTCCCAGTCATTTCAAGTCATGTTTGGCCAGAAATCTCTTTATCCTCAGCAAAACAGGGAAGGGAGGGTGAGGGGTGGGGGACTTGCCCATACTCTCCACAAGCAGCACTGACCCATTTGGCATCCCACATTGCAAACATACGACTTTCATTATGCCTTTATAAAATCCAAACTGTTCCATATGTGAATTTCTCTCTCTTTTCCCTCTCTCACTAACTCATGCCTTTCTTCGCACTTTCTATCTAGATCATTGTTGTACTTTCTCTGATAAACTATTTAACTCTACCCCTGCAGGGCAATAGTGGTTATATGGTTAGCACCCCAAGTAGATGTACACTTCCAGCAGAGTGTCTGTGCAAACAAGCGCATAATTAAATACAGGCCAAATAGCAATCAAATTGTAGAGTTTCAAAATTACAAAATTAAAATGATTTTTCTAATGATTGCGACAGTGTATTTCCCTATTATTATTTGAGGTATTTAGTTTTCGCCATCTTGTTGTTGTTACATTTTGTTCCAAAATTCTCTACTGCCCAAAAAGCTCAATAAAAGAGTTTCTCTTGAATCGCACCATGTGACGAACTTGAGAACCACACAGACTGCAAAAAACAAGCTCACATGGCAGTCAACAAGCTCCAAGCTAGTGATCATTTTCAAACCAAATATGTTGTTATATAAAAATAGGAGATGGGCCTATGTAGCCCAAGGCTGTTGGTTACTTTTAGTTTGCCAACTAAGGAACATAGCTGAAAAGGCAGATGTTGGATTGTGCAAATGTTTGATGCTAGTAACTTTAACAATGGAAGCCTTAAGAGGCCATGCATTATTATTTTTTATTTCTTGTTTTCTCATGATCTCGACCTAATGTTCTTGTAACCTCGACAACAAAAGTTTTCTCATGA
The DNA here is from genome assembly GCA_036326025.1 of Chrosomus eos. Classification (NCBI taxonomy): domain Eukaryota; kingdom Metazoa; phylum Chordata; class Actinopteri; order Cypriniformes; family Leuciscidae; genus Chrosomus; species Chrosomus eos. Next base: position 38,466,526 of record CM070820.1, on the reverse strand, counting down.
TCTCAACTTCATTTTCTCGTGATATTTAACATAAAAGTTGTTCCCTATCGAGGGAACTCAACAATGCATCGAGAATCGATACTTTGGGGACGCTCCCTTAGCGTGCGCCTCTGAAGTAAAAATGAAACTAATCCAATCCTGATTGGTGTTGCGTCGTGACGTAACATGTGACGGCATAACCGGAAGCATAAAGGTGACGCTGACGCATAGAATGCCAGCTATCGCTCTTCAGCAAGCGCTCTCTGTGAAACTGTCTGTCTTATTTGATGTTGTTTGTCTGTGTTAAGCTCTATATCATAGGCGCCGATACCGTGGGTGCTCCGGGGCTCGAGCACCCACGGAAAATACTGAGCACCCACGGAAAATACCGAGCACCCACGTGCTAAACTGCAAGTAGGCTACATTCATTTAAAATTAAACATTGCAGTTGGTGCTATGTTAAGCATCTGTCACTGTGATTGGTTATGTCGATGTCAGTCTCGCCTGCTCCATATCCTATCCACCAATCACAGCGTTTCTCGGATGAAAGCGCCTCAGTCTGATCGCGGTTACGTACGTGTCAGTTACACTTTTGATCTCCAATCCTGTCTGCATTTGTGAGAAGTGGTGCTGTCCTGAGTTGAAAGAGAGCCTACTACGTTACGGCTTTATTATCAAGTAAATAGGTGTGTGTGTTCGTGTCGACCGCTGTCCATTTTCTTAAAAAGGGTCGCATGAACACATATTCTCTATAAGCGTAATTTACACACACCGGCGGCGCCATTCGGCGTCTATCCGCGGCGTCCAGCAACGACTCAGGACCTTGTTCAAAATCCTGCCGTGCCACAGAGCGCGCCGCGATTTATAGTTTTATATTAAATTTACATTTATTTGTCTCAAATCGTCAATAATGTATAGCCTACTGACTTCACCCTGTGCTGCAATATACATTTAGTTTTACATTCATTTATAGAAATCAGCTGGTTGAATGAAAATTGCTGATGTAAACGAATTTTCAGGTGATATCTCAATTCATTCAGTTAACGGACTGTAAAGTGTTAAGACTGCAGACTTAGCAAGGGTTGTATTTAATTGTACATTACAATCATAACATAACATAGTAGGCTACTTACATGATCTGAATTCCATAATATCCTTAAACATAACATTACAATATTGCTCGTGTAACTGCGCGTCCGGTGTGCGATACCTCGAGGCTCGAGTTGTGACAAGGCGCATTGTCTACTATATTTGCTTGCTTATTTATTAATCCAGGCAATTTGTTGATAAAACATTTATTAAAATGAAGATACAATTTATACAAAACGAAAATTCACTTTCAGCAGTAGAACTGATAAGAGTAAGGTTCTGAAATGCAAACATTTTTTGACTAGACCTACTTTTTTTGTTTTTTTTTTTTTTTAAAGGGCCAGCGCCCATGAGCACCCACGGAGTAAAACATAAATCGGCGCCTATGCTCTATATTATTGCGAGTGAACAATACACTAAGTGTGTGCACCCCTGCCCAAGATTATATGCCACGGGTGGGGACACGCATCTGCTGTGTGTGTGTGTGTGTGTGTGTGTGTGTGTGTGTGTGTGTGTGTGTGTGTGTGTGTGTGTGTGTGTGTGTGTGTGTGTGTATTGTTTAGGGGCGCAGCACGCACAGTCAGCGCCTCGAGAGGGCTGCCTGTGATACTGTGAAGCACTTCCTATTAGAGTGCTTCGCTCCCGCTTGGCTATATTATTTCACTGATGATGGCCAGGCTCGCGATCTCCGCGATTCGGGTCCCGCGTCCGTTGAGGCGGCGCGCCGGCTTAGATCGCGGAGATCGCAGAAGGATCAGACTGCTGAGGCACCTTTTCTCTCATCATCCGCAGATTTCTTTGACACTCGTTCACGACGCAGACGCCCGCGATGCTGTTTGTTTATAAGGAAGTAGATGTGCTCAGCATCGGGAACGAGCAACATGAGTCACACTCGCCGGCTTATGATTCTGCTTATGTAGAGCTCGTGTTGTTGTGATGAGTGCTGTGGCCAGTATTAAATAAATAAATATATTTAAATATATAAGCTGGCCACAAAATAAGCAGGATGATCCCCGTCAAAATGAACTAGACGAGAGATTCCTGCAGCACCGTTCACAAACTCAGAGCCGGGGCTTACTGTTTTTCTCAGATCTTTATAAAAATATATATATATGTGTAGATCCTGTGAGAAACCCCACACTTTACGTATCTCACCACATTCATTATATGTTTATTCGAATGTGGTGGGTGCGAGAGAGTCGGGTTATGGCAAGATGCCACAGATGGAGGAAGCTTTAGTGAGTTTTCTTTCTCCTGATCTGGCATCTTTGCTTTAAGCCCCGGTGCTGCCCAACAAACCGTGCAGGGACACCTCTGCACTGGTTGGCGGGGCTTATATGGTGCAGGAAATCGATGTTGCTCTTCCCCCGTTAAAAACGTTTCGGGACACATCGGTTTCCAGCGAACGCAGGCTGCACTGTCCGCCCCACAGGCTTGGGGCCAGGCAGCTTTCGCGTTCGCACATCGAGAATCGTTTTTCGGTCCAGCCCTGCCGGAAACTCGCTTCAGGGGGTCAGGAACGAATCCCGATTAATACCCGAAGCCAGGCTCGAGAGCCTGGTTCCTTTGGTAAAATATTTCAAAAAAAAAAAAAAAAAAAGGGTCAGGCTGGTGCGTGTCTGCACTCTATGACGATTTTGCACGCGTACCAGGCCGATCTTCTTAAAGATCTAAATAAGGGAATATTTCCTGTTGGCCACTCCGTTTCTTGCCGGTCCACCGCTTCAGGAAGTCGAGAATAGTGCTCGAAAAACACCCGAGGCCAGCCTCAAGGGGCTGGTTCCCTTAGTAGATTTTGAAGAAGAATGGCAACGCCTTCCGAACATATATCTATATGGGTCCTGTATATTATAAAATATTATAAAATATGGGTAAAGATTGCAGTTCGGTCACCGACCTCCCTAGTTTGCTGGGGTGGTACCGACTGCAGTGGTTCCAGAACAGGCTCGGGTTATGGAACAAGAGGTACAGACTCTACTGGAATTAAGGGGCCATAGAATGTGTTCCCCTACCAGACAGGGAGTCCGGTTTTACAGCCGGTACTTTATAGTTCCAAAGAAGGATGGCGGACTGAGGCCTATTTTAGATCTAGGGCTTTTTGAATCGTTCTTTGAGGAGATTCAGGTTCAAAATGCTTACTGTTACCATTATCGTGAACCAAATCAGATCCGAGGACTGGTTTGTCACGATGGATCTAAAAGACGCTTATTTCATGTCTCCATCCTTCCATGTCACAGGAGGTTCCTGAGGTTGCTTTCGGGGGTGAAGCATACCAATATCGGGTTCTTCCGTTCGGCCTAGCACTCTCTCCCCGCACGTTCACAAAGTGTATGGATGCGGCGCTGGCTCCACTGAGGCTTCAGGGCATCCGTATACTGAATTACATCGACGACTGGCTCATATTGACCTAGTCTCAGGAAATGGCAGTTCGGCATCGAGATGTCGTCCTTGGCCACATTCAGAACCGGGGGTTGAGGCTCAACACTAAGAAAAGGTGTTGGACCCAGCTCAGAAGACTACCCTTCTGGGCATGGTACGGAATTCGGTTACGATGCGGGCACGTATGTCTCCCGCTCGTATCGAATCCATCCTGGCCATGGTGTCCAGGATAAAGCTAGGCCAGGTCATCATTGTAAAGCAATTTTAAAGACTGCTGGTCCTCATGACAGCGGCATCCAACGTAATTCCTTTGGGCCTGCTTCACATGAGGCCCCTTCAATGATGGCTCAAAAGCCAAGGGTTTTTTCCCCAAGGGGAATCTGTTCCGTATAATAAAGGTTACGCGCAGATGCCTTCGTTCCCTATTAATATGGAAGAAACCTTGGTTCCTGTCCCAAGGTCCAGTGTTAGGGGTGTCATGTCGCCGGGAAACTGTTTCGACAGACGCTTCCCTCGCTGGCTGGGGCGCGGTCTCGGACGGCCGCTTTGCCAGGGGTCTGTGGCAGGACCATCATCATTCTTGGCATATAAATTGCCTAGAGATGTTGGCTGTGTTCAGGGCTCTGAGGAGCTTCCTCACAGACGTCAAAGGTTACCACGTCTCAGTGGTAGCTTATCTGAACCGACAAAGGACACTCAGATTGTGCCCTCTATCCAGATTGGCGCATCTGATTATTTTATGGTCCCAAGGGAAATATTATCTATTAGAACAAAATATGTCCTGGGGGTTCTGAATTAGGGAGCAGACATCCTGTCGAGGCAGGGGCTGAGGCCCGGGAATTGAGACTCCATCCAGAGGTGGTGGAGTTGATATGGCAGAGGTTTGGACCAGTGGAAGTGGATCTGTTTGCGTCTCGAGGGACGTCCGTCCAACTGTCCACTTTGGTTCTCCCTCACTCATCCAGCCCCGCTGGGCCTTGGATACCATGGTACAGGCCTGGCCGAGGCTTCGCCTGTACGCTTTTTCCCCGATCGCTCTGCTCCCGGGAGTCCTGGAGAGGGTCAGTCAGGAGGGCATCAGTCTTCTTCTGGTAGCCCTGTGTTGGCAAGCCCGAGTATGGTTTTCAGACTTAATTTCACTCCTGATAGCTCCGCCATGGCAGATTCCTCTGAGGAGGGATCTGTTGTCTCAGGCGGAGGGCACTATATTCCATCCTCATCCAGAGCTGTGGAAATTGTGGGTCTAGCCTCTGAGGGGGCTCAGTACCTAGATGCTGGTCTATCATCTGGGGTGGTCGAAACCATACTTATCTCTAGGGCTCCGTCTACTAGGAGATTATATGGCCTCAAGTGGAATGTTTTTCCACTTGGTGTAGAGAACTTGAGTTAGGCCCAGTTAACTGCCCAATGGCTTCAGTTCTGGAGTTTCTTCAAGATCATTTCTCTGCGAATCTCTCCCCATCCACACGTAGGGTGTACGTGGCTGCCATTGCGGCATTCCATGCACCACTAAATGTTGGGCCTTTGGGGAGGCACCAACTGGTCATACTATTTCTCCATGGTATTGGAGGATGAGACCGACAGTCAGGTCCAGGGTTCCTTCCTGGGACCTGGCGGTGGTTCTCGAAGGGCTATTCCTGGCTCCCTTCAAATACCTCCAGTCGGCTTCGCCTAGGACCCCACGTTCAAGATAGCCTTTCTCTTAGCTATTTCTTTACAGAGACTGGGAGATCTCCAAGCCCTGGCATTATCGCCACCTTGCTTGGGATGTGCCCCCGGCGGAGTTAAGGCCATCCGGCATCCGAGACCCAGCTATGTGCCTTAAGTGCATTTTATCATGGCTAGGTCCATGGTCCTGCAAGTATTTCATCCTCCACCTCATGTGTCGGCAGAAAAGGAGAGGTTCCTTGCTCTGCCAGTCAGAGTTCCGAGTATTTACCTTGAGAGGTCCTCTTCTTGGAGGAGGTCGGACCTACTGTAGTGTGTTTTGGATCACCTATTAGGGGCTCCCGGCTTTACAAACCATAAGTAAGCCTACAAGGTGTGCAATTTGCCTTCACCTTTGGCCGTTAGGGCTCTTTCTACTAGAGGCATGGTGTCCTCTAGGGCCCTCCTTTCGGGAGTTCCCATCCAGGAGATCTGTGAGGCAGCTAGTTGGGCTACCCCACACACTTTTATTAGGTTCTATATTCTGCACGTCCCTAGTACGCCTGGCGCACATGTGCTCTCTTCCTAGCTGAGTGCCTGAATCAGTTTCACTCCGGGGCAGGCCTGTTTTCGGTGCGTGGCCTAGTGGGCATTCGTTCCCCAAAGTATCGATTCTCGATGCATTGTTGAGTTCCCTCGATAGGGAACGTCTCGGGTTATGACTATAACCCTTGTTCCCTGAGAAGGGAACGAGACAATGCATCGCTCTGCCACGCCCCTCGAGGCCTTAGAGCGTCTTGCTTCATCGCGAGGCTGGCATTCTATGCGTCAGCGTCACCTTTATGCTTCCGGTTATGCCGTCACATGTTACGTCACGACGCAACACCAATCAGGATTGGATTAGTTTCATTTTTACTTCAGAGGCGCACGCTAAGGGAGCGTCCCCAAAGTATCGATTCTCGATGCATTGTCTCGTTCCCTTCTCAGGGAACAAGGGTTATAGTCATAACCCGAGACGTTTTCTTGTGATCTCAACAACAAAAGTTTTCTCAGAATCTCAACTTAATTTTCTTGTGAACTTTAAATATAAAAAAGTGATATTAGTATATAATATATAAAATATAAATAAAAACTGATATTAGACATTTGATAAACATTCGCAGAGATGACGCAGAGAACAAATTTGAGCAAACAAGCTGAATTTCATGAGTTTCATAAATTTATAATGCTCTGGAGGCGGCAAATTCTAAGCTGTGATATTATTTTTCCCACTAGAAGGAGCCACAGGATAATAAATCTGTTAAGCTTTAAAAGATATAAAAAGTTTATATCAAATGCATAAATCTTGTGCATTTGCATCTTAAAATATATCAGTGCCATTGTTTTGTTCTAAAAGGATGGTTGATTATGATTTCACTTTTCTAACTTTAGTTAGTGTGTAATGTTGCTGTTTGAGCATAAACAACATCTGCAAAGTTATGACGCTCAAAGTTAAAAGCAAAGGGAGATATTTTCTTTTAAAGAAATTGCTTTTTCAGGATTACAACAAACTAGTAGGGGCTACAAGACATTCCTCCCGGGTTAGTGACATCACTAACCCCAATATGTACATAAACCCTGCCCCGGAAAACGATTTATAGATTATCAAGAGAGAATATGCTAATCAATAGCCGCGTTTCCACTGTCGGGCCAGGGCCGGGCCAGGGCTAACAGCGAGCCGAGCCGAGCCAGTGGCCTTAGGCCTTATAAGCACCGGGCTTCCGTTTCCACTGCCGGGCCAGTAGCCCCGCAGCACTGCCCTAAACCCCGCCCCTAACACGCCTTTCTGGATCAAACGTCATACAACCCAACCCATTTCAGTGGGTATTATGAATTTATTTATTATTTAAGTTAGGAAGCTAGCATGTATATTAAAGGAGCTGTATGTAATAAATGTTTTTCAATTAATCATAAAATGGCCCTGATATGTCACTAGACATTAATAAATCATGTTAATTTCAAATACTTATATACAGTAACTGACAACAGTAGTCCGGCCAGGATATTGTCATTTAAAAAGTGAAGTTGCAGCCCTCAACTGATGTTGATGTTGTCATCTTGTGTTTTGGCCTGAAGCTCCACCCTCCACCTATCCACCAATCACGAAGTCAGTAGTGTTGCGGCATCCGGGTTGCCAGCTCTGCTCTAGTTAGCACAGCTGCAGCTACACACATTCCTGCTGGATCCTGCAGCCTATCTGGCAACCTCGAGTCAGGTAGTAGGGGGAGGGGATGCAGTAATTTGAAAGTAATTGCAGTACCAGTTTTGGCCACAATCTTACATACAGCTCCTTTAACTCACCGGCCGTGGCTGCAATAGTGTCCCGACTTGTCTCGCGAGTCGCCGCCACTAACAGAGGGACGGTGACCCAGCACACCATCGTCCATCAAGCCGAACCTTGGAAAGTTCCTTCTCTGAGGTCCGCTTTGTCCATTGTGCGTTTTTATCGACCGCAACTGCTGCGCCCGCAACTCTTTTTCCGTTTTTCCCGAACATGAAGCGTTGCTCGCTGAATGCTTAGCTTAGCAAGTTCAGCAACGATGTATTTTATAACGTCCTCGTTACTTCACACGCCGTCAAATTGACTTTGTACCCTTTTTTCTTCCCAAATGCTCAGAAGAGCTTTGGTATCTTCGACAGACCAGTACAGGCGATTCTCCATTTCGAGCAGCGATTATTTTGCGCGATATAAAAAAGTGAAATGTGCATCTTGCCGAAAACCATAACTTTCCCTAACACCGATAAACTCCGCCTTTTACCTTGAGCATGCCTCTAGCCCGAGCTGGCCCACTTTGGCCCAAGATATTCGACGTTCCAGAAATCCTGGCCGTTGGCCCCGAGTAAGCACCGATCAAGCCCCGGAAGTGACAGTGGAAACGCGACTGGCCCTGGCACTCACTAGCACGGCCTGGCAGTGAAAACGCGGCTAATGAGTCATGACTAGAAGATAATTACACTTACGCTACATAAATTTATCAACTAACCATTCAGAAATGTTGTCTACATGTTGTTACTTCTTCTTGAGTCTCTCCATCTTTCTGACTCAAAGTTTTTGAAATTTTCAGTGCATGTCTGTGTGAGGTAATCGAAGCAGCTAAGGAGAGTGATGGGTCATTCATGAACGATCCGTTCATTGCGTCTGTCACGTGACAAATGAACGAAAGACTCGGAAGGTAAATTAATTATTTATGTTCCCTGTAAATTATTTTTGACTGCATTATAATGATTTCTTTATTCGGAATATGATCAAGATTGCATAGGTGGATGGTGTTCGGGGAATTTGATGGTTAAGTTAAAAGTCATTTAAATGAACGAAATGACTTGAAAAAAGATTCGTTCATTTTGATGAACGAGTTAGAACAGGAGAGTCAGTAAAATTATCCGAACTCCGCCCCCTGTGCTGGGAGCAGCAGCTCATTTGCATTTAGTAAAGGGACAAACACAAAACGAGGCGGTTTTGCTCACCCTCAAAAAGTGTCAACTTTAACATGCTATATAAAACTATCTGTGGGGTATTTTGAACTAAATCTTCACATACACACTCTGGGGACATCAGAGATTTATTTTACATCTTGTGAAAAGGGCATTATACCACCCCTTTCAGATTCACACTACACAGCAAAATCCCGTTTATAAAAGCTTCTTAAATGTAGGCCTAGTAATTGTGCTAAGGCCTAGTCCTAGCTTAATCTAAGCCCTGTCTGTGAAACCAGGCCTACATGTTTAACTTTTATAGACCTCACTAAAGCATTTTGTTTTTCAAGTTGGCAAATATGATTAAAACACTTAAAGGCCCACTGAAGTGCCTTGGAATGCACAGCTTTGTATGCGTTGACATAATTTCCACTGAAACAAGATGCTAAGGTGGGACATATTGAATGGCTCCTCCCCCTTTTCAAATGAGCCAATAGGCTCTATGCACGGACGGTGAAGGTCTAAGGATGCTCGATTACTTCCGCCGATCGTAGAGTGCTATGCTTTACCGAAAATTTATATTGGCTTCTATACTCTTTGGCTATACTAAAGGAACGTTAGTCACAAAAACAGACAAAACAGCCACCCCTCATTTTGTTTATGCTTATTTTATTTATTATATTAAAAAAAAAACAGAACTATGTATAACATGACATCTAAACGTATGAAAGTTTCATTTCAAAGACGGGAGGACAGCAAATTTGGAAGATTCTGCCATAATCCCGTTTTCCTCCGCTTTAAATCTCCCCAACTGGAAACTGAAGAGCAGCCTTGCGTCAAAGGCGGAAGTTATGCGTGCATATAGCCTATTGCATTTAGTTTACCTCACATACTACAAGTTGTACTATCCGAGCGAATACAAGCGAATCCGAGCGCTGATGATATGTTGGATTCATAAGTAGAGGTGGGAATAAATTCTAGCCATTTCATTCTTAACCAACGTACAGTTGGAAAACGGAATAAAACTTGAGCGTTTGAGCAACCGAACACACATCTCCCGCCCATATTGATCCGTGACGTGTCAACGGTCACTCTAGCATTATAGCATAGGGAGTGGGATGCAGATTCTATCGAACATTTGATTGGACAAAAGATGTGGTGAGAAGCTGAAATCCGTGGTGATGTCATAAAACCCTTGATCCATTTTAGTGGAAGTGAGAGACTGTACGTTTTGAATGTTTATTCAAACATTTACTGTTCCCTAAAATGTTATGTGACAGTTTTTCGGTGTAGCATTTCTGCAATCCAGTAGGCTACTATTCTTATATTATCTGCAAAAATATTTTAGGGGGGGTTGTTGTAGAAACTATCCTGCATCCTACCTTTTAAAAAAAGTTCCAAAGTTATTTAAATGCATTGCAAGTATAATGCATTGGCTAAATGCGGAGGCTGCATTTATGCAAATAAATTTCAGATGCGCCTTTCTGTCTCCATGATGAACTGTTGAGGCAAACTTTTCAACTGGTTTGCTGTTACAAATTACCCAAATTATACATAACACAAGAATCTATTACAAAATAACAGTAATGCTCTATATGGCAAGGTGTGCATAGTGGATATACACAAAAAGTAAACATTATGATGTAAAGTAGATTGAATTACAACACCTTGTTCAACACTCAAGTAAACATATTTTCTGGGAGGCTAACAACAGTCATCTGATTCTTTGAAACAAGTTCTCAAACTTGTGACGCTGTTCTTAATGCAATTGACCCTTCGCGTGGAGCTTGATTAACAGGTGTTCTGACCAATCATACTTCGCCATCCGCCATTTTGTCGGATCAAGCTTAGTAGATTAACATGGGAGGATTTGAACTTGAAAAACTGAATATACTGGCGCCTTTCCGCGGTTAAAACAACATTCCTTCTTATGTTAATTCGTGTTTATTTGATGCTATAAATGAACTAGAAGGAAGAGATGATCAGATCACGAGCAGCTTTAACTGATGCTCTACAGCGATCTGTCACGGCACATTAAAGAGCCACAAAACGGTATTTATTGTTTAATTTTCTTTCAAAAAATGACCATATTTGAAAGGTGAGACTTTGTTTAACATGCTTAATATCAAAAGTAACCGAAAAGTATCCTGGTCTGTCCTGTCTGTCCGCGTGTTGTCAGTCTCCTCTCTGCTCCGCGATGTATTTTTCACTGCGTGAGAACATGGTGAGAGCGTGTAAGCGGCGTAGCTTGTCGGAACATAGCGACAGTAAGTTACTGGTGCTATGGCTATTATAGGGGGAGCTACAGCACCACCTAGCTCCCCCTGGCGCCGCCACTGTCAGTAACTAAGGAGGGCGGGTCTTTGTGAAGGGCAATTGCACTAGCTGACAGTATACTAGTTGCCTCAACGTCCTAAAACTGTAGTTCATGTGCTGAAGTTGCATGTAAGATTTGTAAATCCATCTTATGTCACTATTGTAATGGTTACATTTCATGTTGCCATAGCATGACTCTCAGTCTCTCTTGCAACAGTGGCCTAGTTACAATTCTTGCTCTGGTTTTTATTAAACATGAACTGTTGTAATTTTGCATGGCTGGCCAACAATGACTCATTTTGAGACTTTTCTTGTTTCTTGAGACGTTTCTTGCAACAAATGCACTTCTTAAAAAAACATACTCGCTGCCATAATATTTAATTGGTGAATAAAAATACCTACAATAATCCACTGCTGGTTTTGATGCCACTACATATTTTGACATAACGATGAACTGAAAACGGAAATGTATTTTTTCCGTCTGTACAGATGACAACATTATTGAAATGATTCATGTTCACACGGATCCTTGAAAAAGACTAAAAACGCTGTATTGTGCATGCCAGGCCAATAGATGTAAAGAAAGAAGTCCCTATCGACTAAACACAATACGCATGTGCATGCCGTCGCTGTTTACACAGATTCACGTTTTTTTAAGTTTACACAGAGATGATAACAGTATACTTTTCAAAAACTTGCCCTTTGAAGCCTGTTTCAAAGTTTGAGTTCTTAGGCCACCAAAACGCCGTTGTCGTGTAAATGAACAGCCAGAACGCATAAAACTTTTCTGTTTTCCTGAAAACGGTGTGATTTTAATGGCCCCTGAATTAATAAAATTAATAACTGATGTTTACAATTGAAATGAATTAACACTGAACTTACTTAGGCTAGAAAATGACACTGCTGTATACAGCAAAAACAATCTTTGGTGCATTAATTGGCTGTTATCTTATCACTGTAAAGCTGCTTTGAAACAATCTGTATTGTTAAAAGCGCTATATAGCCTTAATAAATGTGACTTAAAGGTGACTCGACAGAAGATTATATAGGTGACCTATAGGTCACAACAGAACAGGGTGGATAAAAAGATATGCCTATGTCATTTGATTTCCAGGCTGCAGCTGGTATTGGAGCTCATGATTATGACTAGATCCTGACTAGATATCATGTCCACATAGGTTTTCTCTCTTCTCAGATTCTCCTCATTAAATACTATTAATAAGGAACAGACTGAAAGGGGGTGGGAGGAGAAAGAGGGGGTTAAGATCACTCACAGCTGCGACTGTGGTTAGGGGAAGCTCCCTCGAAACTGGACACTTCCCATTAGTGTATCTCCCAAAGTCCTGTATGAAACTCCCTTTAACTCTTTTGTATACATTGGCCTTGTTGAAATAAACAGCTTAAAGAAATAGTTGTGTCATCATTTACTCACCCTCGTGTTGTTCCAAACCCATTTGACTTTCTTTTGTCTATTGAACAAACAAAACAAAACAAAAAAGCTAATAATGTACTGGTAACAAATGCACTTTAAAACTTCAAAAAGGATGCAAAAGAACCATAAAGTAACCTACATTCCAAAGTCTCCTGAAGTTATTATAGTTTTGTGGGAGGAAAAATCCAAAATGTTAGTTCCTGTCTTCATTAATTCAAGATCTGGATCAGGCTGGTTCTTGATCAAATCAATTGAAAACCTGCTCCGTAAACCTGATCAGCTGATTCATTAAAAAGATCTGACTCAAAAGAATGATTCATTCACAAATTAGACAGTGCTACTTCTCGTGTGAATTCTTTCAGAGCAGAAAAGTGAATAAGCTATAAGTGAAGACTTGTAAGAAATATATGAACTACTTTTATTATCCTTTTCTGGTCCGTTTTGAAGCTTGAAAGCTCCAGTCCCCATTCATTTTAACGGAATGGAAAATAGCAATGTCTGGGTTTGCTAATCTCCCTATTTTAGCTCTTTAATACGATGGATTGCCAATCCATTAAGATGTCATCTTCATTTAAATGTCAAGGAATCTACATTTGTATAGATGCAGGATGTCCATATGTTCAACACATACCTGCTATACACATACTATTTCATTCATATTTCTCTATGTATTATTTATGCAGACTTGCATAATCACAACCTACTCAGGTTGGAAACTTTTTCCTTTATGTAAGTTAGCAGATGTAAAAGTCTAGCCCCTCTCCAAATCATCTTGACTCATCCAAGACCATGGAGAAACCCGACAATCTCTCTCTCGGTCCACAGGGAGTAATGAACATAATGAGTGGAAGAATGTAGGGAGTAACTGTGCTCTCTTGCTAAAATGCTTCATAAGTTCCCTTTGGAGAAGAAACAATAAAACATTTACTCCTCTTAGAATGATTCACTACAGCTGTCATCCAGACTAGGCAGACATAACTGGTCTGGATGTCCAGCTCAGGTCATGTGTAACTGCAGCAGATTACCAAAGGATACAATGGTTGCACTCATCTGGCGTGTTTGGAGCTGTTTTCACACATACAAGTGTTCCTAAAAAGCAGCTGACAGCCTAAAATGAGTTCATGTGGGTTAGTAAGGGTGAAAGAAGGAGTTTCTGTGTGAGTAAAAGCATAATCTGACAGACTGGAGACTGAATGCAAAGCTTTATAGCCATTCTTGCCCTGCTCAATGTCATTGAAAACAGTTGATAACAGCTGGAATGAATGGAAACAAGGCACTATTTGTGAGGAGAAACTTTTATTCTGCAGTGGGGTTAAATAAGGGCAGGAATGTGAAGTTGAAGGAAGTTGATGTTATCACTAACAAGCAGAATTTCATACAGGTTAGGTATGATTATTATCTTTTAATTTGCACGTCATCACAATTTATGCAAAACAGAATAAAGGTTGTTTTATTGCCACTAGTGTTCATTTCAGATGTAAACGATAGTGAATTGCATGTACAGGTAGGAACAGTTTTGGAATTTTGCGACAATGGGTAGAGTGAGCTTATGTTGAAAATTGACAAAAAACAATTGACTAAAAGGGTCATTAAATTGGTCAGTATGACTAGCGCACTATATTCCAAATCTTCTGGAGCCATGTGGTAGTTTTGCATGAAAAACAAACGGAAATTTAAAGGAAAAATCATATGGCTTCAGAACACTTAATATATAGTGCATGAGTAAGGTCACCTTTATGGTGCCCTTTTGTCATTTTGGACTTTGACAGCACACTTCCACATTAGTTTTATTGGTATGAAAAAAAGTGTCCAAGATATTCGACCTTTTGGGTTCCATGAAAGAAAAAGAGTCAGGGGTTTGGAACGACATGAGGGTGAGTAAATGATAACAGAACTTTTATCTTTTGTGTGAACTATCCCTTTACCTCCAAATTACCTCCTCAATTAAAAATAGTGCTCCAAAAGATCAATGAGCAAATTATGTTATTAATATTTTAAGCTAATTATGCATATGTGAATTGTATCTCTGCTGATTCATAGCACACATTCCTACTCACAGTGCGATACAGGGCAGTAGCTCCGAGGCAGGCCTGACCCATGACCTTAAGAACACTTATAAACATGAGGCAACTGCAGGTTAACTGGAGAGGCCGCTCTTGTTGCAGCCTGCCTATTACTCTTTGAGACACAAAATATATTTCAAGTTTTAAAAGCTTTGTATACCAATATGTGTGCAGATATAAAAACATTTTTAGGTTAGAATAAAAACTCATTCAAGCTTGTACACTTTTTTTTAGCAAAAAATGCAGGATTAAAACACCATATTTTTATGCAGTGCACATTTGGAATAAAAAAACAGTGATTACAGTGTTATCACAAAATCATTTCTAAATTGGGTTGATTATTGGGTAAGTAAATTGCAGCCGCCTGAGTGGTGTTCAGTTTTGTTTCATGTTGCAAGCCATCTTGATATAATTACCACAAGATCCATTAGCCGGATCATTCTATTCACTGATTCTCATATTGCCCCCTATTGACGAAACGCGCATTACGCCTTACCTGTTTTGTGAATAGGATTGCCGTATCCCAATACTCCTCATGCTTGTCATTGTTTTTGTTCAGCTTTTTCTGCCAGGTGCAGAAATTACGCAGGGTCATTGCCGCGTTCCCGGAAACCTTGGGTCCTTTCTCTTCCTCGTTAATCACCATAAACTTGACAACCACGATGTTGATTGAGTTGAGAATGGTGGGGTGTTTGTAAAGCTTAGCCGCCACGGACATTAAGGTCAGCACGTAATGCTTGAGGTCATCACCGTGGAATTTGGCCATAGATTCATCGGCCACCACTAATGTCTCTACATAACGCGGAATGGAGACGAATCTTTTCGAGCGGTTTTTCAGAACTGACATGTTACTCGTGTGTTCCTTCATGTGCTTAAACTTCGCCAAAGACTGCGCAACGGTGTGGGTCACATCGCTGTCCACGCCGCACCTTGACGTTGAGTTTCCACTCATATTGGCGTTAGATCTGCGTCTGATGACATGCTCATCCACATTATCCCGGCCGGTGTCGTTAAAAGCCGGCTTGACGAAATATTCCCAGCCATCGTAACCGAATGCGCCCTGTAGCCCCTTGCACAAGCTGAGCGCTGCATAGGAGTATGGGTCAGAATTCACCTCACCGGCATAAAAACACCGGTTCAGATCTTCACTGTGCGCGGAATTTTGAGCAGTTGGGTCGGCGCGCGTCGAGAAACCGGGAGCAATGAAGCTGGAGTCTGACTGCAATTCGAGTACAAAATCTTGTTCAAATGCACTTATTTTAAACATAACTTTTTTTTCCAACGTGTTGTCTTCTGCATCGACTAAACTGTTCTTGACATGATTCAGTCTGACGGGCACGCAAAACTGACTCTGCATTGAATTCACATTTTCGAATTGAGTATAGAACACATTAACAAGAAGAACTGACCTTAGCAACAAAAACATGTTTGTGCGCGAGAAAATTGATTAATCAAGCGCAAATTGAGAGTGAGATGTGGATGCAACAATATTCCAGGATGCAGTTGCACTAAAATGTTGCTTTTGCGCGTCCACAAAGTGTGAAATCCGCCGGTCTGTGATCCATCCCTTTCTTGTACCTGTAAACTGAAGCGGCTCTGCTCATCTGTCGTCTTTATGTGCGCGCGTCATGTGCAAACATCTAGCGCTTGTCATCAGAAGTTTTTGGGGAGGTGCTCGAGAGGCTCACTGTGTAGACTATGCCTCTCGATTTAAGGTTAAGCCTGCAACTACTTGTGGCTCTGTGAGCTTTCGCATCATCAGCCTGCAGCGTTTCCCTCCCACTTCATTTACAGCATCCAAACATTCTCTTATGATATGAAGTTCGCAAGAGGACATGCGTAAGAGGACTGCATATATATATATATATATATATATATATATATATAATATAATATATTATATATATATATATATTATTAATGATCTCATTATTATGAACTTCATTTATTTTTTAGTCTTAGCTTCTGTTATGGCTGCATTTATTTGTATTTCTCTTCCCTTTTATAAAACCTTCAAACACCAGTGAGTGATATAATCATAATTTAAGGAGAGGCTATGTAGCTAATGGTAGCCTACCTAAAATGTATATTATTTTTCCATAATTGTTTGCGTGTGCTTGGCCGTTTCCAAACATCTTTGAATAATACACTGTCAGAAAAAAAAGAAAATAGGAAAATTAGGGTATAGGCAACAGCTTGTCAGTGGGGCAGTAGGCCCTTAAATGTAGGCTACTCCTATCCTTAGGATGCATATTATTGGTAGGCCTACCTTACAGCTGCATTGTACAGTATAGTAATATGCACATTTTGGGTAGATAAGGTTCCTTTGGGGTGATGTCCAGTGACATGCTAAAAATACAATTTCTTAATTGTGTCAGTTGCTGAATTCGGAACCGCATAGGCTACTTGTACAGCTACTAGCATATTGTACTAGGCTACTTTTACCATATCGCATATGACAGAAATAGTAAGAGTAGTATGCTAATATACGGTTCTGAATTCAGCATCTGTCATGACTGCTGAATCAAAAAATTGTAAATTTGAAGTATGCTACTTGTTCAGTGGATGCTGGATCCAGTTAGCACAGGTGTAAGAGCGACATCTTGTGGTAAAACAATTTCAGCACAGCTTAGTAAATATTTAAAAAACTTTAAACGACGACCACTATTTTCAAAATAGCCTCTTTCCATCATTCCATGCAAAAAAAAAAACATTTTGGTATTGGACAATTTTTGTACCGTATGATGCCATATATGATATATTGTTAAATTGTTAGGCTGGCGGACAAACCTGTTTCAAGGTTATACTCTAAATAATACAATGCTGCCCCTTAGCGGTGGTTTTGAAATCAACCTGACATCAGCCACAGTAGGCTATACGCTGCGCTATTATAATGAAGACCTCGCTGAAAAACGCTCACTGTGTATTATTGTAATAACCTATTATATGTCCCTCCTCTGATAATTTTTTTTTTTTTAAGATTTGTCTTTCTGCTTTATTCTTTAGAGTTTTTTTTTTTAGTTTAAAGTGTGCAGGATTTGACTAAATCAATGCCGCAGAGAAGATCAGGGTTTTTAGTGAATTATTTGAAATAACGTATTTTATTTCAAACTGATATGCACTCCAAAACGTAGGCTATTTGGGAACTTTTCAAAATCATTTATTTTGATTTATAGTTTACCATGATATTTAGATGTCACCTTGCTCGTGGGTAGCCTAGACCGGGTTTCTTCCGAGATTTTCACTGGTTTAACACGCTCTCTAGCATCTACATGGTTGACACTGACTCAACACATATAGTTTGAGGGTCCTGCTGCATTCCAGCCGGCTGTTATAATAATAGCTGAAAGTAAGACCTGCTGTAGTGAAACGGAGGCGTGCGTTAGCCCCCTTGGATCAAACTGGGGTTGTATTTTTTTTTCTTGCTTTGGCGCACGAGGGGGAGGAGAGAGAATGAATATCAAAAATAAACCGCGTACGCTGGAGAAGCACAAGACAGTATAAATACCAGCAACGCGAACATTCTTCGCTTACAGTTAGCCGGATGAGTGTTATCTTACAAGACTGTTTTTATGAACTTTCGAGACTTAGCCTTAGCTACTTTTTATTCTTATTAAGTCAATATTTATATTAGGTTTTTCATAGGATTTTCATTATCTTCACCTGCATCTTTGTTTTAAAATAGAACTATCTGTGCGAAACATACAGTTTTGAAAATTTCCGAATTCACTATTAAAATGGTATCCACAATAGTTGTTACATATTTTTCTTAGTAAATCTTATGTCTCGGTTTGCTCTCTGTGAGCTAAACGAGGAAGAGGAAACTGTGCCAATAAACCTTGCATTCAAAAAAGGTGTTTTTTGGAGGAATGAAGAGAGAGCGCGTTTTAAGATCAGTGCCTTTGGCCAACTTTTTGTGCTTGACCTGACGCCGGACAGCAAGTTCGTGTCTCCAGCATTAAGCGTCCAGCGCATTAACGCGAAGAATCTCCCCGCGGTTCTGGACGCCTCCAGGAGCGGAGGTTCTCTCGGAGGTGTCACCCAGCACGGAGACAGCGGTGTGGACCTCAGAGACTGTTTCTACACTGGAACGGTCAACTCCGAAAAGGAATCTGTAGTTGCTGTCAGTTTATGTCACGGCATCCAGGGTACTTTCATAACGCAAGGGGACGAGTACTTTATTCAGCCTAAAGCAAGTGTCAAGACCACCGGGAAATCTTTTACGCAGGCGCACGTAGTTAAAAGGCGAGTCTTTTTCAACAACCGTGGAGCGTCAAATATGGTCTTTGATCAAATAAAAGTTGTCCGTTTTGTGAATGAGAGCAACCTGAACTCCAGTGAAGACGAAGACGGCAAAATGAGACGCGCAAAAAGATTTGTGTCTGCTGCGAGATACATCGAGACTCTGGTAGTGGCCGACGCTTCAATGACACGTTTCTATGGAGATGAGATACAGGTTAGTGAATCTGTGTCTTTAATCGCAAATTGCTCATTTAACATTTTTAATTTACAAATTTAGCAGTATTAATAGGCTATTAGATCTGCCCATCGGGTGCATAAACGACGTTTCAGTCATCTAATTCATTCTGAAACACAATAGCTATAGCAGCTCTCTTTTTTTTAATTTTCGCATTTTTGCGTTTTACAAGCTAATATCTTTAAATAGCCAATATAGGCCTACCCAAATTATTGTCCTTAGCAATGCGGACAACTGTGACTGCAATATGTCTATTTATGGAATATTTGTAAATACTTTTAACTGTAACTTGCACCCGCCTTCAATACGTTTTCCAGGTGACATTTAATACCCGAACAAAAATTAAGCATGGTTTTATTATTGTCAACGTGTGTACGTTTTTTTGTTTGTTTTTTTGTTGATGTTTTTTGGCGGATTTATTACCATTTGTATAGCCTACCACAGTTTTACTACAAATACCAAACGAGCCGTTGCAAACCCGTGCCTAATTTGTAGTTACCATGGTTGAACTAGCCTAATACCATGTTTTTATTTTATTTTTTACCTTTGTTATTTTTCGTAAGGTATGCCTACTCTGAGCATGTGCGGGTCTTGCGAGAGTGTATATTTCTGAAGACATTTTCGGTCAATATACCGCTTTCTTGTATGAAGCATCCTAGCGAAGAACAGGCTTTTTGAAAGTCGAAGATGTTTCTCTCCGCCGCGAAAGGTAGCGGATTAGCATAATTTTGCCTGTGGGATGTGTTTTGAAAAGTGAAAGCGTCAGTGTCTTCTTTCTCTCCATGCTCTCCATGGCTTGCAACGGGGTTTCTCTCATTGAAATAGAAAACCCGGAGTAGGCTAGATTGGCGCTTCTGAACCCTCTGAGCGAAATTTGTAACTCCGCTCTACCTGCATAGTGCGGGTGACTGGTGTCTGCATGTTGCATAGAGGAGGAGCTAGACTAGGTCAAGCTCAGCCCATGACGTCCAGAAAGGTGGTGCTGGACGTAATTTGGCTCTGCAGTGAGCCCCGCTTGCGTTTCTTTCTTGGAGAAATGCGAACCATGGCAGTGGTTAAAATCCGCGGGTCCCCCGAATCGCTACGCCGTCTTTTGGAGCTGCAAGTTTTTCTCATTCAGGGACATATTTCCATTGCAGTCTTTATTATTATGTCAAATTCACACGTACAAATAATCAGCCTATGCGTATTTGCCGTGCTGTCCAAAGGGAGCTCTGAATTTGGCCCAAAACCAGAGTACTCCCACCATATCCCTGGCTGGAATAAGAACTAGCCAAGAGTGAGGAGTCGGGGTGGTGGAGGGTGGATGCAGAAAAACTGTCGAGAAACATGGTGTGTCGCCTATGGGCCCCCTCTTGTGCTGATTGGGTAGGTAGATCATTAAACGTGTTCCTCCCGAACTTTGTTAATAAAACATAATTTTCAGCTGCATTCACAAGGCGATTGAAGTATAATTTATAAAACAAAGTAGCTCTTAATTGTCTATGGTTTAGAATTGAAAAGTAACATAAATCAGGCAAACCACTAAAACGTGTGGTTTGAGGCTGACTGTGGGGTTGATACTGATTGTAACAAAATATGAAACTATAGTATGTGAATCAGATGGGGGTTGAAAGGACCATCTGGAAAAGAAGGACAGACAGGAGTTGTTTTTGGCCAATATTTTTGATATAAAGAAGAACATATTTTTAAATATTTTGGTCCCACAAACATTCAGATTTGGGCTTCCCCTTTAATGAAGCAAAAACTTAACATAGGCCTATGTCTTTATTAAGTCTACTGTGATTTTTGTGTATCATCTGCTGCATTAATATGTCTACCCTTACGAAAAAGAGGTATAGGCTACTTCAAGTTCATTTTATGAAGTATACTTAATAAATGTTCAAGTATATTTCAAGTATAGGCTACTTTATGTAGTAAATATACTAATATCAATGTGTACTTGTAGTAAACTTGTAAGTAAACTATTTCAATACTTCTTGGGACCCATTTTTAGTAGCCTATATAAAAGTGTACGTTTAAGTGTAACAGTAGTAAACTTTAAGTACACTGCAGGTTTCTCATTTGTAATGCATCTGTACTAAGTGAACTTATACGTATACTAGTAGTTTACTATTTTAATACAAGTAGTAGGCTACATGTTTTAGTTAAAATACACACTAAAGTGTACTCTCAGTAAAGTATATTTAATAGGCTACTCGATCAAAAGAGACACAACTACTAGCCAAGTATACTTTGATCGAGATATAACTACTTAATCTTTAGATCGAGATACTTAAAAGTATAATTGAGTCCAAATATACTTGGACTCAGTATAAGTTAAGTCCACTTAAGTGTAATTTTAAGTATATTTCTGAGATGTACATAAAGTATATTTCTGAGATGTATATAAAATGTAGACTGAAAGTATACTTTCTTATTTTTAGTTTAAAAGAATTATACTAATAAAACACTTGAGTAAACTTCTTTTTCGTAAGGGTAACATGGATACTTATGCCTGTTTTTAAAAATTTTGTCAAGTCATAGTCTCCTAAGTATGAAACTGAAAACAGTCAATCAGACAACCATCTAGTTTTAATGCCAATAGATGTTTTTGGTACTATATATCCAGGGGTGTATTTTTTAAGTATCTTTGAGATTTGTTTACACAGTGTATATCCACAGACCATTGTTTAATTACTAAATCATTTTTTTCTCTCTTTATTTCTGCAGCACTACCTCCTGGCGGTGATGTCCATGGCAGCTCAGATCTATGCACATCCAAGTCTGAAAAATGCTGTTAGTCTGTTGGTAGTAAAGATGGTGGTTGTTGAGGATGAGGAGGTGGGACCTGAGCTTTCAAGCAATGGCGGTGTTGCACTGCGCAACTTCTGCATGTGGCAACAAAATTTCAACCCAGGCAGCCAAAGGCATCCTGAACACTATGACACTGCCATCTTGTTCACTAGAGAGGTGAGAAACACATTTTTTTCAAAAATAATCAAAATTTGAATTAAATCCCAACAGTAATTGAGATCTCATCATCTTGTGCACCATGTCAGTCACCTACAACAGTTGCAATAAAAAAAGACACAACTGGACATGTAATAGCAGATTTACTGTTAAAGGGGCTATGTGTAGCTTTTAGCGGCGATATTTCAGATTGCAACCAGTTTTTACAAGAGCGCTCGTGCGCATGCTCGAACTCAAGAGCGAGCGCTCATGGTACCGGCCACACTGAGACTTTCAACACACCGGAGAAAGCATCACAATAGGGATGAAAGCTAACTCCAGGTCTGTTTTTATACCTACCTGTACCTAATACAAAGCGGAGGTCTCTCCATAATTCAAACGCTCTGCCGATGTTGATCCGTGTTTTCGTCCTGAGTCGATCAGAATCACGTTTGGCCTGACGAGCTTCAGCAGATAAAACTTTTTTTTTGTTTTTTATATTTATGTGGAGTTTGTGTTGGAGTGTGTGTTGTGCTGGAGGTAGGTCGTTTTTTGGTGTTATCAGACTCATGTCGTTCGCTGCAGTGCCGTCGCAGATACTGTATATAAAAAGGAGAGATGCTCGGGAGCTCGCATGCACGTCACATCCGATGGATTTCGCGGTAAATCCGACCTGGAGACTTCACATAGAAATATGAATATTGGCCTTCAGAGGGAATAGCAAAACCCAACAAGTGGATCATTGTAATGTGTGATTACAACCCCTTCACACACAGGCAATAAAAAAAAGGATTCATTTTAGAAGAAAAGCTACATAGCACCTTTAAAGGTGCATAACGCAGGTCTCTGAGTTTTTGCAGAACTACGACCCCTCTGGCGACAAGCGAAACTGCAACCAGAGGTGTGCACGCTCATGGAGCACACGCACACGCACGCTTGCACGAGCTGTTCATAACCAAAGGAGCATCAGCCGCACAAATCTTTTGTTCACAGTCATAATGTCTTCAGAGGTTATAAAGTTATAAATCTGCAAGTCATTTTACATATATGAAAGGAAAGGCATTTGAGTAAATTACACACTTATGTGTGAGGGGAAAACGGGGGTAGAAGAAAACTTCAGTTTTTGTTTCCATCTATCTCCATGTTGAACTGTTTTATGCGTTTACTGTATCCACTTATAATTGTATTATTATGGAAACACGTTCATGAACAATTAAGTTATTAATTTGTAAAAGCTTAAAATAATAATCATACCATACACAGTTGGTCAACAAAGTACACTCAAATGTCTCAAGGTAATAAACAATCAAATGGCACTATATCCGCTTTCATAACAAGTAGTTATAGGAACTTAGTTATAGGAACTGTCCACTTCTAAACAGTTCTAAGAACTACTCTCCCCCAAACTCGGTTTTGCTGTTTGCGGTCACACTGGCCAGTGGCCAGAACCGAGTGACGCGAGCACGGCGGCGCCACATACAACAACAACAAACCAGCATGGAGGAGGCTATCGCAATGTTCCCGTTCTGCCTACCGGGACCTTAATAACGGAGTACGAACGGCGGCGTTTAAAGACTATGGTGGACAGTCTAAAGTAATATGATGGAAGAAGATAGAAGAGCAGAGCGCAGGCAAAGGACGTTAGCAAAGAACACAAGGCTACCGGTAGGCTATACACAAAAACATAGTTAGCATCTTTTATGGGACATGTTTTATGTTTCATGTTGTACTATTCTTCCGAAGACAATTCCAAGTTTATCACCTGTTCACTGACAATGGTAACGTTAGTCAAATCAATTCTGATTGTACATTTATCTAGCTTAGGCTAAATCATTACACATTTTACGTATCGTCATTTGTTGTCATAGATTTGCCGCATCAGACATTAGAGACTGGGGTATATCTTACCGTTTTATCAAGAAAACAGCCAACTGAGGATCCAGTTTGAGCCCTAGAGCAGACCGGAGATCTATCCATTTGTTGAAAGCCTTCCCGATGCTTACTCTCGTCTCGTCTTATTCCGACGCCTGACTCCAATTGACCCTTCGCGTGGAGCTTGATTGACAGGTGTTCTAACCAATCATACTTCGCCATCCGCCATTTTGTCCGAAAAAGCAGCCAGTAGAGTTAGGAGGATTTTAACTTGGTAAAATGAATATACTGACGCCTTTCCGCGGTTAAAACAACATTACTTCTTATGTTCGTTCATGTTTATTTGATGCTATAAATGAACTAGAAGGAAGAGATGATCGGATCACGAGCAGCTTTAACGGATGCTCTACAGCGATCTGTCACGGCACATTAAAGAGCCCCAAAACGGTATTTATTGTTTAAATTTCTTTCAAAAAATGACCACATTTGAAAGCTGAGACTTTGTTTAATATGTTTAATATCAAAAGTAACCGAAAAGTAACCTGGTCTGTCCTGTCTGTCCGCGTGTTGTCAGTCTCCTCTCTGCTCCGCGATGTATTTTTCACTGCGTGAGAACATGGTGAGAGCATGAGAGCAGCATAGCTTGTCGGAAGCGACAGTAACTAAGGAGGGCGGGTCTTTGCGAAGGGTCAATTTGTCCCTTTTGGTCAATAACTAGACAAAAGTTTTCTTTTCTTTGTCTTACGTGGAGTTTGCGTTGGGGTTTGGAATGAACTACAAGCCGGTCTCTTTGAATCCATCTTCTACTTTTGTCGAAAGTTGACTAAAGTTTTGTCGCTCGAGTTGTCTTTGCTGATACGGAGAATGGCGGCTAACAATAACAAACCCCCGAGGCATCGCCTGGTGAGCGTGAACGCGCATGACGTCACGCCCAGTCTCAGATTCGAGCCCGAATCCCTCTTATTTATTTTACTGTACAGGACTATAGAGTAGGGCTGTTCGATTCCGGATTTTTTGGAATCGATTCCGATTCCGATTCCTGTTTCTGGAATCGAAAAGAATCGATTCCAAGAATCGATTCCACACTGTTATTTTCGATTCTTTTTTTTTTTTTAAATACCAACACCGTGTCAAACATTGTCACGTCTTTTACCGTGCCACGGACCACGGTGCCACACAGCGAGAAACTTTGTACACCTGGCGTGACAAGCGAGACGTATTGCGTGCTGTTCTGTCATAAATAAAACGAGGCATTTACTTCGGGGATTTGTCACGCGTGCTTCCTGCGTCAGGTGTAGACAGACACAGTGTAAAGACTATGAATATGTTCACCATATAGCCTATATGGTAGATTCTATTTATATACATAGGCCTAATACACACACGTACACACGAGAGAAACCGAAGTGTCCGAGCATTAGAAATTAATTGGTACATGCCAGGTAATATATAATTACTAATGAGGCATATGGACAACAATAATCAGAAGGCTACAAATGTCTTATTTAATAAATATAAATAATTCGAACACATAAACATTCAAATGGTGGATTAAATAAGATTGGATTTATGTAGTAGGCCTAAGATTTCATAACTAATCACTGCACCACAACCAGGTTTTACAGTTCTTAAGCATAAAAAAAATAATAGCTGCGTCCCAATGTGCATACTATGCCCTAAATAGTATTGAAAATTACTAATGTCACATACTATTTAGGATGGATAGTATGCACATTGGGACGCAGCTAATGACTCTGAATTTTATTCACTGACATCGGGATGTTGTCAGTGCAAGTCGGTATCACGAGAGCTGTGGAGATGATCATTCTGCAATTAACCAGGGCAGTGTTGGGAAAGTTCATTTTCTACATGAACTAGTTCAAAGTTCAGTTCACAACTTTTAAATAAACTAGTTCAGTTCATAGTTCATATAGCCTACTTCAAAAAAATGAACTATAGTTCATAGTTCTTTTTTTCCATATGTTGCTGCGAGCAATTATTATTATTGCCACAGCCCATATACAACCACAGAGCAATTATTTTATCGACTGGCAAAGTTTGCACAGAAATGTAAGATTTTTCCCATCCTCACCGACCTTGTCATAAAACTCGTAACTTAAATAAATAAATAAATAAATAAAACTTGTCATAAAACCTTGCCTCCTCGCTCGCTGCTTTGTCGACGACATGCTGCTTTTTGTTTTGATGACGCATGCGGCGGTGCGCGACACTGGTGGCTGATGTTGCCAGATTGGGTTTTTTTTCGCTACATATTAAGGCCTGTTTACGGTGTGTTTTAGCTGGGTTTTCGCCTGGAAGGCTCTAGAAATCTGGCACCCTGTTGAACAAAGTTAAACTGAGAGAGCGCGCGTTCACAGACACCAGAATGAACGCGTTAACGTTCATCAGGCAGTAATTCAGTAAGTTCAGTTCACGTTCAGCACTGTTTGGTGGTTTGTAAAAGGCTGTGAACTAGCTGGCCTAATCATTTATTTAGTCTGAACTTTATTGCTTTACAGGTGACGTCTGAAGTGATTGTGTTGACAAATTAAACCGGCTACAGGCCACGGTTTTTGTTAAAAAAAAAAAAAATCTTAGAGAGGAGTCGATTCCCCTTAATGGAATCGATTCCAACCTTTGGAATCGATTCTCAATTCCCAACGCCTCGGAATCGAGGAATCGATTCTTTTTGGAATCGATTCCCAGCCCTACTATAGAGGCAATCTCAGTGATCAGAGAAGGGCTCATTCAGCCCATCAGGCAATTGTTTACGCATGTATGGGTTAAAAAACGGGTATTTTTAACATGAAATGTTGCGCAATGCACCTTTAAAATCAGAAATATTTAGATTTAGTAAATTTTTTCATCAGGAAAAAAGGCAACTTTCTCCCCAACATTTTCAGTCCACACACATTTTACAGCTTTTGATTAACTCACTTGGCTAGCACTTTTCCAAAACAAGACATCATTTAATTGATGATCACAATGCTCAACAGGGAGCCCCTTGTTCAATATTGAAGACAGCACACATTAGATTGGAGCACTGCCAAATCCAGAGGGTTAGCACAGCATAAAATAGATAGGAGAAACAAAAAATTGGCTGGACATCCAGCTGAGAGCAATACAACAGAACTCATGGAGGTCTCAGTCCTTCTGCGGCTAGATGGAGAAACAGGTGTTTTTTATTTAGTGGAGGAGGTCTGTGTGTCTCTGGTCGTCTCACATGGCTTCACTGAGACGTCTTTCACAGTCAAGGTTATCCCTGTCTGACAGGGAAGTGCTGGACCAGACCTATTGGTATGTCTGTGCTGTGTGGTCCAGCTATCTCACAGTTAATTTCCCCCTTTTTTTTATCTAGTACACAGTTTTTTTATCTAGTCTGCCGTGTATTTGCTTCATTTTACGATGGAAACACTGACAAATATGTTTTGCTGGCAAGAGCCTGCTTGGGGAAAAAAGGCTGTCTGGAACTAATGGAGCGATGGCTGGATATTAGTGTCTCAGATGTGTCCCCCTCTCTTCTCCTCTTGCTTTTCTTTCTTTTTTGTCTCACATCTCTCTTTCTCATTTGCCCACTTGTCTCTCTCTCTCTTTTTGACCTCAGGATATTTGTGGATATAAGGATTGTGACACTCTGGGTGTAGCTGATGTTGGCACTATGTGTGACCCCAAAAGAAGCTGCTCAGTTATAGAGGACAATGGCCTTCAAGCAGCATTTACTGTGTCACATGAACTCGGTATGTTCACACACATGAACAGACTCCATGTCTATTAATAGTTGGACATCTCACCCTAACTGACTGTTTGGACAAGAGCATGTGTTTCCAGACTTAGTCATTAATTAATGTAAACCAGCTGTTTTCAGCAGCTAAAGTACACTGAGAGCTTTGTGTGAATATTAGGGCTGTAGAATGATTTCAAATTTTAATTGAATTTTAATTCTGATTAAAGTTAGAATTTGGTTCTAAAATGTTGAATCATATGTCAATTCAAAGACATTGCGTTATTGTAGTAGACTAGTAAATGAATGAATATACTTACATATTGTAGTGGCTTTAGAGGTCACTGTATTGCTGATACATATATCGAGTTGTCAGTCTGTCCTAGGGCAAGTTCTTGTATTCCATCTGTGCTATTTTCTTGAATCATATTTTCAGGAGTGAGCTTAAACAACCCATACAGAGTATGCACACACAAATAGGTGTTCAAAATACAGGTACATTTATTGGCTAAATTATTAGATTATTATACATTCAATTATTAAGCACCAAGTTCCAGTAGTAGGTAGCTGCAGTGTTGTTGTTTCTTTAAATGTTTGGTTGTAAGTGACACCCTGATCACCGTCATTTAGCCAAGTAAGACATGGTCCTGGATCAACATATGTTGTTGATCCTGGATCAACATTCCTGTCCCAAAATGTAGTCCTTACCCAATTCCTACCCCTAAACCATAACCCTACCCATAACTTTTCCCTAAAATCAGAGGGTAATGAAAGGTGAATAACACTGATGTTTAAGTACTTCATACTGGTTCTAAGTCTAAACGTGACATAAACTGTAAACTTGTCTCTCAAATCGGATTGGTTGATTGGAAATTTGATCCAGGATCAACAAAGAAGTTGATCCTGGATCATGTGGTACTTGGTGAAATCACGTTCACCGTGACACCCTCTGGAAAGTCAAAAACTACATAGTGAGCAGCAGTGATAAACATCAATGAAAGATATATAGAGCACAGTCATTTTGAGGAGCACAGCGATGTCTGAAAGTTATTACACTGTACATGTACATCTTTTTGTTTTCTTCTCCTTTTTTCAGGCCATGTACTCAGCATGCCACATGATGATTCAAGAAATTGTGAGAAATGGTTTGGGCATCTCAATGGACATCATATGATGGCTCCTTTCTTCATTCACCTCAACAAAACTCTTCCCTGGTCTCCATGTAGTGCTCTATACATCACAGAGTTCTTCGACAATGGCCACGGTATGATCCTTCTCTGTTTGTCAGGATACTGTTTTAATCATTTCCCTCCTTTAAAAGTTTTATGTCAGTGAAAAAGTACTCCCAGAAAAGCAGTACCATTTGTTTTTCTCTTGTCTTTCTGAGTGTATCTTTTATTAACCGCTGGTTTTCTCTCTGTTAACATTAGGTTTTCAGTTTTTGTTTGGTTTTGGCCTTAGAACATAATGGTGCATATTTCCCAGAGACACAGAGGGAAAAAAGACAATAACATTCAGTGAAGTTTTTGAGACATTTGGCTTAAATTGTAAATCTATCATTTTAAAGTTAATGGAAACATGTCACAGAGAATCTACTGTATAATTTTGATCTTAATGTGCGGTGAACAATCTCTATAATGTAGATGCCTGTGTTTTATGAATTTACTTTCTTCCAGTGTTTTGCACGTTTCTTGTTTAAATTCCTCTTCGGTCTGAACTTACTCCCTAACCACTAATAATGGGCTGGTTGAACCGCACTGTGTAATTTTGCTGAGAGTGTCAAAACTAACAGTCTTTGCAGAGCAAGCTCACTCACTTCATCTATTAATGCTTTGTATGAATATATACTACTGTTAAAAAGTTTGGGATCTGTAAGACCCCTGATTTTTTAATGTTCCTTATGCTCACCAAGTCTATATTTGTTTGATCAAAAATACACTAAAACAGTAAAATAGTGAAATAGTATTAAAATTTTAAATCACTGTTTTCTATTTTAACATATTTTAAAATCTATTTTATTCTTGTGATAGCAAAGCTGAATTTTCAACAGCCATTGATCCATGATGGAATTGTTAGGAAACTGATTTAAAGGTAGGGTAGGTCATTTTTTATAAACACCTTTTGTTATACTGGTTTAAACTTTCTTCACATCCTGAGAGCAATCAATAATAGAAGTGGTCTAAAAAAATTATATACATATCAAGTCTCAGGACCAAAAAATATTGAACTTTTGAATGTTAGTTTCCTATCTATGAAGCTGTGAAGTTGTGATGTAACTTCATGAAGTGAAAGATCTTTCAAAAGGGACTTTAGATTTCTGACATGCCGAGGGGGATCTGTCCAGACTGCCTATATGGATACCTGGTGTTAACTGTTGTTCAAATTAAATAGAACAATTCACAATAAAGATTCGCTCAGATCAGAAAAGTGACAGCTCAGGAAATACGGTAGACATATTTTCTCCAGTTTTTGATTTATCTCCGTCGATATCTCAGTCTACACGCTCTCGTTCCCGGTCTTCCATTGACTCATCTTCAGTGACTCACACATTCCAGGTTTAACAACTGTTTTCCCTCACAGAAACATTATTCGTAGCCAAGCACATGCCGTCTTTACCGGCCGTACTGTTGCCACAGGTAGACTATGAACTGATACGACTTCAAGGCTGTTATTTTCTATTGTTGCTATGCCTGTATCCGTTTCAACAAAAGCCTTTCATTACTAAGCATTCATAACATTCATGTAGGTGTGCAAAGCTGTATTGAATCTTGTCCAAATTCTTAATGTGTCCTCAATACTTTAAGCCTAATTAGATTTCACAGTATCAGTCTTGGAAAAACACAAAGGGAGTCAATAAGTCTGCATTATTGTTTCATGATGTTATACTGTCTCCATATCTTTATCCAAATGGATAAAACTATGTTTAGGAAGGACATTCCTTACAGAAAAATTATACTTTCTTTTCTTACTGATTCGATTGTTTTGTTCTAGAGTGAGCTAACTCCACAATAATAGGTTACATAATGGAAATCTCCAGATGGAAGACTATTATGTCTTACGCACATTGGGATTAGAGGAGGTACAGTGAGATCTCTCTGCTATGAAAATAGTTCCCTCAAGCTAAGGTGCACACCTGTTTTAGACTCGCTGAATGTAAGAGATTGTTTTATTTGAAGTAAACACTCGGTCAATGGCAACATTCTTAAAGAAAACAGTCCAAACCACCTCAGAAGCATTATTACAGAAGCTAGCAGTTGAATATCTCTACAAACATACAGCTGAATAAGACCCTGCATATGTATTCCTCAGGTGACTGTTTGCTGGATCCACCTGAGATGACCATCCCTTTACCCGCTGAGCTCCCGGCCATACGTTTGGTCTACAACGTCAGTGCCAGCAGACGTTTGGGGACAAATACATTCAGTGTCCTAATGCTCCTAAAGAGCAGGCATGTGCACAGCTGTGGTGTCAAGAGGAAGGAAAGAGACAGTGCACTACCCGGAATGGAAGCCTCCCCTGGGCCGACGGTACTCCCTGTGGGGAGGACAGGCGATGTCGTGAGGGTTTATGTCTGTCGAGTGCTCTGGAGGAGGCGGGAGAGGGGAAGGTATGCATGGCCAGGATGTGTATGTGCGTCATCCAGTTTTATCACACTTCACCTGTCAGCATGTATGCATCTAAAGTGAAGGGGGGGGACGACGACTGGAAACACCTCTGTACAGATTTATGGGCACCACTTGAAAAAGATATCTGACATTTTAGGTGACGCCTTGATTATGGGCCCTACACTCCCTTTTAAAAAATGTAAACATTAGCACATACTGTCCCAATTTTCTCTTTTGATTATTCAGAACTTTTACGTATTTCCCTTCCTTTGACATCAAAGATGACACATTCTTTTCACCATACTGTTTACATGTTTGAAAAATTCTTAGAGTGAGACTCCTTGACAGAAATGAAACGTATTCCTCTCCTCTTGGATCCCAACCAGGCCCTGTCTCTGAGCAGCTTAAAATAATCAATCTATTTTAAATCCAGCTTCTAAATGCCAGAAAGGAGTTTATATAGAGGGAGCCTTTAAAAACTCAATTATTTTTGAGCCTTCCATTTTCATATGCATGTATTCAGCAAAGCCTCTTAAAAAGTGTGATTATATTAGGTATAGTGTAAAAAAACAACTAAAAAAAAACTTGTGATCCCAGACGACCTGGCTGTGAGAAGGCATCCTTCAGCCAACTCATAAAAAACCCTGACAGAAATGCAGTGTGGTATGCTCACATTCTGTCAGCACTACGCTTACTGGAAGTGATGTTTAGGACATTGCAAGGCTACATCAGGGGTCAAGATGAGCACTGTGATTGACACTGAGGTTATAGAGATATTTGAAGTTTATAAATATTTATAAATGTTGTGATTTTACATACAGTGTATAATAAAATGAAATAAAAAACGAATATAATTATATAATAATAATAATTGCTTTCTACAATTTATTTATATCATTTTGTTTCATTGTTTTAAGAAATTAATACTTTTATTCAGCAAGGACACAAAATTAATACTTTTATTCAGCAAGGACACTTTAAATTAATCAAAAATGACAGTAAAGGCATTTATAATGTTACTGTTAGATTTCTGTTTCAAATAAATGCTGTTCTTTTGAACATACTATTCATCATCCTGACAAAATGCATCACGATATCCACAAAAATATGAGAAGCACAGCTGTTGTCAACTTTGATAATAATAAGGAATGTTTCTTGTGCATCAAATCAACATATTAATATAATATGCATATAATGATTTCTGTAGGATCATGTGACACTGAAATTGGAGTGAAGGCTGGTGAAAATTGAGCTTTGCCATCAAAGGAATAAATTGACATTTTAAAATGTATTATAAAAGAAAACAAATGTACTGTTTTTACTGTATTTTTGTGTTCTTACTGTGTTCTTTTGGATTATGTTCTACTTGGTGCAACATATTACAGTGAAATGTATAAACAGCCTCTATTTGTCTTCCAGGTTCCAGTCAATGGTGGTTGGGGAGAGTGGGGCCCTTGGGGCCGTGCTCACGGACATGTGGTGGGGGTGTGGAGTTTTCTCACCGTGAGTGCACTGCTCCAGTGCCACAGAATGGGGGATCGTACTGTGTGGGACAGAGGGTCAAATACCAGTCCTGCAATACTCAGACTTGCCCAGAAGACCATGGTAACATTTTATAAATAAACCTCTTTGGGGTAGCATACTGTATGTCACATGAATGAAGTCAAGAGGTCCAAAACCCATGCATTTGTAATGCACCAGTGACTTTTATTTTTTATTCACAGGCAAAAGCTTCAGAGAGGAGCAGTGTGAGAAGCATAACAGTGATCGTTACTTAGACATTCAAGGGAACATAAAGCAGTGGATCCCCAAATATTCTGGTGTCTCTCCACGTGACCGCTGCAAACTTGTCTGCCGAGCCAAATGGAGCAATGAATTCAAAGTTTTTGAAGCCAAGGTACAGATCTGTTGAAAACGCTTTATTTTTAATCTAATCTGATCAGCAATAATGAAAATATGTTAAATAAATGTTAGTCTCTCTGTGTAACTGCCTGCTCTAAAGCTTTACTAAGATGTCAGTTGATCTCTTTCTTTGACTTCCCTCTTGCCACAGGCCCATTGATATCTTTACTCTCCCACTAAACTCTCATGCATGAAATATTTTCCTTGTTGTAAAATGTGAAACCTGAGCACCCGAGTCCTACAGTCCAGCTACTTCCTTAAGCTCTTGAGTGCACCTCTGTAACTGATATTTCAGATACAGCTGAAATGTAGTTGGTTTCGCGTCATCAGCATTCAGTTTTGGCCATTCCGCTTTACATGGAATAGCCATTATGTGAGAACGAATACACTGCACTAAGCACTTAGGCTGCCACTGCAATTTAAATGCACATTGTTTCTTTAAGCATTTGTTTAGTGTTTCTGTCTATTCTAATGATGATCTTTTATATGTTCTGGGCAGGTTGTGGATGGCACCACCTGCGGGCCAGACACCACATCTATCTGTGTTCAGGGCCAGTGCATAAAAGCCGGTTGTGACCAGGCCATAGGCTCAATTGAAAAGCTGGATAAGTGTGGTATCTGCGGAGGCGACAGTACGACCTGTAGGAAAATAAGTGGGTCACTAAACAAAGCTACGTAAGTAAAAAAATAAAAAAAAGACTAAAGTATTTTCAAGCATTATTAAAATGTTAGAAAACTGTTAAATATAACTCTGTGAAAGGACAGAATGAGCTGTTGATATAACTGACCATATTTAGTTTTTGATAAAGATGCACTGAAAATTAATATTTTATCCAAAAATAATGTACTGTATGAGCAATATTAAAATTCTACACTATTTTGTCTAAATAAATGAAAACTAAAACACCAAAATCAGTGCTACAAGTGAATGTAGGTATCACATAATGCAGTGATTCCCAACCCTGTTCCTCGCGGCACACCAACACTGCGTGTATTCTTTGTCTCCCTAATCAAACACACCTGAATCATCTCATTAGCTCATAATCACATGGGTTAATGAGCTGATGAGGTGAATCAGGTGTGTTTGATTAGGGAGACAAAGAATACACGCAGTGTGTGTGCGCGAGGAACAGGGTTGGGAAACACTGACATAATGTATAGAATGAAAATAGACAGTCATTTTGAGATTTGCTAAAGATTTATAATATACCAGGGAGTATAAATACCAGACAAACATAATGACAGACAGGTGAAAATCATATGTAACCATAAGAACAAATTAAAGGGATAGTTCACCCAAAAATGGAAATTAAGTCATTAATTACTCCCCCTCATGCTGTACTAACCTCGTAAGACCTTCGTTCATCTTTGGAACACAAATTAAGATATTTTTGATTAAATCTGAGAGCTGGATCACTCCTCCATAGGCTTCCTAAGGAATTGAAACTTGACGGCCCAGAAAAGTCATTGAAGAAAATGTTTAGGAAGGCCCACAAGGAAGTAATGGAATAGTCGAATAAAGTCGTTATTTTTGTTTTTTTTCCCCACAAAAAGTATTCTCGTCGCTTGATAAACTTATAGTGGAGCCACTGTAGGCACATGAAATATTTAAACATTTTCTTCAATGACTTTCTGGGCCGTCAAGTTTCAATTCCTTAGGAAGCCTATGGAGGAGTGATCCACGCTCAGATTTAATCAAAAATATCTTAATTTGTGTTCCGAAGATGAACGAAGGTCTTACGGGGTTGGTACAGCATGAGGGTGAGTAATTAATTACTTAATTTTCATTTTTGGGTGAACTAACCCTTTAAGATATAATCAGTAACCAAGGAATCCAAAACTAAACAGAGCGTGGAAACAGGAACTGAAGGAAACAAAACAGAAAATCAAAATAATAGACCATAACCGTGACACTTTGAGTAAAGAACATTTTAATAATCTAAAGAACCTTTTTTCCACTATCAAGAACCTTTTGTGCACTGGGAAGCTTCCATGAATGTTAAAAGTTTTCAGTAGATGCCAAGAAAGAACCTTTATTTTTACGAGTGTAATGTCAGCCAGTAACCAATATGGTACGGATATATCATGCATATGATATACTGTTTTCTTATAATATCTCCACAGCATTGGCTACATTGATATTGTTACCATCCCGGCTGGGGCTACTAATATTGACATAAAGCAACGCAGCCATCGAGGCATCGCACACGATGGTAACTACTTGGCGGTAAAGGCAGAAGGCGGAACCTACATCCTGAATGGGAATTTCTCAGTGTCTATGGCAGAGCAGGATATCCCAGTGCCTGGTGCCATGCTTCGCTACAGTGGCTCTTCCACCACCTTGGAGCGACTCCTCAGCTTTCACACACTTCGGGAGCCCATCACTGTCCAGCTGCTGTCCACTGCTGGGGACACTTCACCACCTAGGATAAAGTATACTTTCTTTTTGCCCAGGGATGTGCCTTTTAGCAAACCTGGCACAGAGAGCAGGATTTCGGCACATGTTATCTTGCCTTTTGGTGGAGCTGACTGGGTCTTAGGTGAGTGGTCTGAGTGCTCCAAGAGCTGTGGTGCTGGATGGTCCAGGAGAACCGTGGAGTGTAGAGATGGGCAGGGATCCCTGTCTTACTTCTGCGATGCCGACCTGCGCCCGGCAGACATCCGGCCCTGTGGGGATCTGCCCTGTCCCATTTGGCAAATGGGGCCGTGGTCAGCATGCTCACGGACTTGCGGACCCGGAGAGCGCCACCGTACCGTAGTCTGCATGGACTACATGGGCAAGGTTCTAGGGCATGAGAAGTGCAACCCAGATAAGAGGCCAGAGGTAGTTGTAGGAGAATGTTTTTACCAGGACTGCTAAAGCTGACATAGTGTACAGTGTTAGAGAATGAGGAGGTGGTGGGATATGTTGTGTCTGTAGTGACTGAGAAAGCCCTACCAAGCTTCACAAGCAATCAAAGGAGCACTTAGACATAACAAGGGCATTTGTTATGAATTATTATCTATATCATGGTTTAATCAAATTCTCTATGTCTTATTTTGTTTAATTTTAACCACAAAGGTAACCTCCCACGGAGATCTACCTCAGTCAATACAAGCTTCAATGTTCACAATTGTTTATAGAGTCCTTTGGAAAACAGCAAAACCTTTGAACAAACCTGCTGAAATTTTATTCAAACATCTCTCAGATACCTCCATAATGCAGTATAGTTTACTTCACATATGAAACAAGTCCAAATTTAATGATATACCTGAAGGTGGTCACATAATTCAAGTCAGAGCATCCACTTTCTTAAAAAAACGTCAGAATTGACTGCTTTTTATGCCTTCATACATGCTAGACAAATTGATTTCACACATTTATTTTAATTGCCATCTTTGTAGCATTGAGTCTGTTTCGTAATTATATCTACTACTTTTAATACTGGTATTACCCATGAAGGCTTTCAGATTTTTCATATTACAACACTGGAAGAAACAGTATTTGGAAGTACAGTCCTTTACTGGC
Organism: Chrosomus eos; assembly: GCA_036326025.1. Lineage (NCBI taxonomy): Eukaryota > Metazoa > Chordata > Actinopteri > Cypriniformes > Leuciscidae > Chrosomus > Chrosomus eos. The sequence goes on along the minus strand of CM070820.1, from coordinate 38,430,152 downwards.
CACACAATAGCTGTATTTGAACTACATACACAGAGATAAGAGCTGTTGGAATAGATACAAATATGCTAATTTTACTTTTATAATGTTACCTGGTTACGACTGTTAATTTGGATGAATGATTTTAGTTTGTATGTAGAATCAAAGTGGAACTCCCTTCTCTCACACGCTGTTGTTATTCAGCCATTAGGCAACAAGCTACCCCGGTCTGACAGCAACAGTGTAAAGACTGCAAAGCGTGCCTTAAATTTAAAAAAAAAAAATTGCAACCACTGGTGCACATTAATTAAAAGGGGATCATATAATATAACCGATACTGGCATAATGTGAGTTTACAGGAGAAAATTATTTATTGCTAAATCTTCATTTAGAAGTGGATAATTACTGTATATTATTGGACACACATGTGCCCTCAAGATAATTGTAATTATTACTAAAACTCAAAAAAAAAGAAAATACATTTCCTGTGAAAGACACTTTGAGATTGCATGCATTTTTGCAATCTATTTGGTTCATTTGTCTTTATTTTGTCTTCCAAGCTTTAGTTGACACTGTATAAATACATTTAACATACATCACTCTCACACCCATCATAAGAATGAAGAGAAAAATAATCATGAATGTTATATATATATAATAACAATGATAGGTCAAGTGTTTGTTTAAACGCAGTAGTACTACTGAGTAGACAAGCCTGATTTTTCTGAAAGTTTCCCTTTAACCAGAAGAACACTGATATTTTTCAATAAGTGCAAGAGTTGTTTCACATGTGGTAAAAGAGTGGTAAAATTTGATATGCAGTTGCAAAATTACCTTGCCTATAATTTAACTGAATAGGACCTGTAAAGAAAAAAATGAGAGAAAAGATTTGCATTCCGTTTGAGTCAAAAAAGTATGCAAGTTTTTGAATGGTGCATATTTGAAACTAAAGCATTCTATCCCTTCAATGAAGGTCTGCACAATGCTATTGTTATAGCTTCCTTTTACAAACTAGCCTATTTATTTTTTCTACCTTCAACACCTAATGTTTTTTTCCTTGATGCTGCTGTCTGTCTTATACATGATTGATGTATGAATTTAAATCAATTAAATATGTCTACAATAAAATTGTTCCTGATTAATTTGTAAGGCTTCCACATCAACACATTGAAGAGTCAATTATAGAGACAACCTATTACCTAATTTTACAAATCATTCATAAAACATTTCAGCAATGAACAAAAAAAGCTGTATAATACAGAATACATGGATGGAAATTGTATGTCCATACTAATAAAAGGCTAGGAACTAAGATTAAACCTCAGAGCACCAATGAAAACTCACAGAAGATGCAAATGTAGGAAAATATAAGGACTCTGTGTTAGAGGCTGTGTGCAGTCTGGTTATTTCAGTTGGATTGTCAGGGGGGAAGGTAAGTTTTCTACTTTAATTAAATCTTATTTTAAAAAGAACAAACTAGTACCTTGCCACAATTAACATAAAACAGCAGTCAGTCAGTGTTTACTTTTTCTATTAAAAAAATTAAAAAGAAAGAAAAAGGACATAGACAGGAGAGCTTTCTGGAACCAGTAACTCTGAAACGAAACTCCTAAATGGTCTACAAAAATTAAAATAATGCTTTTATTTTGTGTTATTGCGTCATCACGGCGCTTTTGAGGTCATCACTAAAAATGAAAGGTCAGTCGCACAAGCCCCGTGAAAAGCATTCTGGGATACAGTATGTAAACATCAGCCTCAAACCTGCCAGAGGAGATACCAATGCATTTCATACACAATGCATTTTTGAGCAGGCTTCTTTTTGTATGACTTTGCATTTTAATACAAACGGGGGGCCCTCGACTTCGTGATTTATCGGGATGTGACTCTGCTTTCAACAAGCGACAGTACTTCTGTGCAAGTGTCAGAATGCTAGCAGCTAGTTAGCTCGCTGCTGGCTCACATTCATGCGCTCATCATAGTTGTATAACATTTCACCGGATTCGAACGTTCTTCTTTGTTACCGGTGAGCTTGAAAGACATTCATCCAACTCGAGAAATGTTTTGTACACTGTGTTGACTCTGACGACACTGTTGTAGTCATCGTCAGAGATTAGCGAGCTAGCCAATGAATGCTGCAGGTTAGCTGGACGTTGTTGTTTTTTTTTAACTGTAAACGGTAAAGCACAAGTTTTACTATTCTTCTTGAGTAACGTTATATGCTCGCCACAAGTTTCTGGTAATGTCACATTGTTGACTCTTGGATTTTTCATATACATTATAACTTAACTTACTCTCTAATTTACTTTACACACCGCACAATAGCAGGCCACATTCAACCTGTCAAAATACGCAGCTTTGGGGGATCAGGAATTAAGTGTGCACTAAATGCGTGAATCTAAACTTTTGGTATGGGGGTTGAGAACATAGACAGTAAAAGAAAGGCTGACAATGATATTGTCACGGCTGCTATAGAATGCATGCTTGCGATTTGTTACACAAACAACAAAAGCAACTCGTGTGTAAAGCCACGCCCCTTTAAGGTTCCCCTATGATAAGTTTGACAGCCATCAACAAGATGTCATTGTCTCCTGCAGCTTCCTCTCCATTCATTACTTATGGATGAATGATGTCTGTAATTCTGCATTTTTGATATTGACTAAGATTTCAGTGTATCTACGTTTGCTACATTTTCCCTGAGCTAAAATATTTTACATGGATAATAACTTTTAATCGTTATACATTTCGAAACTGACATCTTTATATTTGTTTTGGGAGGCCTTCATACAAAATTAAAAATGTCTCATATTCACCCTCATATTTTTCCCAAACCACTACGACTCTGGGGAACACATATTAACTTTGAACGAAAGAATATTAGCCAGCGATGCCGTCTTGGTTGCTATGTTTTTTCATGTATACAATTTTATACTGTGTGACTAGTTTAAAATTATTTAAATATTTGTAAATACTCATAAATAATAATAAAAATATTAGAAATTAAGTCATAATTCAATGTTTGTCATTCATTAACTAGAGAATCTGTCCTGCCAGTTTCATAATGAACCGATTAAACTTCCATAATAACATAGTCTAACTGTTCTTTAACGTTGTGATTCGCGCCATTGCTTTGGCAAATAAATAGACTTCCATAACTTTCTTTGTTGAAAATACATATTTTATAATAATAATAATAATGTTAGATGTAGCATGTAAACCTTTAAAATAAACTGATTTCATGGATTCTAATTTTTACGTTTCATTTATAAGTTACCACATTGAACATTGTTAAAAGAATATTTTTTTTCTTCAAATTTTTCATGGCCCCCCAATAACTCTTGTAGGTTCATAGACCACAGTTTTAGAAAAAACCTGGCTTAGAGCATTGACACCTTAAAAAGCGGTAGGGTTTTTATCAGTATTTCAACTGTGTCGTCCAGTTACTGCTGGAGCAATAAATCAGAAACGTGCAGAGGCAAAGTTTTTTTTTTTTGTATAGCTATTTTATAGCCCTACGCTTTCATTTGTCCAAGAAATCTTGTAAAGTCTCTGTCACTGTGTGGAATGTAGCTTACCGTTCTAAGACCTCCAAGTAAAATCTTTCTTAGAATTAAGTGAATTTCTTAGATGTTTCTTAGCTTACTTCATCTCCTTGTTTGATTAGACACTGCAGTTGTAAATGTTTAACAGTGTGAGTCAAGGACCAAAGATGATCTCTTTCTCTCTAAAACGAGACAGACTCATTTGGACCTCTGTATAGTTTAGACATATCTGCCATCACTCTGTTAGCTGTCAGTTGGATCCAAGCAATTCTAAACCAATTTTCGGCAGATGTTATTTGAGGGAGTTTATTTGGACTTGGAAACGTTACAAAATCAGGATTTTTCAGCTCTGAATCATTCTAAGTATGTGCTTGTGCTTTGTGTCATAAGGATCACTGGAAATGAAAAAGTGCTGAAGGTGTAAAGCCTTGTGTCTTCTGTCTGTATATCTAGCTCTGTTAGATCAGCAGTGAGGAAGAATATTCCTGGACAGTGAGATTGATAAACTATTACTTGGGAAAACATTTAAGGGATTTTTTTTTTCTTTCAGAATAACAACATATTTTTAAGCATATCTATTTTCATTAAATGAACTTTAGCACAAATTTATTCTGTAATGATGCAGTATGTATTTAACATATTAATTTAAATTATATAAAATATAATATTACTTAAATTATATTAAATATTATATTAAATTATAATTTAAAAATAGGCTATGTGTGCATGGTATTTGGAGTTATCTTCATGTTTTAAATGATACTTTAATGACAGTCAATTATGTATATTCCTGCAAACTTACATCCCTACTTCAAATATTCAGTTACGGTTTGATTACTTAAAAAAACCTGTTGTAGTTTGCATATAAATGTTAGCCATTTTGTGAGACTAATGCATCTTATTCTGTCCAGCCCAGCCCAGACTCCTCATCCTACTGTGAAGGATGGGTGTGAAAACCTTCACTCACAACTCCCCCAGCCACAGCCAGGAGCTTTTGGATAAGCTTAACACCCTGCGAAGTGAGGGCCACTTCTGTGACGTTAACATTCGTGTACAGGGCCAGCTGTTCTCAGCCCACAAAGTAGTACTGGCCTGCTGTAGTGACTTCCTTCGAGCAAAGCTGTCTGGGAAGCCATCTGAAGAAGACACTGTGATTGTAGGTGAAGATAACAAACATGTGCTGGATCTTCAACACGTGACTGTCGCTGGTTTCGCCCCTCTTTTGGAATACGCCTACACGTCCACCCTGTCCATTAGTACGGAGAATATCATCGATGTACTCGCGGCGGCTAGCTACATGCAGATGTTTGCGGTAGCCAACACTTGCTCTGAGTTCATGAAGTCCAGTATCCTGTGGAACTCTGCATCCTCTGGAGCAGGAGGCCCTGGTAGCACCCTGCCCCCTGGTTTACACAGGCCCCAAGAGCCACCTGAAGGCCATGCGAGCTGCACCCTCGCCCCTGTAGATGCCCTCTCACCGTCTCCGGTCTCATCCGAGTGCAGCGTACCGGAACGGCCCATCCCTGTGTGCCGTGAATCTAGGCGCAAGCGCAAAGGCTTTGCGAGCCCGCAACCAGCATCCTCTACCTCTCCCCAAGTCCCCAACCCCTCGCCCTCCTCTTCCTCCTTCCCAGAGAGTTCAGCGCAGGCTCTGGAACCATCTCTGGCCTTCTCCTGGACATACCCCTTTGGTGTGGACAGGCGGTTTACGCCAGAGAAGTCAAAACTACCTGAAGGTCTCCTGGAAGCATCCGGAGCGTCGGGGCAGGACTCTAGTGGACGGGCACTGGTGGAGTATCTCGCCTGCGAGGGTCCACGCAGCCTGGGGGTTGGGGGTGTGGCAGGGGTAGAGGAGGAGGAAGAAGATGATGTGCAGGTGAAGGTGGAGAGGCTGAGTGATGAAGAAGTGCATGAAGAGGCTTCTCAGCCGGTCAGTGCTCCACACAGTTCTCTGAGTGACCAGCAGACGGTTCCTGGCAATGAACACTCCCAGGAAGATCTTCTCATCAGCCCCCAGTCCTCATCCATTGGTAAGACTCCTTACATTCATACACTGAACAAAATTATAAACGCAACACTTTTGTTTTTGGCCCCATTTTTCATGAGCTGAACTCAAAGATCAAGACTTTTTCTATGTACACAAAAGGCCTATCTTTCTCAAATATTGTTCTCAAATCTGTCTAAATCTGTGTTAGTGAGCACTTCTCCTTTTCCGCCATAATCCATCCACCTCACAGGTGTGGCATATCAAGATGCTGATTAGACAGCATGATTATTGCACAGGTTAAAAGGCCACTCTAAAATGTGCAGTTTTATCACACAACACAATGCCACAGATGTGGCATTCGATGGCATCTGGCACTTTGGAGGGGGGTTCTCTTCACGGATGAATCCTGGTTTTCACTGTACAGGGCAGATGGCTGACAGCGTGTATGGCATCGTGCGGGTGAGTGGTTTGCTGATGTCAACGTTGTGGATCGAGTGGCCCATGGTAGCAGTGGGGTTATGGTATGGGCAGGCATATGTTATGGACAATGAACACAGGTGCATTTTATTGATGGCATTTTGAATGCACAGAGATATGGTGATGAGATCCTGAGGCCCAATGTTGTGCCATTCATCCACGACCATCACCTCATGTTGCAGCATGATAATGCACGGCCCCATGTTGCAAGGATCTGTACACAATTCCTGGAAGCTGAAAACATCTCAGTTCTTGCATGGCCAGAATACTCACTGGACATGTCACCCATTGAGCATGTTTGGGATGCTCTGGATCGGCGTATACGACAGCGTGTTCCAGGTCCTGCCAATATCCAGCAACTTCACACAGTCATTGAAGAGGAGGAGTGGACCAACATTCCACAGGCCACAATCAACAACCTGATCTACTCTATGCGAAGGAGATCTGTTGCACTGCGTGAGGCAAATGGTGGTGACATCAGATACTGACTGGTTTTCAGACCCCCGGTCCCCCCAATACAGTAAATCTGCACATTTTAGAGTGGTCTTTTATTGTGGCCAGCTTAAGGCACACCTGTGCAATAATCATGCTGTCTAATCAGCATCTTGATATGCCACACCTGTGAGGTGGATGGATTATCTTGGCAAACTAGAAGTGCTCACTAACAGATTTAGACAGATTTGAGAACAATATTTGAGGAAAGATAGGCCTTTTGTGTACATAGAAAAAGTCTTAGATCTTTGAGTTTAGCTCATGAAAAATGGGGGCAAAAACAAAAGTGTTGCGTTTATAATTTTGTTCAGTGTATATACAATTTCTTGATTACACTTATTCTGTGATGATTTTTAAAGAAATTATACTTTTAGTGAGCAAGAACACATTAAATTAATCAAAGTGACAGTAAAAACATTTATTCAAAGTTCTGTCATGAAACTCTAGATACAGGGTCCGTACGGTCATGAAAAACCTGGAAAAGCAATTTCATGCCTGGAAAAGTTTTTGAAAAATAAATAAACCCAGAAAGTTTTGGAAAAGTCATGGAAATCAGTTTCAAAATATTTATATAATGGAATATATGTTTAAGTAATAATATTGGTTAAACAAACTACAATACTTAATGCACATTCAATTCTTCTGACTGCAGCATTTTCCATTCAGATTTCGTTGCAGCAGCGTTGAGCATTTTAACCAATCACACACGTTTCTGTTGAGCTTATGAATGTGATGACCAGTCAGATGCGTTCAGATTAGTCATCACTAAAGCTGAAAAGACTTTTATTCAGTGTACGTGCTGTCTGACTGAAGTCTGACTGAAACTCGCGAATTCACACTCATCATAAACAACAAAGTGCAATTGGATGTAAGAGAATCATGTCGCAATGTTGTCAGCTTCCGTGATTTTAACGGGAGTGTTTGTGAGAGTGCTTAAACTCGCTCTAGATCCACGTTATGGACAGCTTCACAATCAGTCACATTCTCTGCTCCCTTTCTGTATACAGTTTATTCCAGTTAATATAATTTTTTCATCATGCTGATTAGATTATGTGAAGTATTCATTTTCAAATGCAAAAAAAGCATTAAAATAATTCATAAATGGTTCTTGTTTTGTACTAAATGGTTGTTTTGCAGCCAGAATATGACATGCAGTTTCCCCAAACACAAAACAGTTTTATGTATTCTAATAATTGACATTAATAATTATTATTACAATATCAAGAGCATGACTTGACCCTCTAATGACCCTGTAATGAGTTCCTGTTAATTTGATCATTTATGAGTAAACAATCTGTGTAAATTAACATTTATGGTATTTCAGATGTAGCTTCTGTTCCACCTTTGCTGTGTAAAGATGGCTTTTGTTAATGATACAATTTTATTGGTAACAACAGTCCTAAAATTGTTTTCTTGTATTTAAGTATGGAATTAAGTATTTGACATAAAAGACAACACAAATCATAAAAAATTGCACTTATGAAGGTTAAGAAAAAATGAATGGAGGCAACACTGTTACCAAAATTTAGTTACCAAATTTTGTATTCCAAACCTTTGTCTCTGTCACTGCCACCTTACTTGCTCTCAGCAGTGTGTTGTGCATGTATCGGCAGTTGCAAGTTCCGTACTTGCTCTGCAGCAGCAGCAACAGCGTAGCAGATCTTTTCTGCCAAGACCAAACATTATCAACATTGTAATATTCATTACCATGCCAAACACTTGAGTTTGAGTTTGACAGAAAAAACATTACAAAAGATTTATATTTTAAATAAATGCTGTATTTTTGTTGTTTTTTCCTGTCTATTGATTATATTGATTAAAGAATCTGAAAAATTCAACTGTTTTACTCTGATCAAATGCTGTTTGATACAAATACTGACTACTGTTTTATTTTGATCAAATAAATGCAGTTTTGGTGAGCATAAGAGACTTTTTTTTTTTTTAAATGAAAAAAAAATGTACCAATCCCAGACTTTTGAATAGTAGTGTATATTTAAAACATTTTTGAAAATTATGTTATGTTAATCATGCATTTTTTTTTTTTTTTTTTTGATAATTGCATATGACAGTTAAAAGGTTAGTTCGCCCAAAAATGAAAATTCTTTCAGTAATTACTCATCCTCATATTGTTCCAAACCCCGTAAGACTTTCGTTCATCTTCTGAACACAAATTAAGATATTTTTAAAGAAATCTGAGAGCTGGCTCACTCCTTCATATGCTCCTTCAAATGTAATTGTTAGGAAACAATTGTAACTGAAAAGTTAGGAAAGAGATCATTAAAATAGTCCAAGTCAGTGGCTCAACCTTAAGTTTATCAAGCGACGAGAATACTTTTTGTGTGCAAAAAACCCTAAAATAACGACTTAATCCAACTATTTATTTTCTTCCGTGTGGGCCTCTGACATGAGTTCACGAGAGTGCCACGACGCATGCGTGAGGACTGAGTAACTTGTAGTCACTTGGACTATTTTAACGGTCTTTACTAACTTTTCTGGGCCGGCAGATGCAATTACCTAGCAGCATATGAAGGAGTGATCCAGCTCTCAGATTTCTTTAAAAATATCTTAATTTGTGTTCCGAAGATGAACGAAATCTTATGGGGTTGGAATAACATGAGGGTGAGTAATTATTGAGAGAGTTTTATTTTTTGGTTGAACTAACCCGTCATTAAATTGAAAATGACATATTTACCTCATATTTATCAGAACTTTACTCTTTGATTATTTCATGCACTTTTGAGAACTATGAGGCAGTATCTGTTTAAAATAAACACACAATTTTGAGACACAGTTTTACTGGAGAAGAGGTTCAAAAATAACATTTTGCTCTCTCTTCAGGCTCCATGGATGAAGGGGTGACGGAGGGTCTCCAGTCCATGCAGGGCACTCCAAACACTACTGGTCACATGGAGGAGGATGAGAGGTAAGACCCCTTTGAGTGTCTGGGTTGTTTTTACAGAGTATCCTTTTACAGTGTCTCACTTTTATGATTGAACTAAAGGGCCCCTCTGAGGAGGGACATCATTTTTTGACTTCTCATCATCGTCTTTCCTCATGTATACTTATTTATATGCAGTAGAGGCTTCTGTGATATTGTAGTGGCTATTAGGATGAAGATTTCTTGCCAAGAGGCCAGAGAAGCTAGTTGGCAGGCTTTCTGGAAACTTCTTGGACATGAATTTGCCTTTTGAAATACTGGAAGAGAAGGGAAATGGTATGATGCAAAACAAATGGGATAGAAAAAAAGACACTGCTGTCCATCTCAGGACTGGGAGTCTGCTTTTATATGACAACTTGATATGCCTGACTAAATGTGTTATATGTTAGCCTTAAATCTTTTGGGGGTGATCTCTGTGGATCTGTGGACAGAGGAAATTGTAGCAGTACTGCAAATACACTTTCTTTCATGACACTTTCTTTAAATTCCTACCCATATTTACATGTATTCCTGTCAAGGGGTCATGAAATGGAAAATCAAAATGTTTTTGATATTTACACATTTAAGAGGTTACTCTACAATAAAAACATACCACAATTAGCTTGCTGATACAGACTGTTGCAATCGTTTTATTTGCCTTGGTTGTTTTTCTTCTGACTCTGGCTCAAACCTATACGGCTCTGTTACGGCACTGGCCGTCTTGAGCATCAAAAACACATCACACATGCTGCGAGGGAGGACATGGATACGGTGCGATGAAGTTCACCAATCAAAGCAATGGGCATTAACTTGCATTTATCCCCCTTGTAACAGTGTGAAGAGAGTGAAAGTGAAAATGAGGATGAATTAATTAATTTTACTAAATAATTTATTTTTGGTAATAAAAAATATAAAAACATAATGTAAAGATTTGAAAATACACCCCTCAACAGATTTTGAAATTTAGGTCTTGTGAAGACAAACAGGACGCCTGTAAATCGATCTGTTGCACTAAGATTAAAGTGATATCACAGGTACACTACCATTCAAAAGTTTGGGGTCGATACCCATTTTTTTTAATGTTTTTTTTAAAGAAGTCTCTTATTTTCACCAAGGCTGGAATCCAGTAAATGTATCTTTACATTGTGAAATATTATTCCAATTTAAATATTTTTTAGTTTTAGTATATTTTCAAATGTAATTTATTCCTGTGATGCAAAGCTGAATTTTCAGCAGCATTATTCCAGTCTTCAGTGCTACTTTAAAGTTGTTATGCTGCTTAATGTTTTTGTAGAAAAAAACATGCTGAACAGGATTGTTTGATGAGTGCAAAGTTCTAAAGAACATTTATTTGAAGTAGAAATGTCTTTTGCAACATTCTTACTAAATAGAATTCCAAACAAATTCTTACTGATCCCCAAACTTTGGGAAGATGGAGGCACATGTCACCCTGTTTCCTTATTTAGGCAATTAGACTCCGATTAAAAGTTTTTCAACTTTCTACACATCTCTTCATTAGTGACTACTAATAGTCCGTGTGTAATTGGATTGTCTAATTAGTCTCTTTTCTTTTTTTTTCTTGTTGCTTTTCTCCAGGCTGGAGAATGTCCAGTACCCATACCACCTGTACATCAGTCCCTCCACCCGCCCAGGACTCAACAGTCCTGAACGGCCCTTCCAGTGTCCTACATGTGGCGTCCGCTTCACTCGAATACAGAATCTCAAACAGCACATGCTCATCCACTCTGGTGAGAGAGCCTCTGCTGCATGTGAATGCTAAGAATTTTTTCCCCCTTCAAACACTATATATATTCACTTTATATTCCTGATGCCTCACCCAGTGCTTAATTTAAGCCGTGTCCTGCCCGATCCTGTTGATGATATTTGGTCTCAACGTAGCTATACGTTACAGAATAATACACTAGGCTGTAGTTAGGGCCTTGCAGACACTTGAGAATGATCCTCTTAGTTGTGCTATCACCGTTTAATGACATCATTGTATGTTCCAGGAAAACTGAAGTTGTAAGGTAGTGCCTTTTAATTGTTGTTTTGGATCCGGCAATTATTAATTTACAAGCACTTTAAGCACTGGCCTCATCCCATTTTTCTAATGATTAATGTACTGAAGCCTTATTGTTAAAATGTTTTAGGACAGCTGAAGACAGGTGGTAAGCTTTTAGACAAGATCCAGGAAAGACTTAATGTTGGGCTCTGTATTACATAAAATTCTTGTTTGCAGAAGAGTACAACATGATTCACCCTAATCGACTTGTTAGTTTATACAGAGGTGGCGTTTTGTTTGCTGTTGATTGTCCAAATAGAACTCATCACAGCGATTAGTTATAGACTGGTGAAATCGATTCTATGCAATTGGTTTAGTTGTGGGTTATGTGACCATGACTATTGTGACACGTTGCTGGAGTGAACCTTCACAATAAACATCCTGACGTATTTGCATAGGACGATGTTTTTGGTTAGTTTGTCTTTTATTTAGCAGTTAGCACACAACAAACTCAAACTAAGACATTCTTGTTATGTTATTTCAGTCTCATTCAACTTCATTATCATCTTTATTAGCTAATTATCTCCTGTTTTCTGATATGGATATGGTAGACAGTAATCTTTCATGGGTTTCCTCTACAGGTATTAAGCCATTCCAGTGTGACCGCTGCGGGAAAAAGTTTACGCGGGCTTACTCCCTGAAGATGCACCGGCTGAAGCACGAAGGTAAACGCTGTTTCCGGTGCCAGATCTGTAGCGCCACTTTCACTTCCTTCGGTGAATATAAGCACCACATGAGGGTGTCTCGCCACATCATCCGCAAGCCTCGGATTTACGAGTGCAAAACGTGCGGCGCCATGTTTACCAACTCCGGCAATTTAATCGTACACCTGAGGAGTCTCAACCATGAGGCGTCAGAACTAGCAAACTACTTCCAGACCAGGTGAGGAGGAGCTGAACATTCTAAGAAAATATGTAGAAGTACAAATTTAGTTTTGTACGGTTGGCCGTTCATCTCATGTTGAGGAGGTAGCAGATGCGTTTTTGAATTGAGGGGGGGTAGAATTTATTTAACTGTATTGAAGAATATATGTATAAGGTGAAACACTTTACAATAAGGTTCAATTTGTTGACATTAGTTAATGCATTGGGTGCCATGAATTAATAAAGATCATTACTTTTAAATAATTTATTTATATATTTTTATTAATTTGAAAGAAGCCTGTTGCTCTCTAAAAGGCTGAATTTATTTGATTAAATACAGTAAAAAAATAAATAAAAAAGGTAATATTGTGAAAAAAATTTAAAGAAATATTTTTTACTTGTAATCTACTCTTCCGTCTCACATGATCCTTCAGAAAGGATCTATTCGGATTTGGTGCTCAAGAATTAATACTTTCTTATTATTATCAATGTTGAAAACAGTTATGCTGGTTAATAATTTTTATGCAAAACGTAATATGCAAACCGTTTATCATATATTTTTTGGTAACAATGTAAAAGTTTTTACTGTAACTTTTGATAAATGTAATGCATCCTTGCTGCATATTTTTTATATCTTGAAAAAAAATCTTACTGTACCCCAAACTTTTCAACAGTATTAATGTATGTTTCGTAATACATAAACTAATATTAATTTAAATAACTTCAATTGTACACTGTAAGACATACATTAACAATGACAAATAGTATATTTATAAATGAATAATAACCTAGATTAATAAATTCTGTAATTGTTGCTTATTGTTAGTTGATTCATGATACCCAGAGCATGAACTAATGTTAACTAATATAACCTTATTATAAAGTGTTACAGATGTATTTTTAAAGACTGAAGATGAGAGGTTTTTCTCGATGAGGTGTGACTGACAAAATTCTTCTTCTATCAGATGAAATGTCTTTCCTGCTGAGTTTTAACAGGTTTACCCCAGTCCAGGCTAACGCCCAGTTCCATTGTGTTTTATTTGGAAGACCGTTAATTACTGAATAGAGCTTTCAGGAAATCACTGAAATCTCCTCTATTGACTGTCCTGATCCGTATTATGCTTATGTTTATTTGTTCCTGAATAGCTTTAACACACGTGCACACCCTTCAGTTTTTCTTGCATTCTATTCTTAAAATTGCACGTGTATTTCTCTTAGATGTGTTCTCCAGAAGAAAAAAACTAAGTGACTTTCCTGTTTAAAAAAAGTTTTTTCTAAATGAAATAATCATGGCTTTGATTCTATTTTGGAAGTAGTGAGATTTGGACTGTGCATTAGGAAAAGAAGCTTTGCGATGTAAACAGTTGGAGCGGGCAGGGAAATCAATCCTGTGTCAGCTGAATAGGTTTTTTAAGTGAAGTTCTCGAAAAAGCTTAGTGGAATCACTGTCTATATTTTTGAGGAGACCGTGAGAGACGTTCGTCTGAGGTAATCTTCATGACGCTATAGCTCTTCATTAAAGCAGAGGGAAGGGAGTCAGGTGCATTTATGCATTGAGCTCCTGCTACACGTAGACTCCCTGATTTTCAACTGTTTATTTGATTTAAGCCCTCTCGCTCTTAGGATCTTTGTGGTCTATTCATCTTTGTCAGGCACAAATAAACAGTGTCTATGAAAGCTACAGCGCTGAGGCAATAGTTTGGTTCTGCCGTGTGCTTCTGAAGAGAGGGAGCGGTCATGTAGTGTATCCCGATGAAGTTTTATTATTGCGATAACAAGAAACGGTCAGCATTGCAGCCAGACTTTTGAGAGATCTTTGATGGACTTAATGTTTAATTGTAATTTTAAGATGAACAAACATGAATAAATTGAAAAGTTCTAACTGGGTTAATTAGGTATCTCACATGACATTTTTAAAAATGATTTTGAATTCTTTTGGGGAAAAAATAATTCCTGTCAATATTTTGCTTTAAAGTTTGTGCTAAGGACTTTAAATTCGGAAATCAATGTCGAGACGGCAACAATTTACTGTAAAGAAATAGGAAATTATGTCATTAGAATCTAAATCCTATTCATGAATTAAGCTATCAGTGTTTGAATGGTAATTTCTTGCTATATCACTTTTTCTGCCAAGCCACAATCCTCAATCTAATTTTGAAGCTTCTGTTTTGACTGTTAGTTTAGATAGCTGAAGTGTTTTGCCAGAGGACATTTTGCCAAAGTTTATTGCTAGACTTGAACATGCAAGGACTGGCTGTTCGTGGAAAAAAAAAAATCCAAAGAATCTTAGACTCGTATACCAAACTTGGAACACAATCTTAGGTTAATCATATGAAATTACTATTTTGTTTTTTGACAAACTTGCGCCTGAGTGGTTTGACATCCTCTGATTGTGGCTTCACAGAGGAGATTGAAAGCAATAACTTTAAATAACCTATTTTTGTGTTTTACCCCCATCATTTTTCATAAAGAAGTTTGAGCTTTTATGCTAAAAATCCAATGAAGATACTAAGATTGTGAAAGATCATTGTAAAGATCATTAAACTTGTCAGTTTTATCTCATGTTAAGTTAGTATTGATGGCAGTGATGATTTTCTGAACATTGGCGCTTCTCTCCTTTTGTTGCCCTAGTGAGTTCCTCCTCCCAGACTACCTGAGTCACATGCAAGAGGAAGAGGGTCTGGGACACTTTGAGATGAGTGAGCACACCTTTGAAGCTTCTTCCTCTTCTTCCTCAGTCCAAACACCAGTTATCTCTCAAGTTTCCTCTACCATGAACTATGACACCCACACTTCTGCACCTCCTTCCCAAACCCCAAACCCCAGATCAGGACAGGAAGGGGAGGGCACACCAGGGGACCATCCCAAGTCCACTGCTGCTGTTACCTCTCTACAAGACCCAGAGGAAGATGAGGGGGAGAAGGAGAGAGGGGGAGAAAGAAGAAAAGACTTGTGTCAATTACAATTGAGTGAAAACGTTCCATACATGTAAACATGTACAGTAAAATAACAGTCCTGTTGCACACTCAGTACTTCTGTTGTTGACGTCTCGTTACAGCTTACAAATCTGACGTGTTCCATTATCAAAAAGTGTAATGCCTTTTGATATTTGTTCATTCTGATTTGTTGGGGTTACTTTAAAATTCAAGTCAAGTCACCTTTATTTATATAGCGCTTCATACAATAGATTGTTTCAAATCAGCTTTACAGTGATACCAGGAAAATAGTGATTCAATGATACAAACAGAATTCAATTCTGCTGTGAAGCAGCTCTAAAAAGACATAGTAAACAGTCATTTGTTTGTTTAATAACCCGTTTGATTTGGATTTACATGCAAATCTTTCTAAATTAAAAAAACAATCTCGAAATAAAAAAGTGACTTTTTTTATTTATTAGTAACCCATTATTATCTGTGACTATAATGAATTTGTTCCATTGAACATATTAATAGTTTTTTGACCACTTTGTGGCAGTGTCAAAAGAATCTAATTGTACAAATGTTTTTTGCATAACGTTGAACTATGACTGATCTCTTTTTATTATTTTTCTTCTTTTTCTCCTATTTCATGTCTGCGTCTTAACCATAGCAAACTGCCCCTTCTGACTGTAAACAAACCTGTTATAAACTGGGAAGCTTCGACCCCCTGAGGACCGTTCCTAAAAAATGTGAAAGTCTGTGTTACTACTTCCATGTGTGTTCAGAGCGCAAACAAAACACTGAAACCTGACTGACACAAAACAACCATGAAACCTTGTTAATGGGCTGTTGTGCGTGGATGGTGACTAATCTAATGAGTGTATATGTGAAGAGTAGCCCTGTTTTCCTAGCCCTCTTTTCTGCTGTGTGTGTATTGCTGCTAAATTTTGTAAACTGTGCCTCTTGCCCAGCTCTCCAAACCACTCGTCAGTTAGATCTAAAGAGCTGTGCGTGAATTCTTTTAGTTTAACATCGTTCTTTTGATTGTGGCATATGGATGAAAAGGGTCACGTTTTAACAGAGTGGAAGGTGATATTTCCATAGCCTTTCCCATTTTATTGCTGTTGGAATTATTCTATGGAATTTTTCTCCATAACTTGATGCCATAGTTGTATGTGCCTAACAGTCTCCAAAACAAAGTTTATGAACATCTTGTGACTATGGCATGAGCCTTGATTGAAGATATGTAGCATTTATTTTGTTTGGTGATTGTAATGATTGTGTATCTTGCGTACAAATCCGCTTCCTCCATGCGATATTGCACCTGGCAATCAGTCTCGAAGCTGCTCCATTCCAACATGATTTTGTAGGGAACAAACATTTGAATAGGCTTTGTGCAATAGTGTTCCAAAATGAAATGATGTGAATTAAAACATTTTATACTGCAGTGGACAATGAGCTGAATGAGTGAAGATAATGAACTACAGGAGGGGGTTAGTCGAGGGAATAAGCTAAAGTATGTACCCTTCCATATGAAATACAAGGAGCGATAGAAATTATATTGTGTTACAAAAACTAGGTTGCAATATCCTCTCTGATGTCATCATTTCCCTCGAGATGGTCTCCCGCTTATCTCACTCTCTCTCCATTTTTGCATCCGCAGGCTGTTGCTCAAACTCAATTACTTCATAGTCTGAGAGTTTGTAGTGACGCATTTATCCATAAGACAATATTGGCTGTCTGTCCCAGATTGCTCTTTGTGCTACTTGCATGTTTTCCGTGCAAATAGAAATAGGGGGGGAATCAATATAGCATGGGTTGATTCGTTTGTTGGATGTCGTTTCAGATATGTGCAACTACCATTTTGTATACAATATTCAATCTTTGGTGTTCAATTGTTTGAGCAGAAAGAAAACGTGATATATTTCAGTAGTCATAATGCTTTTTTCCAAAAATCTGCATCGATGACGGTTACCTTGTAAAGTGTCAATTTGTACATTTGTAATATCAATGTGAGTGCGAGTAGTTATTTGACTTGAGCCTTGTAGTGTTCGCTTTTGTGACCAATGGTATATACTCTATATTCTTTTTTAAACCCTATCGTTTTAGTCGTATCTTGTGCCTTTGGATATTGGATCTGTATTGTATTTTAATTGGCATAAACATGCATTGATATGAATTCATAATGTTTTGTAGACAGAATGCTGGTAGACTTCAAATGTAGCTTGAAACTAAAAATATTTTTGAAGTGCTATTCGACACGGTTTAAACTGTATGTTTTGTGTTTATTTTCATAAAGAAAAATGTATTAGTCATTTTGTATCCTTTCAGTGGTTCTTATCATCTGTTTCTGTGCCAATTCAGATTTATTGAATGATGTTTTGTAAAAATATTATGTACATTAAAATTTACAGTAAATGGTTACAGCCTGAGACCCCAGATGTGCCTAAATTCATTGCTTCCATTTTTATTGCTAAATAGTCATTCGGGTTTATGTTCTTAAATTTATCCTACACACATATACACTGCCATTCAAATATTTTTTTGAAAACAATTAATACTCTTATTCAGCTAGGATACATTAAATTGATTAAAACTGGGGGGTGGGGGAAAATTCACATAAATGTTTTTTTTTTTTTTTTTACTTTCTATTTATCAAGGAATACTGAATAAAATGTATCAAAGGTTCCCCAAAATATTAAGCAGCACACCTGTTTTCAATATTGATATTAATAAATGTTTCTCAAGCACCAAATCAGCATATTATGATTTCTAAGGATCGTGTGACAGAAGACTGGAGTAATGATGCTAAAAATTCAGCTTTGCTATCACAGGAATAAATTACATTTTAAATTGTAATAATATTCACAATATTGTGTTTTAAACTGTGTTTTGTCTAACAATGCAGCCTTGTTGAGCACAAGAGACTTTTTAAAATCTTAACCTCAAACGTTTGAACTGTAGTGTAGAGTTTGTGCATATATTACCATTCAACTATAGGGAAACAAAGGGGATTAAATTAGAATCTTACATGACATTGTGTTCGTCAACTGTTGAGAAAGTTATTTGCAAGGCTATCGAACTATAATTAACATCTCATTTGACATTTTATAGAATGGTTTGATGGAATGATGGTTTTCTAGCTCAGAACAAGCTCTGGTGTGTGAAGGGACGCTAATAAGGAAATTCTTGGCAACCATTGCACAAACAACGAGAGGCTTTTAATTTTCCTAGATGAAGTTTTGTGACACAGCACAGTATTTGCAGACTCCAAGCACCTGCTTGTGATTTGGTGTCCTTCGGCTGTCTGGAGGGGTGGTTAAAGAAAGCCCTCAAAATGGGTCAAGTCAGATAATGTTCACAAAATAAATGGTTCTGATTCATTGCAAATGAACTACTATCTTAAAATGTCAAAAATTGGTCCAGATTCTATTTTATAATCATGTCCGTGACATTGACCACTTTTAGTTTTCCACTGTTGTTGGCCACATCTGTACTTCATGACCTAGCATCTCAATCATTTACTGTGAGAGACATCAATGGGCATCAATCTAAGGGCACATCTTGTGCCAAACCTTTTGACTCCTACACCTGCAAACATTAGTCAAATAGAGTTATATAACAACCACCTTTTGTCTGCCTTTTATCTGCAAAGCTTAGATGCTATTTTGTGGTGATGGATTGGATTTTTTTCCAATATGGCCCCACGATCCTTTTTATTTTATACCAAAACACATCAATATCTGATTTAGACTATTGTATTTCTGTGCAAACTTTGTCCAAGTTCTGAACACAAACATGGGGGGGGGGGGGGGGAGGACATATTTGCAGATTACAAAGTTATAACATCTATTATGAGTAGATTATTGAAGTAGAAAGTTGAGTAAAAATTATTATCATTACTTATTTCTGCTACTTTGCTAATTTCAACAACATTTCTTTCCATAATCCTGCACTTTCAAAAACACATCAAATGCATATGCACACAATTATCCACAAGCGAGAGACTGCTTCTGACCGGCTGAAAAAGAGCAGGCTGCTCCAATGACTCTTTTTTTTTTTTTTTGCTGCTGAGCCTGAGATTGTCCTGTAACTTCTCAGGATGATCATCTGTCAAGTAGGGACATTTTATGTGTGCTATTCCAAAAAATACAGCAACTTTGTTTTCATTGCTAATGATATTAACGATTTTTGTGTAGAGGCTTGAAAAGAAAAGAAATGTCCACGCTGGTCAGTGATCGCATGGAGAGCTCCACCGTCACCACTATTATGTAACGGCCAATCCTAAGAGAATAACTGGAAAGTGTTTCAACATGATTCATGTTCCAGTGACTGCCATTTCAAATAATGCCTCCTTTTTTATATAAACACCTTAATCAATTTTCTTCTCTTGTTTGCCAAAGCCTCTTAGTCAAGTAGAAACATTTAAGAATTGTTCAAGCACCAGTAAAATCATATTTATCAAACAGGATCCCCAAAAGAAACAAAGTAGATATATGCAAAACGTTCTCCAGGTGCAGCTGAGGTTGTCTAAATATGATATAAAGGCATCTGAGAAGCGGAGCGATTGCATAATGTATAAACAAGAGTCCATTTGAACATCTGATGTGGTTTGCACAGCAGATTTATTGAATGACCACTGACCAGGACCATTAGCAAGTACCATTAGTCTTTCAGATGTGGACAGCACTGTGAATCAGAACTGTGATTCCTTGGCGAGCTTGATTTACCACTGGACAGACTGGATTTCCTTGCAGATTGTGGAGGCTGTATTCATTTAATAAATAAAAACACAGCCTGTTATTGAAAAAGTATACTGACTGAGCTCAACCCAAATGGGTATTGTAACACCCTCCCATTTTTCGCCACAGTCTAGTCTATGATCGTATGTCTATCTGGAGGTGATTTACAGGCTGCACTGTATAGTTACTGTTCCTGTAATGTAAAAACAACAAGGAAGCCTCAAATTGATGGAAACAGATTCCAAAACAGATGGGTCATAAAAGAGATTTGCCCCTGAAACTTTCCCTTACAAAAAAGACAAGTTGATTTTATTCATGTTACTTTACTTCAAGTAAAGTTCAAGTATATTTTAAGTGTACTTTATGTACAGTAGTAAGTATACTAATATCAATGTACTTAGTATACTTGTATGTGTACTATTTCAATACTACTTGGTACTAAATTAGCCCACTTTTTAGTATATAAAAGTATACTTTTAAGTATACCTCATGTATTTCTGTTTTTTGTTTGTACTGCAAATATAGTCATGAACATAAGTATACTGATAGTTTACTAGTAACTTGTAGCACATTTTTTAGTTTATGAAAGCACACTTTAATAATTATTCTCAGAAAACTAGTAGTTTAGTAGTTTTATACTACAGTTTTCTTTAAAGCTGCAGTCCGTAGTTTTTACTCTTTGTCGTCATCTCTGTTCGAAATTTGCAATTGCAGTTATTCGCGGAATGATCAACTTTACGTGGGTTGTGCCTCGACACGGCACAGCGTGGATGAACACAATGTTTTGAGAAGAATGTGCGGCTGTCAGTCGCCGCGCTGGTGTTGATACTGTCATTCGGAATTACAGATTCTACTTTTTGGAAGTATGACCAACATAATAATTTTCCCCGGAAAATGTAATCTGAACAAGTAACATTCACTTTTGTTCTGACCAACTAAGGGAAAAAACATTGCAGTAAATTCACCAGTACCACTGGAATTAAAAATATTATTACAAGCTTACCGTTTCGAATCGAGCCAAGGCAAGCAAATAATTTTGAACACTGGCTGGTTATCTAGGCCTAATTGCTAAAACATTTTAACCTAAAAAAGTTACGGAATGCAGCTTTAAGTAAACTTAACATCATACTTATACAGTATTTTACTATTTCTATAGACTATTAATTTAGCTATTTAGGAATTATTATTTATACTTGAAATACCTTTAACTGTACTTTAAGTAGATTTGAATTATATTATATATGTGTAGCTGTCGTGTAAAAATTTTCATACTCAGAATTATATATGTTTGGTACAGTAGATTTGGCCAAGTTAAAACAGAAACAAGCAATAGGCCTACATGAGCTGACATTTACACTATTCAAATAAAATGCAAAGATAAGTTTAATTTGATTTTCCCTTTTAATTTCAGTTAATCTGAATGCTTGGTGTTGTTCAATTGTACCAAACGTTTAGTGGCAGTTACTCTCGACATCAACAGTGACTCCGGAAAAAACGTCTGCAATTCTTACTGAACAATTTTTGTTGTTCGCTCAATGAACAAAGTAAGTACAAGTTGTACAAGTTCAAGCATGTTTTATTAGTTTTACGTTTTAAGTCAAATACAACACTTACCACTGAAATGTACTAGAGTGGAAGTAAAACTAACATCTAAACTTTCAAGTAAACGGTACTTTACGATGTAATGTTTGAGTGCACTTTTAAGTAATAGAATCTGTGTAGCTATAAAGGTAAAACCAAACTGTCAGGTTGTATAATGCTATGCTATTGAGATCACTGATATGTACAACAAATCAAACGTCAAGACCAGACAGGCTGCAGCTTTTTATTAAGCCAAAAAAAATTGATATAACTCTTTAAGAGCAATTAGGGATGACCTGAAAATGAATGAGGTGTTATACCAACAGATTGTGTAATGAAAGGTATGTCATGAGGTATGGCATTATGTTTTATTGTCGTTTATTAATTGCTGTGTGATTTAATGTGCCTAATATAACATCTTGCCAATGGACTACAGTTGAAAATTAGCCTGCTGGCTAACACTGGCACATTTACAGAAATGTTAATTAATGTGCACTGTCCTTAAATAAATAAATGAAATGATCACACAGAGCCCTGTTGAGCTATTTCTCCACATTTTGTCAGTTGAAACGAATTTCTAAGAAAAACCCTGATGACCTATACTAATAAAGGTAGCTGATATTAAATGCATCAAGTGACAGAGAAATGTTCGATTTTCTTTTCTCCTCCTTTGTATGATATGAAATTAACATTCCAATGAACTGGCGTACAGAGATAACGCTTCCCCCGACTCATTTTTCATTCTGAGCCCAAGAATGTTTTTGCTTTAACAGAGCAGTTTCTTGGCACGTCACTAAACTGTAATATACACTCAGACATACTGTCATCTGATGTTTGGTGCTGTTGCCTAGGAAACGGTCCACGTAGCTCTGCTTTGGAGTGAGTGGAAAGAGTCTGGAAGCAAGAGTTCATCTCCTTCATGTCAATGAAGCAGCAGCAGCCCACAGATGAAATGATAAAGAGCACTACCTGTCACAAATGATGAGCTCATGCTGTCGTCATTCAGATATACTGAGCTAATCCTGCATAGGTGTGCCAAACTCAAACTGACAAAACAAGTTCAAAACTGTAATACTGTAGCTCAGGTTTTACAGATGTCATTCGGGAAAACAAGCCTAAAGCTTAGCTTGACACATAACATTTGGCTTTTGTGATTGATACGTATTTGTTTTGGTTTTCTTTTTACTTTGTACCAATATACTGCACATTTCCTCACTTGGGGAGCTTACAGTAGTTTTGGTTAAATTGTTTAGTGGCAAGTGTTATAAAATGAATGGTCAAGTGTTTCACTTTTTTGCACATACAGTCTACCACCCCGGCCCAAACTCATACCATTGGTGGATCAAATATTATGATGTTGCTCAGATTGCAATTCCATGGTGCCACAAATGACACATGTCAAAAGCACACTTCTGACACACTAAACTGCATGCTGTATGATCATTTCTCATGAGGTCACAGTTTTACAAGAGCTTTATGAAACAATAGTCGTGCTTCCACTGTCGGACCAAAAGCGAGCGTGCTAGTGGTGCCAGGACCAGTCACTTCCCAAACCCCAATTTTCCAAAGAAATTCAAAAACCGGTTTCTTTACACAATGTCCAGAAAGAGTTTTAAAGCTCCCGTAGTTGTAATAAAGTAAATTTGCAGAATAGACTACACATTAACAATTCCAGCACATATGCTGAGTCACTTTAATAAGAGCAGATATTTTCGGTTCAATGTGATCCAGCAGGTTTGACGCAAACCGGGAATCTCTCCTCCCTTCCAAAGATATGTTTGTTATCATGGCAGCCAAATGCTGCTCTGAGACAGTTGGAGGAGCGTTCTTCATTTCACGATGAGACAACAACAACTCTGGCATTTCTCACCCATCTAAAATGGGTCCCAGCAGACAGAAATATGCCATTCAGTAAACAAAGTCATATGGTTGATATTTTAAAGATGTAGTGTCATTATTCTGATTGTTTTGTTGTAAAACCTAGAGTTCTGTGGAAAAAAACTCTTGACTTTTACTGCTAACAAATGATTCTCTCAGTAACAAAATCCATCAGACCTCTTCTGTCTTTGCAAATGGGCTCAGCTTTCCACTATTGCCCTGTGATAACCATCACTGGCCCATGTGTCTGGAGCAAAACCCAATGGCGTCACACTAGGAAGTGAATCAGCCTGCCCCTCAAAGAAAAGGTGAAAAAAAGACACAGAAACAGTGTCCAGCCAAGTGTGGTCCTTTCCCATCATAAATAAGAAAAAAGTTTGAGGAGAAGGACAGGCCTAACTAAAGCCATCAGGAGGAGCGACTGATGACACTAGCATGTGTTCACTTCCTTCCCAGTTGCCTAAAGCCATTGTGATTGCTTTCACAGACAGCAGAACCCAGGCATAGTCCACCCACCGACTGTCTGACCTTTATATAAGCTTAGCTGTGGGAGGAAACCTCACTTTTACACTCTTAAGACATGGGGAAATGTGTCAGAATACAGAACAATGGAGTGGAATAGAAGTTAAATACAAATATATGTCCAAGATGACAGAAAAGCAGACAATTTACCCCTTTAACTTCAGCATCCCCCATTTTCACTTAAAACGTGTTCCCTAAATACACATCTTGCTTATTATGTGACTATGATGAAGTGAAGATGATGAAGACTATGACTGTGATGAAGGAAAACTCCACAGAGTCCCTCTATTCAAAAAAGTCTGGATAACAAAATTAGTGTTTTAAACCATTCACCAAGATGGCAAAACACTTGTTTATATGTACCCATTAAATACCCGAGTTGAAACTACAACATGCAGCTCACACTCTGAAATGTTTAATATAAACCAGTTTGGCGGGAAAATATCTGTTCATACTGTGCCAACTGATAATATTGTCAGTGTGTCAAATTTAGCAATCCTTTGAGTATTTGACCGGGGTGGTGTGTATGTGGGGTTGGGGGGGGGGCTCAGGGGGGTTGTACCACAATTCTCTATGTTTAGTAATAAACATAAAATACTAAATTGATAAATTATTAATTAAAAAAAATATGTATCAAATTATACATAGCCTATATAATCATGCATTATAAAAAAATCATAAATGCAACAATAGTATTTTTCTAACCAATTTTAATGCTATTTACACAAAAGCACAATTAGTAAATTGTAGCTTAATATTCCAAATGATTTTCAATGTAGTCTAATGAAACTCTGACTAAACATACCTTAAGAATATACTGACATTTCAGCTTTTCTAGCATACAGGGAAATGATTTTATAGAGGTCAACACTCATACAACACTGTATCAGACCTCTAAATATGCAGTTTTAGGTATTTTACAGGTCATTGACGTCTAGGAATATTCCAGGACCTCAACTTTTCTAAACTTTATCCAAACTAAACCATAAAACCATGATTTTCATAACCGTAAAAAAATAATAATGCAATATCAATGCTTTGGTCTTTAAGGATTAAACGGGAGGGAAATATATAGGCTATTCACAAGCTGTTCTTTCAAAAAGCCTGAATACAGACACATAAACATATACATAAACAGATGGAAAAAGAGATTCTTATGGGTACGATTTTTTTGAGGTTGCATAAAAATCGAAGAGATGAGGAATGTGCTACTGGATCTAACACACACAGACACATTTATGCATGCTGGACAATGTTCTACTTAAATAGTTCACATCTGGACACCAATCCTCAATCACCCACACGGCCAGGCTCTGCAAAACACAGCAGAGTGCAGTGAACTGTATCAAGAGAACAGTGAGTTCAGACATCCTCAAATATCCCTCTCTCTCACACAAACACGCACGTAAACTGCCATGGATCTTTGTTTCTCATCACAGTACCATGTGTGTGGACACTGCTTATGACAATAAAAATAAAAGGAATAAAATCGAGTCACAGAGGGGGGAAAACAGTGTGAGAGGAAGAACAAGAATAAAGCGGTGAAAGAGAAGGGGATTGTTGTATACGACTTGCAAAACATAAATCCAAAAGAGAGAGAGATGACATGATGATGGTGGTTAAAAGAAACCGTGAGGACTTAAACAAAGGCTTAAGAGACTTTGTAGCACAAGGCAGCAAGTTCTCATTCCTCCATGTCTTCTGAACATTGGCGTGTGTCCCTGAGCAAAGCACTTCACTCTGTTTTGCTATACTGCAGTATGGTACACCTCTTTGCCCACACTTCCTTTTTTCGCAGGGGTGTGCTAATGTTCTTTCATATTATGGTAAATAGAGACTTGAAATAACCATATAGACATCTGTTTTCAGGCATCCTCTCCTCTCAGATTGACCATTTAGAGGTTCCAACATGTTTGCAAGCAAAGATGGTAAAACCATCAAGTGTTCTACGCATGTCATACAAGTTTATATCTGCTCTGAGGAATGAAAGGAATGTTGTTAAACTCTAAACTGTAAGTACTTGGTTGACCATGATAACTGCATCATAAAGCACCATGTCATTAATTTTTAATGCTTGTTTCTTAACGAGAAAAACACATTATATTAGCCACCAGGGCTGAGCCATCAATCCTTTCCATACTGTTATGCTAAACTATTTGAACGAAAATAAAATAATGAAATAAAACAGAGCCATATGCAGAGAAAAGAAGTGAGGAAAAAAACACTTTTTGTACTGCTGGGATTAATGATGAAGTTATTCATGCTGCTTCTTATATAGTCCACATGGCTGTCCCATCTGAACAGTGTCTGTAGTCTAAATATCCATAACTTAAGTGGATTATATTGTCAACACAACTGTCAGAGGAGGGTTTTTACAACCTAGCAGGACAGAGATTGTTGCAGGAACAGTGTCTCCTAGTGGTAACATAGACAATTACACATACTGCAGGCACATATTCAGAGGAATTACATATAAACAATTCCCTGGAGAACAGAAGTCCTGAGTCAGTACCTTCGAGACATTTATACTGTTGAGAGGCATTACAACACATAGATACACATAACAAAGTCAAACAAAACCTGCTCACCTGCTGGGTGGAGAGGCCCTGCAGCAACTCATTTAATAATGACTTCATCCCCTCAATGGTGAGGTCATTCACAACAGACACCTGCGGCAAAAACAGATTAATGAAAGGAGTCGAGGATATGAGCATCTGCCTTAGGTAAACACAAGCCCTATAGTCTGACCTCTAGACTAGTACAGCGTTAGCGTCATTGCTTGGGTTTGTAGGATCTTGCCAGCATGTTTGAAGCATGCCCTCAGGGTAGGCTACACGCTGTCTTTTTCTGTAAGGGAAATGTTGCCCTATCCGTATCATCCGTCTGTCATCTGCTGTCAGAAAGTAGGCCTATATGACGGATGAACGTTGAAATGACGGCAGTCTAAATCATGTAGCCGGTCTTCTTTAGGAGAATGACTGAAAAGAAATCACTGCAGTTACTGTTTTTTTTCGGGTGGTTTTTTTTTTTTTACTAGGAATCCAAGCTGCGTGATTTTGCCAAGTAAGACATGTTCCTGGATCAACATATTTTGTTGATCCTGGATCAACATTTCTGTCCCAAAATGCAGTCTTTACCCACTCCCTACCCCTAAACCTAACTCTACCCATAACTTTTCCCTAAAATCAGAGGGTAATGATAGGTGAATAACACTGAAGTACTTCACCCTGGTTCTGAGCCTAAACTGTAAACTTGTCCCTCAAATGTGATTGGTTGATTGGAAAGTTGTTCCAGGATCAACAAAGATGTGGTACTTGGCGAAATCACGTTCACCGACTAAAATACTCGCAAATGCGACAATAGGCTAACTTGAAATATAGTCATTACGTTTTTTGTGTGCGTCCATAAATGGTTCTTCATGATGTCATATTGTTTGGTAGTGTTTCCTGCACCAGGAACACCGTGTCTAGCCGCAATGTCCAATTTGCTCACAGAACCGGTTATGAGCCGGTTCTTATTACGAGTCAGTAAAAGAAAACATGAAATGGCCCGCTGTTGAGTTAGAGGCTTGAATCAGACACACTCAGTGAATCGATATGGAATCGTTACTGAGTTCACAGAAGTGCTCATCAGGGTCCTTGTGACCATGATTCACGCTCATGTGCTTTGTTGCTAATAAACTGGTTGTAATATAAATTCTGTTGCTTTTATATGAAATAAGTTTACAACATACACTCACCTAAAGGATTATTAGAAACACCTGTTCAATTTCTCATTAATGCAATAATCTAATAAACCAATCAATTGGCAGTTGCTTCAATGATTTGGGTGTGGTCCTGGTCAAGACAATCTCCTAAACTCCAAAACTGAATGTCAGAATGGGAAAGAAAGGGATTTAAGCAATTTTGAGCGTGGCATGGTTGTTGGTGCCAGACGGGCCGGTCTGAGTATTTCACAATCTGCTCAGTTACTGGGATTTTTACGCACAACCATTTCTAGGGTTTACAAAGAATGGGTGTCAAAAGGGAAAAACATCCAGTATGCGGCAGTCCTGTGGGCGAAAATGCCTTGTTGATGCTAGAGGTCAGAGAGAATGGGCCGACTGATTCAAGCTGATAGAAGAGCAAATTTGACTGAAATAACCACTCGTTACAACCGAGGTATGCAGCAAAGCATTTGTGAAGCCACAACACGCACAACCTTGAGGCGGATGGGCTACAACAGCAGAAGACCCCACCGGGTACCACTCATCTCCACTACAAATAGGAAAAAGAGGCTACAATTTGCAAGAGCTCACCAAAATTGGACAGTTGAAGACTGGAAAAATGTTGCCTGGTCTGATGAGTCTCGATTTCTGTTGAGACATTCAGATGGTAGAGTCAGAATTTGGCGTAAACAGAATGAGAACATGGATCCATCATGCCTTGTTACCACTGTGCAGGCTGGTGGTGGTGGTGTAATGGTGTGGGGGATGTTTTATTGGCACACTTTAGACTTTAGGCCCCTTAGTGCCAATTGGGCATTGTTTAAATGCCACGGCCTACCTGAGCATTGTTTCTGACCATGTCCATCCCTTTATGGCCACCATGTACCCATCCTCTGATGGCTACTTCCAGCAGGATAATCACCATGTCACAAAGCTCGAATCATTTTAAATTGGTTTCTTGAACATGACAATGAGTTCACTGTACTAAAATGGCCCCACAGTCACCAGATCTCAACCCAATAGAGCATCTTTGGGATGTGGTGGAACGGGAGCTTCATGCCCTGAGTGTGCATCCCACAAATCTCCATCAACTGCAAGATGCTATCCTATCAATATGGGCCAACATTTCTAAAGAATGCTTTCAGCACTTGTTGAATCAATGCCACGTAAATTAAGGCAGTTCTGAAGGCGAAAGGGGGTCAAACACAGTATTGTGGTGTTCCTAATAATCCTTTATATTATTATTATATATTAGGTGAGTGTATAATGAACTACATTGAAGGTTATGCTCATTTAATTTTAAATTTAAACCCCCAAAAACGTGTTTTCCATCCATTTTTAGTATTGGTGAAATTTCAACAATTACCCATCAGTGTTTGTGAATATTCATAATAGCATACACTCATTAAATCAGAGATAGCTACATCAGCTGGAAAATTAATCTGCTTTGTTTATCCTTTTGATCTTTCATTAAAAAAATCACAAAATTAACCTTTCATTGAAGTAAAACAATCGAAAAGTGGGGGAAACTCACATTATGACATAATTGTTTTCCCTTTTTCATGTTGGCCACAAATTATTTGCAATATCCTTTTCCCAATATAACAGCTCTGAGTTTTTTATACTATAAGACCCCAGTCGATTCCCAGTTCTCCATGTTGTCGTGGCTTCTCCTCTTCAGTTCATATTTCTATACGGTTCAGGTCAGGGGACTAGGATGGTCCATGGCAGGATTTGTTTGTTTGTTTTTTGTTTCATCTAGAACAAGGTCCCTTTTGAAGTTCGTGTGTCTGACAACTGAATATGCTGGAGATTGTTTTTGGATGAGTGAGGAGGATTTTTCTTGAAACCCTCCCAAAAAACTTGTGGTGATGTAGGGGTTGTTTGACTTTTCTTTTAGGCTTTCTGGCCCCAAGACTCAACTAATCTCTGCAATTCTCCAGCTGTGATCCTTGGAGAGTCTTTGGCTACTCAAACTTTCCTCCTCACCGTGCATTAGACAATATAGACACACATCCTCTTCCTGGCAGATTCGTAACATCTTTAGTTGATTGGAACTTCTTAATTATTGCCCTGATGGTGGAAAAGGTTTCACTATTTTCTTACAGTTTCTATTTTGTGATGCTCAACAATCTTTTGCTGCACATCAGAACTATATTATTTGGTTTTCCTCTTATTTAAACTCCTTTGGAACAGGAACTCATGGCTGGACAATTTCATTTTCCTTTTCACCCTGGTGTGCTAAATTTTTTTTTTTTTTTTAAATATGAATAGGAATATACTTCAGAAATATTTTACTCATAAGAATTTCCAGGGGTGCCAATAATTGTGGCCAACATGCATTGGAGAAAAAATTAATTTCATAATGTAAATTTTCCACCCACTTTCAATTGTTTTTGCTTCAATGAAAGGTTAGAATTTTGTGAGTTTTTTAATGAAAGATCAAAAGGACAAAACAGATTTATTTTCACAGCCACCTTTGCTCATATTTACCAAGGGTGCCATGACAATATTAGTGGAGGGCACTATAGGCTAAATATTCTGTTTTTTATTGTGAGTTATGGTATTTTTAAAAAACAATCATTCAAATATTTTGCACAAATATTATTGGTTGTTTATATGAGGTTGAGTTGTAAGGTTGAATCAACTGGGAAACTTTGTGTGACATAATCACAACATTTACTTGATATTTTTTTTACTTATTATTTTGTTAGCTGTGTGAAGCACTGATGGCCATGTGACCTCACTGACACAGAGTTCCTAATCCCTTTAAGTACCGCAGATTTCAGAGGAAATAATGAATGTATCACTGACAGCAGCACTCTGACAGAGAATGGAGCGCAGCCAAACCAGGATGGATATCCCAGACGGCCCCTTTGCTGTCCAAAGCACACACAGGTCCCACTGTCCCTGAGGTGTCAGGCTCAACGTGTACAGTGAAGCTTCAGACACTAGGGCTCTTTCAGACTCTGTCAGACTGACACAGGAAGAGCTATGGCAGATCATGCCAGATTTAGATCCTATTATACACAAGTTTTAATTAAGAAGTTGTTGATCTTGAAGCTTCAGCCTGGCATAATTTTACAGTGGGTCTTTGTGAAGGTTAGGGACAGGGATTTATTTTCTCCATATAATTAAAAAAAAAGATATGAGGATTGTAGCAGTATCAGATACTATTTCCTACATTAACCTATTATATCCGGATTTTTTTAAGTAGACTCATTATCACAAAAGGACACTAAGTGGCCATATGCAGAGGCAGAAAAATGGAAAAGGGATAAGGATTTTACATGTCAACCATTCTGAAATACTCTTTGATCACTCTTCTGCATATCTTGCCACAATGTCTCTGGTATTTTTCTTTCAAAGGGTTCTCTTTTGAAGAAAGTGTTTGAAGAGAGAACTGAGGCATAGTGGGCATCCTTGATAAGACTGAGACTGAATCCTACATCATAAGACTGTGTTCCCGCTGCACAGTCAAATCTTTCATCAGAACATAACTAGAGCATCTGAAGATTGAGCCATCAAAGCTAACAAACTCATCTTGCTTCTGTCTTACACTGACTCACACAGAAGTGCTGGCTTTTATTTGTATGTTCAAATGAATGATTAAAGACGTATATTGATCTTTTACGTGCATGGTTAATATTGTTTGTATACGCTTTAAATAATGAAAGACACCTTTAATAATAACAAATACTACTACTAACTAAAATTATGATGTCAGAAACACGATTTTGAATCCTGCTTATGACATTTTCTGATCCCATTCTTTTTACACTCACCAAAAAACATAATGATCAGGACATTAAAAAATACAGTGTTTTTGTATTTGCTTTGTTAGCTTATGTTTGAATGCTAATAATAATAATGATAAAAATAAAATAGACATAATAATGAAGTAATTCAATAAATAATAAACTAAACAATACAAAAATACCTGAATTCAGCGATTTTGAGTGTTTTGTTTTTTTAAAAGGAAGTCTCAACAATTATCTCAGCAAAATCTTTCTGTTGCCCTATCTTTTTCCTGGTTGAGTAAAGATAATTTAAACAGTGGTCCACCTAATATTAAAAACTACACTGTAAAAAAATATAATCAATAAGTTATGACAACGCATTTTTTTAACATATTTTAACTCTTCAAAATAAGTTTTAAATATAAAAAAATTATAAGTTATGCAAGATTCAACTCCTTTTTTAAAGTCAGTTTAATGTAATTTTAGTCGAAATGACTTAAACATCCAAGTTGATTGTAAAAAAAAAAAAATTGCCTTAAATTTTTAAGTTCCATGTATGGTGTCACACTATGTTACCAACTAAATAATAAAAATGATAAAAACCAAATTATAAATCTGATCCCATATAATTTATGGATTTTAGAATATATTTTTTTGCTGTTGTCTAATATTAAGATTTTTTGTTCCAAGTGTGTGTGGTAGTGTCCAGTCCGTTTCCTTCAAAGCATCAAAGGCTTTGTTTGAGGACCCTGAAGGCTTCCTGTATGCTCTGATAATCAATTTAGAGCACTAAGCTAACCTATCTGCTTCCTGACTTTAATTAGAATGGATGAAAGCAGCCCTGCCTGCAAGATTTACACACACAGCTCTATCAAAGGCCACTTTGTACTGAGCACACTAAACAACAAAGAAGGGCATCGCCTCAAAGCCAAGAAGCAGACCTCTGCTGCCCTAAGATTAATCCTGCTGTAAGGAGTCCTCTTACAAAATGGTATTGTTTTGGATTAGAAGGCAAAACCAAATTTGGGGTTTTAGAGTAGATCAGAATCTGATTAAACTGATTGAAGATTTGCAAGGGTTAGTGTGTAATTATGAGCTTTTTTATTATCCGTCTAATTGACTGCTGATGAAAATCCAAGAGACAATTTCTGTAGGAAAGTATTGACCAACAAAGTCATGCTGCAATGAGGACTTTTCTATCACACTTTAGTATGAAACTATGACGTCGATCATCAATTCTAGATTCCATGGAAATCGACCTTGTGCCAGATGGAAAAAAAAAAGAGTTGAACAGGTTGTCATTATCATCAGTTTTGCTTAACATCAAAAATATAAACAAATAGATGTTTTGCAAAAAGTCATTCATTGCATACACTAACGTTAAAACAATACCAATAAGCTGATAACTAAGTATGCTTCATGCTATGGCCGATAACCAATAAATGTATTATTCATTTGTACTGCAGAAAGAAAACTTAACCCTTATAACTTTCAATTAAATTACATATAACTACAAGTAAATTTAGGTATCCAAAGTCACCATGAAGTTACAAATCTTTTCTTCCATTTTGTGACTCAGTGGCGCAATAAAAAATGTTAGTGCCCTTTTTGGTCCCTCCGCCCGTGCCCCTGAGGAGGTCTGTTTAGTTTAGTTTAGTTTATTCGTTTATAATGACGTGGACAGTCCCTTTTGATAAAAAAAGAGCAGCTTTAGCCTCTACGGCTAATTTCCAGCTGTAGTCCCCGGCCAGTTGTCAGTAGGCATACATCAAATAAAATACATTACAATTATATTTACAGCAGGACTAAGCAAGAACGAGTAGACATACTTAACGTGTGGCACACAATTGAGACAAGCACGAACAAACAAACGCATATTGTAAGGGCATAAAAACAGTTCATGTAGTTAAACAGTACAAATCGACAAACAATAATCACACACAGGCCACATTGAAACACATACAGGACATAACATTGAGGCAGACAGCAGAGATCAAGTGGCAGCAGCATGACCGTGTCACATCAAATACAGCTTTCAAACTAATGTGTGCAATCGTAATTGTCGGACAGCCAGTTTTTAAGGTGTATAGTAAAGGTGGAATACGTATGTATATCTTTGATTGTAATGGGCAGTGAGTTCCAATTTTGTATTGCTGCAACAAAAAATGATAATTGACCAAATGTGCTTTTCCTAAATGGGATTAGAAGGTCACCTCGTGTGGTGTATGGAGCTTATAATATGACAAAATGATTTGAATTTGAATTGTGTAAATTTGAATTATTTGCAAGTGTAATCTAACAAAACTGAATTTTAAATAGTTCTGAATTTGAATTTTTTTGGAACGAATATTGAACATCTGAAATTTAACAAACTGAAAGGTTTTTATGGCTGAATTTTATAGACATGTATTTTCAAACAGCTAGTTTTTGTGTTCTGAATTCAAATACTGCAAATATTCAGTTTAAAAAAATACAGATTCAAGTTTTCAAGATGAAGAAATTCGGAACTTTAAATTCAGTTTTCTAAAATTCAATGTCAAAAATTCAATGTCAAAAATTCAGGTCGTACAGAAAGTAGGTCACAGGGAAGAGTAGATGATCTCAGAAAAGTCGAACAGAGTATTTTGGCGAATTGGGGACTGCAGAAGTTTTCCAGCGAACGTGGTGGTGGTTAAAGAGGTTGCCACTCTCTGAAAACGGTCTCTGGTGTGTTGTTTTAAAGTATATTTTGTGTCATATTTTTGTTTTCAGTCTAGACCGGACGCGAGCGTTGCCACCAGGGTGCGTACGCGACCCGTGAAATCCCCAACAGCACACGGATCTAGTCCCAGCTCCTGGCAACAGCCGCTTTAAGCATTGTGTTTTAGAGCGCTCACGTCCGTAACATTGTTTACACAAAATATACTTTAAAACAAACACCAGAGACCACTTAGACAAATGTCTCACGTGCTGAGAACGTTAAACTTTAAACACAAAATCATTCATGTTTAAGAATCCTTAAATCACTTAAACTTAAGAATCACTAACAGTTCCCGATGGACAAAATCAAGTCCCGCCCTACAATTTTTTCACGTTTACAGACAGAGATGTAAATTTCA
Source organism: Chrosomus eos (assembly GCA_036326025.1). Classification (NCBI taxonomy): domain Eukaryota; kingdom Metazoa; phylum Chordata; class Actinopteri; order Cypriniformes; family Leuciscidae; genus Chrosomus; species Chrosomus eos. Next base: position 38,395,654 of record CM070820.1, on the reverse strand, counting down.
TTAATTGCATACATCATGTTTTATTCATATCTGGCTCATTCACTGCACGATAAGCTAAACGAGCCCTGAACCGCAACGCAGCGCAAAAAGATAAAAATAAATCTAGCATTTTGAGATTAAAGTCGAAACATTACGATAATTAAGTCAAAACATTACGAGAATACAGTCTTCGTTGAAGTTGCGTGTGTGCTTGCCGTTGTTTCACATGCATTCATAACGGTGCGCGTTCACTGGCGCAGAGCGAGTTTTTATATGTGTGTAAAGAAATGCGTTCGTGAAGTCGAACTGCCTCGGACGTTTTACTTGTAGCTGCTTTCAACAAAAGGAAATTATAGGTGCTATGACATATTAGCCTACCATTTCTTTTAGGATGTTACAAAATATACTGCGACGGAGACTTTACCTGTAAAGATATCTTTTTGAATCAATGAATGAGGCAGTTTCATGTTTACACCCATATACCGTGATTTTCCTCAGATATATATATATATATACCGTGATTTTCCTCAGAGAGATATATATATATAATAGCCTATTATATCTGAGGAAATCACGGTATCCGGCCAAATAATTGGATACAGAATGATGCACTTAAAATAAATCCAGAACGTATAGCCTATTTACTGTGAAGAGGGAGACAGTACGGTTACGGTATAGACTAATGTTAAGTATTCTCGGCCCAGATGGCGTTGCCTATATAGACGATAGGCAACGGCATGGTAAAGCATGCTGGTAGATTAGCACCTGTTGAATTTCCTTTTGTTGAAAGCCGAGATAAAAGTAAAAAGCTATCCTACTATTTTGTGTAGATCCATGTCCGAGGCAGTTCGACTTCACGGACGCATTTCTTTACACGCACGCACGCACGCACGCACACACACACACACGTTGGTGCAACAGCATTATGAGGACTCTCCATAGGCGTAATGCTTTTTATACTGTACAAACTGCATAGCCTATTCTGTCCCCCTACACTGCCCCTATCCCTAAACCTACCCATCACTGAGACATGCTGCATTTGTAATTTTTAATAAAACATTTATTTTATGTTTTTTAAGCCATTTGATTAATGAGGACTTTTGAAATGTCCTCATAAACCATAAGTCCTCATAAACCATACCCCCCCCCCCCCCCCCACACACACACACACACGTGAGTAGGCTAATGAATTGGAAACTCGCTCTGCGCCAGTGAACGCGCACCGTTATGAATGCATGTGAAACTGAAACAACGGCAAGCACACACGCAACTTCAACGAAGACTCTCGTAATGTTTTGACTTAATTATCGCAATGTTTTGACTTTAATCTCGAAATGCTAGAATTTCATTTATTTATTGCGTTGCGTTGCGGTTCAGGGCTCGTTTAGCTTATCGTGCAGTGAATGAGCCAGATATGAATAAAACATGATGTATGCAATTAATGAAAATTACATCTCTGTCTGTAAACGTGAAAAAATTGTAGGGCGGGACTTGATTTTGTCCATCGGGAACTGTTAGTGATTCTTAAGTTTAAGTGATTTAAGGATTCTTAAACATGAATGATTTTGTGTTTAAAGGTTAACGTTCTCAGCACGTGAGACATTTGTCTAAGTGGTCTCTGGTGTTTGTTTTAAAGTATATTTTGTGTAAAATTGATTAGAACGCCACCGTGTAGAAATAGAGGAGGGAGGTAGATGAGTTTAATTTTTTAGGTGTTGTTTTTGACTCACAACTTAAATTTGGTAAACATATAAAAAAAGCTCTCAAAAATGGTAAGGATTAATCTAAATAGTTTCAGACTTATTAGAAATTATATCTCAATTGAGGCAGCACATTTGTTTATGCATGCGATGATTTTGTCCCGCATTTCTATACTGTATTACAGTTTGGACTCAAACAAGTGACTCCTTAATAAAAAAAATTGAAATGTTATATAATCGAGCTCTAAAAAGAATGGATAAAAAGCCAAATCAATGGCATCACTGCAATGTTTTAAAAAAAATAATATGCTAAGTTTTGCAAGTTTTAAGAACCTGTCATATATAAAATTGATCTTTAAATGTTTGCACAATAAGGCACCATCAGTCTTATGTAAATTGATAAAGAGACAGGATGATACAAATAGAATCACTAGGAGTTCGGCAGGTGGGAATTGTAGGATTAATTTTCGTAAGACTACACAAGGGCAAAGAGCCTTTTCTAGAGGGCTCCAAACTCTGGAACCTGCTACCAAATGAGTTTAAGGTATGCTAATATCTGAAATAAAGTCCTTTACACTCAAGCTAAAACGGTGGTTTAAAATAAACCAGAACTGCACTCATATTTAAATGTAATAATTTTAGTATGTAAAAGTGTAATGTAATGTAAAAGTTTTATTTTATTTTATTAAACTGTAATGTAAGAGTTTAATGTAACATAAAAGTGTATTGTGACGTTAAAGTTTTATGCTTGAGTTGAAAGCTCATTTCTGATATGTATAATTTTAGGTAGGTATTTGATTGTCTGTGAGTGACACATTGTGGTAGTTTTATTCTATGAGTAGTAATTCTTTTTATTGTATTTTATTTATTTATTAGAAAAGCCTTTCTGGGACCTGAGATGCACATTAGCTCTTGCTATACTCTCTATGTGCAATACATATTTTCCAGTTTTGACTGGGATCATGTTTTTTTTTGTACTGTCCCTCCCTATACAAATAAACTTATAAATAAATAAAAATAGACTATAGCCTAGGCCGGACGCGAGCGGCGCGACGCTACAACCCAGGGATGGAAATTAACTTTTTTGTCCACTGGCCACTGTGGCTGGTGGATTTCAAAATCTACTACCACTCAATGTTTTTACCAGCCACTTTCTTGTTTTTAATCGACAATGTGTAACTGCATGTGAAAATTGCCTACAAGATCAATACTTAAGCAGTTTATTTAATCTCAAGTCTCAATGAAATACTGCCATTTTCTCTTTCTCTCTTATAGCATCCGCACACAAACCATGAACTGATATTCATTTAAGTTCGCATATGAGGAAAAAACAATGTTACGGACGTGAGCGCTCTAAAACACAATGCTTAAAGCGGCTGTTGCCAGGAGCTGGGACTAGATCCGTGTGCTGTTGGGGGTTTCACGGGTCGCGTCGCACCCTGGTGGCAACGCTTGCGTCCGGTCTAGACTGAAAACAAAAATATGACACAAAATATACTTTAAAACAAACACCAGAGACCGTTGTCAGAGAGTGGCAACCTCTTGAACCACCACCACGTTCGCTGGAAAACTTCTGCAGTCCCCAATTCGCCAAAATACTCTGTTCGACTTTTCTGAGATCATCTACTCTTCCCTGTGACCTACTTTCTGTACGACCTGAATTTTTGACATTGAATTTTTGACATTGAATTTTTGACATTGAATTTTTGACATTGAATTTTTGACATTGAATTTTAGAAAACTGAATTTAAAGTTCCGAATTTCAGCATCTTGAAAACTTGAATCTGTATTTTTTTAAACTGAATATTTGCAGTATTTGAATTCAGAACACAAAAACTAGCAGTTTGAAAATACATGTCTATAAAATTCAGCCATAAAAACCTTTCAGTTTGTTAAATTTCAGATGTTCAATATTCATTCCAAAAAAATTCAAATTCAGAACTATTTAAAATTCAGTTTTGTTAGATTACACTTGCAAATAATTCAAATGTACAAATTCAAATTCAAATCATTTTGTCATATTATAAGCTCCATAGTATGGGGAGAGGAAAAACAACGAAATCGCATGTAATTGACCATAGAAAGTTAATCATTCTGAACTAAATAAATAAAGTTATATAGTGTGATGAGACGTTTATTTGAATTATTATTGTTTATTAAATTATGTCGTAGGCTTTGTAAATACTTTTGACTGGGTTGGCCACAACGGAAAGTGGGTGGCCCATATGCCCACCTGGACCCACGTAGCTTCGCCAATGTGTAAAATGACTCGATTCTTCTGATAGGCAACCAGCACACGAGACAGGTAGCCTGGGTTTCCCCATACTGCCTTACCGCAGCGCGATTCAATTCACGCTGAAAGGCAGTCTGGATACCATGGCCAGATTTTTCGCCTCATTTAGGGAACCAATCACAGAACGGGATCACAGAACGGGGAGGGAACAGCAAGACGATGACGACATATGTTGGCTATGAGCATTAGAGGTGGGCGATACTGCAAAATTTGGTATCGATCCGATACCAAGTAAATACAGGGTCAGTATCGCCGATATCGATACCGATACCAAATACTTTTTAATTTTAAAAGCATGCCCTTGAACTTAAATGTACTTTCTTGTGCTAGAGCAGTGTGTCATGATTTATGAGGCTAATGCATTATTAATATTAAATCGGAATACATTTTAATGACCACTAAAATATTTTATGATTTTTGCTCTCAACTTGCCTGTTTATATAGCCTAATTATAGTAAATGCACTATTGTACATTATTAGCCTACTGTTCAGAAGTATGGGGTCTGTAAGATTTTTAATTCTCTTCTGCATTTATTTGATAACGAATATTATTACAATTTAAAAAATCTGTTTTCTGTAATTTATTCATGTGATCAAAGCTGAATTTGCAGCATTATTTTAATATGCTGATTTGCTGCTCAAGAAACATCTCTTATTATTATCAATGTAGAAAACCGTTTCATATTTTTGTGAAAACCCTGGTAAATGTTATGCAGAATTATTTGATGAAAGTCGAAAGAACCGCATTTATATGAAATATATATTTTTTAACAGTGTAAAACCCTTGACTGTCACTTTTGAACAATTTAATGCATGATCCTTGCTGAATAAAACTATTAATTTCATTAACAAAACTTACTGATGTCAACATTTTGAATCATTATGTACACGTTTAGTTTCTTTATTGTGAAATAACTCCTGATTGTTTCTCTGTCATCTAAGCATTGAGGCTTCGTTTCCCAAACGCACTGTGAGCCAGTGAAGCCCCAGTCCAGCGAACGCTCTCTGTGATTGATTGGTTTCGTATTGTATTCAGATGACTAGGAGAAATAGTTCTATCCTACAAAATTCGCTTATTTTTCCACTTAGAAGCATATTTTACGCACTGAATTTCGTTCTAAATTAATAAAATGACTGTTAAAAAACACACATTTGGATCGATATTTTTATTTGAGGATCGATCCTTTTCGATACCACGTAGTATCGCAAGTATCGATATTTCAGGATCGATCCGCCCACCTCTAATGAGCATTTGATAGACATTCTTAGCACCCAATAAACAGCGCCGGGCATTCGTAAACCACGCCTCAAATACGAGAAAATGTACATGTGGTTCCCAGACCCAAGTATCAACGAGAATTGGGTCTGGCGTTAGCCAGGCTACGAGACAGGTGTGTGTTGCAAAGAAGTACAGCTGCCTGCATATATATATATATATATATATATATATATATATATATATATATATATATATATATATATATATATATATATATATAGCCTAATATATATCTAGTTCTAGCCTATGTATATAGGCTACACACACACACACACACACACACACACACACACACACACACACACACACACACACACACACACACACACACACAGTAGAACAAATATCAACAACTTGAAAGACAAAAAAATGCTCTGTGACTATGTAACTTATGTGATGCATTATGAACCTATGTAATCTGTTGATCTACAAAACAGCTGTTTGTTGACAACAAACAGCGTTTATGTGCCATCGTTTGAACTCTCATATTAATTAATCCGGATAAAATAATTAAAATGGTGACTTACATCTTTGGCAGACCATGCTCAAACAAATCAAGCTCGCGATTTCTTTAACAGCGGGTAGTTTTCTCACGAGTCCGTTTGTTTCACTAACTACTCGCTTACGCCGTCTATCGCTCTGGGGTAGCCTACAGTCAAACAACGCACGCACACGTGCACGCACGCACACACGCGCACGTCTTTGTGGGGACTCTCCACAGGCTTGAGGATTTTAGTAAAAATAAATAAATAAATCTGTTCCCTAACCATATCACAGAACGCTTTCTGCATTTTTACATAAAAATAAAAAAAACACCATCATTTATTATGTTTATTAATCCATTTCCCTCGTGAAGTACTGCTTGAAACCCTTTTTTCAGTGTGGGGACGCTGGCTGCCTGGTCCCAATTGATGGTTTTATTAGCATAGTGGGGACATTTGGTTCCCACAATGTAATATAAACCTTACACAGTCACACACATGTACACAAATTAAAATAGACCTAATTAGAAATAGATGGCAACATTTTCTTTCAAATAAAAAAGGTATTTAAAAAAAAAATACATTTATGAGTGTAAAATTAAGGAATAGTGAATAGTAAGATAATAACTTAATATGAAAAGTGTCTCTTTTCAAAGAGTCACCATACACATTTATTATTATTATTTATTTATTTTTAAAGTGATGACAAACGGAGCAACTGTGTAAAATACTTCCTGAAAAACTTTACAATTTTAAAAGGAAGTTCAACATCATTTTGGGGGATAAGAGATTTTTGTTGAAGAAGCCAGACTTTTTGTATTATTATTATTAAACTTAAAACAAACAACGTCAATGTATACAGTCAACAGAACTGCAATAATACATAAAAACATACAGCCATGGGGGTATAGGTAAACATTATGTAAATATATTAAATGACTCACAGAAAGAGTGTTAATTGCTTTCTTAATATGTGACCCTGGACCACAAAACCAGTCACAGGGTCAATGTTTTGAAATTGAGATGTATACATAAGAAGCTCTATAAATTAGCTTTCCATTTATGTATGGTTTATTAGGACAATATTTGGCTGAGATACAACTATTTAAAAAATCTGGAATGAGGGTACCAAAAAATCGAAACAATGGAGAAAATCACCTTTAAAGTTGTTTATGTTCGCGATTGTGTTGCATTCAATAAATGTTTTATATATTTATGGTAGGAAATTTACAAAATTTCTTCATGGAACATGATTTTTACTTAATACACTAATGATTTTTGCCATAAAAGTATAGTTTTGCGATAATTTTGACCCAATGTATTGTTGGCTATTGCCACAAATTTGGGACTGGTTTTGTGATCCAAGTTCACATATTGAAGAAAAATATAGTCTTGATAAATGTTTGAATTTCTTTTTCAATAACCAAAAACAAAGGTTGGGTTTGGCCTATGAATTTAGCAAAAATCTAATCTTTCATTTTATTTGACAGGATAACGTTTCCAAAACACAAGGAAAAAATGGGGTCAATGTTATCAATTATAAATCGTCAAAACTTTCCAAAATTTCCTTACATGAGCACAATGCCAAAATAACCGAAACAAGGTTTCAGCCAACGTATTGCAAAAAGAACAGGTCAATTAAATATCTTTTTTAAATCTAACAAGAAAATTATTTACAAGGTTTTGAAAGTTATTTGCTGAACTTTATTTACCAATAAATATTAGTTTGGTAAAGTCGATGGCTAGTCTATTCCAATAAACAATATTGGCATGGTGACAATGGACAACATTTTATTTTCAATATTATTATTTTTTTAAGTAAAGAGCGAATTTTATTCAAATTTAAAACAATGGGGGCAAAACAAAGTTTCCCAATTGCAGTCGTAGGCTTATCAAAAGCAGAAGGGGGCGCAATACTGTTTCGGGTATTAGCAAGACCCCTGTGGGAATCGCATCCATACAATCACATCCATACAATAGAAAACTCCCTGGAAATGTATGGACATTGTGGATTTCTTGATAGGCCATTCGACTTATTATGCGTGCTAAAAACGATCTTTCAAAAAAATAAAGATTTATTTTAAAATAATATATATATTCGTTTTTGAAAGCAAGGTAAGTTCAGATGGATTTTGAAAATGTTGTAATTGCAAATAAAGAGAAACAAACAATCTAATTTGGAGAAGAGAAAGGCAGTTTCAATTTCAACCCTATGATTTCAACCTGGTCAAGACGTCATATTTCTGCGGCGGAAGTAGTTCCCTTTACGTCCATGCCTGTCAGCGAGACTGTCCGTAGCTTTGTCCTTCACGTTCCTGTGCATATAATCTGTTAGTAAAGTCTTTCCATGGCTGATTTTAATTCTAGCTTTGACATGCCGTCGGCTAGTTTATCTGAAAACGCGGAATCTGCGGAGCTCCAGCGTCTGATTGCGGTGGAGCAGCAGAAGGCTCAGTTTCAAGCCCAGGTAACTTTTCAGTACCGTATTACTGGCATTCAACACCAGTATTAGCAAGTCAGGTGGCTTTAACAGTGTTTAACGCTCTTTTCATAGGTTCACAACTTTACAGATGTTTGCTGGGATAAGTGCATGGAAAAACCGAGCTCTAAGTTGGATTCACGAACTGAGACTTGTCTCGTTAGCTGCGTGGAGCGTTTTATCGACACGACGCTCTCAATCACCAACCGCTTCACGCAGATGGTGCAGAAGGGCCCGCACTGAGTGAAGCACACCGTCTTCAAGGACAATTGGAACATATTCTTTATGTTCATGGTGTGCGTCCTGGAGACTGTTTTACTGCGTTTTAAGGGTCTAATGAACCCTTTTCTCTGTCGGATTTTTTTTTTTCCAAAGCCCTTCCTCATAATGTTTATGATATGCGTATAGCGGATCTATTAATGCAGCCTGCAGCGAACTATTACTTTAGCTGGAAATGATCAATAGCATAGTACCACTTATGTAAATCTGACTGGTTTGATTGTGAATAAATTATAATTTTCAAAGTAATGAGGTGAATGATCTTCTATTTTGGAAATGGACAAACATAAAAAAATATAGAGATAAGGCTAATACTTCCTGTTTAGAGATTTAAATCATGCAGTAACTTAAAGGGATGGTGATAGGTGAAAGCAAAACTGACCATTCATATTTTGTTATATACATTTATTATAAGTGATTTAACTGTGAACGTCATTTGCACGTATTTATAATCAAAATAACATCCCCTACATCTTGCAGCTACATTCTCTGATGAAGTGTTTACTGGTGTGAGGCTGGGACAACCTGTCAATAACCGTGATAACAAAGAAAACAATCCAATCAATTCCCCATGGAATTTTCTGTTTTTCTTGGATATAAGTCACAACAGTGTCGTGAACACTCAAAGTTCTTGACCAGAAGCCTAACAGTTCACATCACTGTATCATCCTTAATAATCATAAACTGCTAAGCTGGGAAGATGTAATCAAATATAAAAACATCTGTTTGCTTTACAAAATTTTGCATAATACCGCTCCCGCTCCTTTTAATACATTTTTAATCCAACGTAAAAATAGCAGTCAGATTACTAGAAGCACCACTATGGAGCTTATAATATGACAAAATGATTTGAATTTGAATTTGTACATTTGAATTATTTGCAAGTGTAATCTAACAAAACTGAATTTTAAATAGTTCTGAATTTGAATTTTTTTGGAATGAATATTGAACATCTGAAATTTAACAAACTGAAAGGTTTTTATGGCTGAATTTTATAGACATGTATTTTCAAACTGCTAGTTTTTGTGTTCTGAATTCAAATACTGCAAATATTCAGTTTAAAAAAATACAGATTCAAGTTTTCAAGATGCTGAAATTCGGAACTTTAAATTCAGTTTTCTAAAATTCAATGTCAAAAATTCAATGTCAAAAATTCAATGTCAAAAATTCAATGTCAAAAATTCAATGTCAAAAATTCAGGTCGTACAGAAAGTAGGTCACAGGGAAGAGTAGATGATCTCAGAAAAGTCGAACAGAGTATTTTGGCGAATTGGGGACTGCAGAAGTTTTCCAGCGAACGTGGTGGTGGTTCAAGAGGTTGCCACTCTCTGACAACGGTCTCTGGTGTTTGTTTTAAAGTATATTTTGTGTCATATTTTTGTTTTCAGTCTAGACCGGACGCAAGCGTTGCCACCAGGGTGCGACGCGACCCGTGAAACCCCCAACAGCACACGGATCTAGTCCCAGCTCCTGGCAACAGCCGCTTTAAGCATTGTGTTTTAGAGCGCTCACGTCCGTAACATTGTTTTTTCCTCATATGCGAACTTAAATGAATATCAGTTCATGGTTTGTGTGCGGATGCTATAAGAGAGAAAGAGAAAATGGCAGTATTTCATTGAGACTTGAGATTAAATAAACTGCTTAAGTATTGATCTTGTAGGCAATTTTCACATGCAGTTACACATTGTCGATTAAAAACAAGAAAGTGGCTGGTAAAAACATTGAGTGGTAGTAGATTTTGAAATCCACCAGCCACAGTGGCCAGTGGACAAAAAAGTTAATTTCCATCCCTGGGTTGTAGCGTCGCGCCGCTCGCGTCCGGCCTAGGCTATAGTCTATTTTTATTTATTTATAAGTTTATTTGTATAGGGAGGGACAGTACAAAAAAAAACATGATCCCAGTCAAAACTGGAAAATATGTATTGCACATAGAGAGTATAGCAAGAGCTAATGTGCATCTCAGGTCCCAGAAAGGCTTTTCTAATAAATAAATAAAATACAATAAAAAGAATTACTACTCATAGAATAAAACTACCACAATGTGTCACTCACAGACAATCAAATACCTACCTAAAATTATACATATCAGAAATGAGCTTTCAACTCAAGCATAAAACTTTAACGTCACAATACACTTTTATGTTACATTAAACTCTTACATTACAGTTTAATAAAATAAAATAAAACTTTTACATTACATTACACTTTTACATACTAAAATTATTACATTTAAATATGAGTGCAGTTCTGGTTTATTTTAAACCACCGTTTTAGCTTGAGTGTAAAGGACTTTATTTCAGATATTAGCATACCTTAAACTCATTTGGTAGCAGGTTCCAGAGTTTGGAGCCCTCTAGAAAAGGCTCTTTGCCCTTGTGTAGTCTTACGAAAATTAATCCTACAATTCCCACCTGCCGAACTCCTAGTGATTCTATTTGTATCATCCTGTCTCTTTATCAATTTACATAAGACTGATGGTGCCTTATTGTGCAAACATTTAAAGATCAATTTTATATATGACAGGTTCTTAAAACTTGCAAAACTTAGCATATTATTTTTTTTAAAACATTGCAGTGATGCCATTGATTTGGCTTTTTATCCATTCTTTTTAGAGCTCGATTATATAACATTTCAATTTTTTTTATTAAGGAGTCACTTGTTTGAGTCCAAACTGTAATACAGTATAGAAATGCGGGACAAAATCATCGCATGCATAAACAAATGTGCTGCCTCAATTGAGATATAATTTCTAATAAGTCTGAAACTATTTAGATTAATCCTTACCATTTTTGAGAGCTTTTTTTATATGTTTACCAAATTTAAGTTGTGAGTCAAAAACAACACCTAAAAAATTAAACTCATCTACCTCCCTCCTCTATTTCTACACGGTGGCGTTCTAATCAATTTTACACAAAATATACTTTAAAACAAACACCAGAGACCACTTAGACAAATGTCTCACGTGCTGAGAACGTTAACCTTTAAACACAAAATCATTCATGTTTAAGAATCCTTAAATCACTTAAACTTAAGAATCACTAACAGTTCCCGATGGACAAAATCAAGTCCCGCCCTACAATTTTTTCACGTTTACAGACAGAGATGTAATTTTCATTAATTGCATACATCATGTTTTATTCATATCTGGCTCATTCACTGCACGATAAGCTAAACGAGCCCTGAACCGCAACGCAACGCAATAAATAAATGAAATTCTAGCATTTCGAGATTAAAGTCAAAACATTGCGATAATTAAGTCAAAACATTACGAGAGTCTTCGTTGAAGTTGCGTGTGTGCTTGCCGTTGTTTCAGTTTCACATGCATTCATAACGGTGCGCGTTCACTGGCGCAGAGCGAGTTTCCAATTCATTAGCCTACTCACGTGTGTGTGTGTGTGTGGGGGGGGGGGGGGGGGGTATGGTTTATGAGGACTTATGGTTTATGAGGACATTTCAAAAGTCCTCATTAATCAAATGGCTTAAAAAACATAAAATAAATGTTTTATTAAAAATTACAAATGCAGCATGTCTCAGTGATGGGTAGGTTTAGGGATAGGGGCAGTGTAGGGGGACAGAATAGGCTATGCAGTTTGTACAGTATAAAAAGCATTACGCCTATGGAGAGTCCTCATAATGCTGTTGCACCAACGTGTGTGTGTGTGTGCGTGCGTGCGTGCGTGCGTGTAAAGAAATGCGTCCGTGAAGTCGAACTGCCTCGGACATGGATCTACACAAAATAGTAGGATAGCTTTTTACTTTTATCTCGGCTTTCAACAAAAGGAAATTCAACAGGTGCTAATCTACCAGCATGCTTTACATGCCGTTGCCTATCGTCTATATAGGCAACGCCATCTGGGCGAGAATACTTAACATTAGTCTATACCGTAACCGTACTGTCTCACCTCTTCACAGTAAATAGGCTATACGTTCTGGATTTATTTTAAGTGCATCATTCTGTATCCAATTATTTGGCCGGATACCGTGATTTCCTCAGATATAATAGGCTATTATATATAATATCTCTCTGAGGAAAATCACGGTATATATATATATATATCTGAGGAAAATCACGGTATATGGGTGTAAACATGAAACTGCCTCATTCATTGATTCAAAAAGATATCTTTACAGGTAAAGTCTCCGTCGCAGTATATTTTGTAACATCCTAAAAGAAATGGTAGGCTAATATGTCATAGCACCTATAATTTCCTTTTGTTGAAAGCAGCTACAAGTAAAACGTCCGAGGCAGTTCGACTTCACGAACGCATTTCTTTACACACATATAAAAACTCGCTCTGCGCCAGTGAACGCGCACCGTTATGAATGCATGTGAAACAACGGCAAGCACACACGCAACTTCAACGAAGACTGTATTCTCGTAATGTTTTGACTTAATTATCGTAATGTTTCGACTTTAATCTCAAAATGCTAGATTTATTTTTATCTTTTTGCGCTGCGTTGCGGTTCAGGGCTCGTTTAGCTTATCGTGCAGTGAATGAGCCAGATATGAATAAAACATGATGTATGCAATTAATGAAATTTACATCTCTGTCTGTAAACGTGAAAAATTGTAGGGCGGGACTTGATTTTGTCCATCGGGAACTGTTAGTGATTCTTAAGTTTAAGTGATTTAAGGATTCTTAAACATGAATGATTTTGTGTTTAAAGTTTAACGTTCTCAGCACGTGAGACATTTGTCTAAGTGGTCTCTGGTGTTTGTTTTAAAGTATATTTTGTGTAAACAATGTTACGGACGTGAGCGCTCTAAAACACAATGCTTAAAGCGGCTGTTGCCAGGAGCTGGGACTAGATCCGTGTGCTGTTGGGGATTTCACGGGTCGCGTACGCACCCTGGTGGCAACGCTCGCGTCCGGTCTAGACTGAAAACAAAAATATGACACAAAATATACTTTAAAACAAACACCAGAGACCGTTTTCAGAGAGTGGCAACCTCTTTAACCACCACCACGTTCGCTGGAAAACTTCTGCAGTCCCCAATTCGCCAAAATACTCTGTTCGACTTTTCTGAGATCATCTACTCTTCCCTGTGACCTACTTTCTGTACGACCTGAATTTTTGACATTGAATTTTTGACATTGAATTTTAGAAAACTGAATTTAAAGTTCCGAATTTCTTCATCTTGAAAACTTGAATCTGTATTTTTTTAAACTGAATATTTGCAGTATTTGAATTCAGAACACAAAAACTAGCTGTTTGAAAATACATGTCTATAAAATTCAGCCATAAAAACCTTTCAGTTTGTTAAATTTCAGATGTTCAATATTCGTTCCAAAAAAATTCAAATTCAGAACTATTTAAAATTCAGTTTTGTTAGATTACACTTGCAAATAATTCAAATTTACACAATTCAAATTCAAATCATTTTGTCATATTATAAGCTCCATACCATACAGGACAGTTTGTCAAAATTAAACATTATAATTCCTCAGTTTCTAGTCGCGTCCATAATGTTATCTTTACGACGCAAAATTGTGTGTGTTTTGCTCGTTTGAGGAGTTCAATTTGTAAAGGGCGAAGCAAATATCGATCAGTTAAAACTATAAGCCTAGATTGAATATTCCAATCCATACTGACTGCTGCAAGAAACCAAGTCTAGCGATTGACAGAGACACTCGATGAGTTCATCTCCGTTTTAACCATACTGCAGGAAGACATGTAAAAGTAAGTAACCCTTTCTTACTGTTTATAGTTAAAAAGAAATTCTAAACATTAATTAATTTAATGTTTGTAATGACATGCTTGATAGAAGTATTGTATTTTTTATGCACTGTAAAAATAGTATGATCAAAATTTCATGGCAACGTTACATTACTTTCACTCATAAAAATAATTTAAGCAATTTTAACTTTCTTTAAAAAGTTATACGAGACTCAACTGGATTTTTAAGTCAGTATTGATTTTGTTTTTGTACAGCCAATTTAATTTTACTTAATTTAAAGCAGCGACAGAACTTATATTTTTAATTTAAAATGGATTTTTTTTAGATTTTTATAGGTTGTTGTTTGCTGTTTTGAAAATTTGAAACTGTTGCTGTTATATTTTTTAAATAAAGACATTAACATTTAAAACTGAATGTTTTGTATTATAAAAATGACAAAAGAATTTCCTTTTGTGCAAAAATGAAGACACTTTTTCTCGAACTCTCTTACTTTGTATACACAATTGGACGTTAACAAATTAAATGAAATTTTCTAATTGTTTTTAGCTGTCTTAAGTTCAAGGGCAGCCTTCAAGCACTGGACAGGTGAACGGGTATTGAGTATAGTTCTGCTAGGCATGGTTCCAGCTGCATACCCGTGTCCTGGTCCGGTAGTGGATTACTCTGTTGCTGCAGCTCTCACACTGCACAGACACTGGTAAATGCGTGTCACACTCGTGTGTCTGAAGAATCCTGCTCTATAATGCTTGTTGTATCAGGTGTTTTATTGAAAGTGGATTATAATGAGGCACCTCATTCATCAGTGAGGTCATGTATTTAAACTATGTAAACTATGTTACAGTCATTCTGTGTTTTCTCCTTCTGCAGGGGGATTGGCCAAGTTCTTACCGACTATGTCCATGGTGATGCTAAGATCAAGCTGGCTAAAGCTGGCGTTTTTATGCTCTCCACAGCCACATTCTTTGGTCTCTGCTCTCTGCTATTTCAATTACCATGACTGCTCTGGCAAATATAAATATAACTGACTGACTTTGAATGATTTATCGCTGTTTAGGTACTTGTCCCAGTCTTTTGAACAGATACATGCCTTCAGCTTTGCAGAAGATAACTTAAGGTCTCTTTACATAATATGTTACATGTTTGTAAAATATGTAATAATCTTTGCAGTGATATTTAATATTTTTCACAGTGATATTTCACAAAGACAATTTGGTTAATTAATTAATAGAAAAAAAGATATTGCTTTGTCACCTCTGCAGTGTAAAGATGGATTTTGTTGATAATTATTTCATTTTACTGGTAACAGCCCTATAGCCTACTGTAAGGCTGAGCCCTATACTGTGTTATTGTAATAATTGAATGTAATTTGAATGTTAGGTTTTGACATAAAAGATGACGCATACATCTAATAAGTTTAGGAAAGAATGCCCTTATTTATGTAAAAATGCCCCTGGAAATCAATATAAGGTGGAAAATATTGCCTCTTAATAAAAAAGTTAATCACTGTCACTGCTGTGAACTGACCACCGCATAAAATATGAATAATATAAATGTCTTTGTAAGTCAGCTGTCTAAACCAGCCATGGTACCAGCACAAAAATAAACACATTCAGCAAGATATCATCTAATTATTATCAACAAAATCTTGAAAATATCGAAATACATGTTTTTTGTCAGTATTGCACACCTGTAATGTACAGTATTAATTTTTATTTCTTCAGGTTTTAAAAAGCCTTAAATTTGACTTTAAAAAAAAATGCAGAAACCATGCCACCATGGTTGTTGATTAGTTAATTAGTTTTTCTTTTTGGTATATGAGAACATAAGCAGTGTGTGTGTTTAGGACAAATCTCTATGGTTTGTTAGTTAGTATTTATTATTTCAGAAGTTATTGTTGGTCTCCAGCAGAGGTCAGTGTTTTTCAGTTTTATTGGGAATGCGGGATCGTAATCACATTGTCCTTGTAGGTCACATCTGTTTACAATATGCATTAAAACCAAGAACTTTACTTGTGAATACATTTGTTTATTTGTTACTTGAAGCATGATAATATAGTCTTCTTAAAAATATTAAAATGCTGTAAGAGCAAATTCAGATTATTGTAAAGTGAATATTGTAAAGTGAATAAACTGCTAAGATTCATTACTGCTTTGATTTTTTTATTTTAATTTTTTCTAAATAGCTTTCAGAAAGAAAGAAAAATGAGAAAAAAAGAAAAGAAAAAGAAATCATCTTTTTAAACTTATAATGCTAAATTATTGGACTCTCACTGTTCCTTTAGCAGTGGGAATCAGCAGGGATTTGCTGGTGCAGTACAAATTATATGATATAATAAAAATTCTATTTGATATTTGACCAAAATCTTTTTTACTTGGCACCAAGATTGATTTGAATGTGTTTGAACACCTCTCTGAAAAGCCAGCAGGACCTTGATATTTTCAAAGAATAAAAATAAAAGGTAAATAATGATTCCAGACTGCTGTGGACTTGGAAAAATAAATATTTATTTTGGCGATTGCATTTAGTAGTCAACGTTCTCTGGTTGGTTTGGATGCATTTAACCAGAAAGCTATACAAATAACCCCATAAGTTATGGTGTATTTGACTTTAAGCAGTTCCACCACATAGATAAACATGTTTGTTAGTTTAGTAAGTTATGATCAAAACGTCATAACATTTATCTTATTCATTGAGGGGGGAAACCATACAACATTTATATTTGTATAGTTCTTCTAGCCATTACAAGACATTCTAAAGAAGGCTAAAAGAACCTGGCCCCTGGATCACAAAGTCTTATAATCTTTGATTTGACCACTGCAAATATCTTGTCATTATAAACATTATAAATATGGAGTGGACTTTTATAAGAATGTTGTGCATAGTAATACTTCACAGTCTCAAAACAATGAATCAGTTGAAGTGTGAGTGAACAGAACAGTGAGTGAGCCAAAGAATGATATAACCAGGAAGTGAATGACTTTATTAGGGTTAAAGTGTACGTAAAGTGGGTCATACATACTCGTGTAAATAAGAATTTTAAGCTAACGGCATTCTCTTGTATTTGCATTAATCATGCCGACACGTGTGCTTAAAAATGCATTTAGGACTAGCAAAGGTAAGCTTTTATTATTGATTATCTCTGCATTTTATCGTAACTTTGTTTGTTGTTGTAACCAAGAGCTGTGACAATTTAGAAGCAAGTAATCTGTTGAATGTAAAACAGGAACCACCAGATTAGTTGAGGGATTTGGTTTTTGTTGATCTCAGTCTGAACCAAACTTTCACCGTATTTAGCTTATTGTAACAAGTGGCTAATGTCATTATTTGTATTGATTGTTTTAATATGCAGACTGATCTCATTAAAATGGCGCGTATGTATGACACGCCAATTCGTATTTCCATTTTTGGCGTGCTATCAACACGCATAATCGCTTTTCAGCGTGTTTATGAACGCCGTTGACTTAACGTTACATTACTGTATAAATATGACCTACCCCAACCCCGTCCCTAAACCTACCCGTCACTGGGGTTAATACCATTTATGAGTCTTCCCCTACCATCCTAGGGAAAAAATATCGCTCCCCAGATGATGTAGATCTACATTTTTCTTCGTTTCGCTCGGACATTTAACGGCGTAGTATACACGCATAAACGCGGATAGCTCAAACTGCGTAGGCTATAGATAACACGCCACTTGACTTAAAGGGGCGTGTATGTTTACCCAAAAGACTAGACATCATGATGTCATGTTGCAGAATGACATTAAATATTTACATAATTATCAATAACCACAACAACTATGATGTGTTGCATAATGCATAATGACACATTTTATTTCATCTCTTTAATGTGAACAATGCATATGAACCCTGTACCATATGCACTTTTGCATAGAATAATGCAAAGCAAATTTCTCCTAATGATGAATATAACTGTTTAAGTGGATTTTGTAGTGTTATCCAAGTCCTCCCATAAACACTGTTCAGCCTTGTCGTTTCTCTCACACACGGCCCTCCCCTCCCCTGCTGTTTCACGTAATCGTGTGATGTAACAGCTAGCAAAAGATTGGACTTACATAAAGAAAGCTGGTCTCCTCCCTTCTGCATGCACATAGTTTTTATTGCTCTATACAATTTGTCATACACTCTTTTTCATCCTCTGTTCTGATCAAGGGTGCAGCCTCACATCTCTCTACAGGATGTCCTCCAGAAAGCCTCAAACAATTGGTAAGAATGAGATTTATCTTCTGCATGGATGCACATCTGCAAGTTTAAGATTCTCTGGTATGCTAATGCACAGGCTTTGTGATTGTTCGCTTTTGTGGGTGCATGAAGCAATGCAGTGAATGAGGGCAGTGCACATGCCTGTGTATTCATGGGGAGAGGGTGATATACTTTGAGTCTGAGTGTTATCATATGTTTAAATAATAACTGAATTTAACTTTGACTTCTCTGAAAGAAACGTCTCTGCATGTCCATGTAGTTGCTTCATTATTTATGCATTAGTGTATCAGTATCCCAGTACATGTGAGCGTGTAGAGAGGGACTGTTTTTCTAAAGGTAATACTTCTCTTTGTAATATCGCTGACTCTCTGCCATTTCAGCTCTGTCATTTGTTGACTTCAATCCTTTGTTCTTTGAGCTGACCCAAATAGTTATGGATAGAGCAAAGTTGTATGTCTGCAAATCTGTTACTTAAGTTACTACAGCTATATAATTTAACATAACTCTGGCTTAGCTAACCTTGCAGTTTAGATTGCTAAGGAACTCCATATAAAAGCGACAGTACTCTTTATTAAATTAAATTGTATTACCATTATCATAATTTTAGATCCTTTGTATTCATACGTGCATCTTTATTACATTATATATTGTTCATTATTTTTATGAACATTTTCTGTTCTGTCAACTTGCCAAATAATCAGATTTTGTATATCATGTAAATCATTTGTGATTTTTTTCAGCTGCTGCTCAGAGAACATACCTCACAAAAGTACATGGGCTGCCAAGCATCAGTCCCTTGGTAAGTTCGGTAGAGGAGACACCTGAGCCCATCCCCACCACAGTTAAGGGCGCCATCCCAACCTGGATCCGTGGGAGTCTGCTGCGGAATGGTCCAGGAAAGTTTGAGTTTGGGAATCAGCAGTGAGTATGGCTATTCTACTGTTAATATATGGTGATTTATTTTTATATTACAATAACATCACTGGAATGTAAGGAATAGTAAAAAATGTTTTAACTAATCTCTGTTTGGTTTAGTTGGTAATTGGCTATCTAATGACATTTGGAAAGGTGTAATTTGGGATATGCCGTGGTGGAGTGACCAAACTAGGGACAACTAATGAAACCTTTCACAAAAGGCTGTTATTATAAATTTTGATTTGTTTGATCACAATGATATGTCTTTCAAACTCTAACATGCATATTCAGGCCCACTCTTGCTCATGTCAATTTTTCCTCAGCTATAACCACTGGTTTGATGGCATGGCCTTGATGCATCGCTTTCGGATCGAGGACGGTCAGGTGACATACAGAAGCCGTTTTTTGAGCAGTGACTCGTATAAGCAGAACAGCGAGAGGAACCGCATCATGGTGTCAGAGTTTGGCACTTTGGCTCTACCTGATCCCTGCAAGAACATTTTCCAGCGCTTCCTGTCCAGATTTGAGATGATAAGTACGTAGAGATGTTGAATATGTGTGTGAATGATATTAAGGAGGTTAGCTGTGCTGGCTGGTGGAACGGATTTCAATCAGTTTAGAAAATGTAAACATCCCGAATAGCTGTCTGCTTTAAAAAGGTTACAAAAAGCTCTTTCTGTTTCTGAAAGAGTAAAGAGGCATGTATTTAGAGGGCCTTGCTCAAGAGCACAACAGGAGTGGTCAGTGGAAGCGTCCAAGTGTATCTAAAGTGTGTCCTAGACAAACAACTCTATGTCTGTAATCATGAGAACACATTTAAATCAGACACCATAAGCACTCAATTAGGATGAACTAAAGTGACACGACTACTAAAGGGTCGAGATGGAGTTGGCAGAATGTTCTGGACACTATAACTGAGATAATTATCTATTAAATATGGGTCTTTTAAAATGATAAAATATTGCACAACCATCTTTAAGATCAATGCCTTAAGAAATGAATAAACAAAACCCACCACTGGATGGAGAGAAAATCCATTAAGCTCTCATTATGGTGGGAGTGTTACTTAATGCCATCATGAGGTTTGCAAAATGCAAAAAATCAAGGTGAAACTGAAATCATTTCCCCCGCAATAAATATTGTTTTTATTGAATCATATATAGTTCTTGAAATTTCTTTAAAATTAATTGTAGTTAATTTAAAGGTACACTATGTAACTTACACTGTGTCTTCTAACAGTAAAAAAAAACAAAAAAAATATTGTTTTTGGCTCTGCGTGACTGTGCGGATGAATTTGGGTCTTTTTCATAACTAAAAAACTAAATTATTCATACTAAATAAAACATTCACTACTAGGCTTAAGAGACATAACCTGTTTAGATGGAAAGGATCTCAAGCTGACTACGTTATTATACCCATTAATAGACACGGTAAAATAAATTCCAGCACAGCACAACAACCCATAATACAATAGATAATGCTTTAATAAACTTTGTCAGAAAGCTACTTCATATGGCATAAAATGCAATCTCCGCGTCACTTTTACAACATTTCAAATCCGTTTCTCGTCAAGCCAAGCCCATGTTGATTCTCGCTGTGTTTACTAGCTCTGTCGCATTCTCTTTTCGCCAGCAGACACTCCTCTGTTCAGTGTTTTTTTAATGGTTGATTCCATGGAGTTTAGAGATTTAGCGTGCTCCATGTCATCCTTTCTCGCTCGTTGTGACAAACAACTACTACCACATCATACTTGAGATAAGCACACGTCAAAGTTGCAGAATTTGCAGGAGCAACTTTTCTCCATTTATGTGTAAAATCAGACACGCATGGGCAAAAACCATCCCGTCAGGTCTAAAATATAAACACTTAGAATAGGCTTACCATAGTGAATCAGGGTAAGACAAAAAAAGCATTGTTGATGTATTGGCTTATTCAACAACAACAAAATTGATGATGATATATTGAGGTATTTTGATGATGTATACACCTTTTGATGATATAGTGCACCTTTAATAGCCTATAATTAATAATCCCAGTTTTTGTTAATAAAAAAAAAGTCTGAAAACAAGCAGCTTTGTCAAAATTTAATAAGAAATAATTTTTGGGGTCCTTTGAGTCAAAAAGTTTAAGGGTTTAAATCTGTTGCCATCCATTAGTCCAAAAATAAATAAATAAAAGGTATTTGTTACACTTTTTTCTCTCTCTAAAATTCCAGAGCCAACAGATAATGCCAGTGTCAACTTTGTTAAATACAAGGGTGACTATTACGTCAGCACAGAGACAAACTACATGCACAGAGTGGATCCAGAGACTCTAGAGTCCAAACAGAAGGTATGAAGAACAACCTGCTTTTAGTCACCAACCCAACAACCAGTCATGTCTAATTTAGGAAGGATGATTATTTGTAGGTGGACTGGAGCAAGTTCATAGCTGTGAACGGTGCTACTGCTCATCCACACATTGATCCAGATGGCACGGCTTACAACATGGGCAACTCGTACGCAAACAAAGGTTAGTTCCGGTCTTCTCCTTTTATACTGACCGATCTTTAGGGGTCATGATGTTGTGCTGTGATGTGTTTTATAGGGCTTTCTATAACATCATCAGGGTGCCCCCAGAAAGAGACGGTTCAACGGATACTCTAGAGGGAGCCAAGATATTATGCTCTATCGCCCCTCATGACAAATCCAAACCCTCTTATTATCACAGCTTTGGTGAGTGAAGAAGAAAATCTGTCATCTTTATTATCTTCAGATCTCCTAGACAGACAGTTAGTCATTCAACAGTGACTGACTATCATCTGTCATTTTATTGCACATCCACTATATGTTCTTAAAGTCATGTCATTTTATTTGCTAGGCACTCTGAATGTTGTAATCATATAGTATGAATGGAGCGATCATATGAATGTGCAGCACTGAAAATACATTTTATTTTCCTGAACCTTTCAGGCATGTCAGAGAACTATGTAGTGTTCATCGAGCAGCCCATTAAGATGGATCTGTTTAAGATAGTGACTGGTAAACTAAGGGGGAAATCCCTAAATGAGGCTGTTTACTGGGACCCCAACCAGGAAACCATTTTCCACCTTATTGACAAACAAACTGGTAAGGTAAGACAACAATCATGACAATACAGAGGCACTATGAGGTTATTCTATATTTGTTCACTGATTGTGCTTCATATGGTTCAACGAAATCTGATGGAGAACATTAATACATTATCAGATTATTTTTAAGGATTTGTTTTACAGATTTCTTAACAATTTAGCCAACCACTCTGTATCTCTCTTTGCAGGAGATGCCAGTGAAGTATTACACCAAGGCCTTGTCCACCTTCCATCAGATCAATGCTTTGAGCAGGATGGATTCCTCATGCTGGACATTTGCTGCTCTGACGATGGCCAGGCCATAAACAACTTCCTCGTCCAGAACCTGCGTCAATCAGGAGAGGCACTGGATGAGGTTACTCTCTTTCTCTGTCTATCTTAATACTAATACTACTGATAATTATTGTTATTATAGCATAAATTACATTCTGTCAGTCCTGTCCCTCTTTCTCTCTCAGATGTACAACAATATATGCCAGCAGGTGTATTATTATTATTACAAAAACATTGTTAACAATACTACTGCTATTATTATTAGGCCTATTAGTAGTAGTATTATGCAATTTATTATTATTACTACATAAATGACAGTCTCATTTGTCCTGCCATTCTCTATTTTTCTGTCAGATGTATAACACCATGAGCCGGCCGCTTCCCCGTCGTTTTGTGCTTCCTCTCAACATCACCAGTGAAACACCACTGGAACAGAATCTCAACACACGGCCTGACAGCACCGCCACCGCTGTCTGCCGAACTAAAAACCAGGTGTTGTCTTTGTGCTGGTTACAACAGCATTATGTGTGTGTTATGTACTTGTTTTTTCTTCACAGTACTTCATGGAATGTTGTCTATAGTATTGTTTGCTTATATTGCCAGCCAGCACACACAGCACAATTCAAAAGTTTGGGGTCAGCATTTTTATTTAGCAAGGACACTTACAGTGAAAACATTTATAATATTTTGAATTTTCTGTTCCTCACAGAATGCCAGAAATATTAAGCAGCACAGCAATTTTAACAGAAATTTCATAATAAGATTAATTTTTTTTACCAAATTGGCATAATGATTTTGTGACTGAGGACTGGAGTAATGGCTGCTAAAAAATCTGCATTTTTACATTTTATAATATTTATAAAAATAATGTTAAATTTTAATAATTCACAATATTGCTGTTTTACTGTATTGTTGATTAAATAAATGCAGCCTCTGTGAGCAGAAGAAACTTTCTTTTGAACGGTACTGTAACTACAGTACTTAGACTTGGTGTATTAAGTAGAGACCTTCACATTTTTATGTGCTCAAGATAACAGTGATTGATACATGTCACAAAATGTGCATTTACATGTTTGCGAGTCTTTTAGGACTACATAATGTCTCTCTCACAGGTGTTTTGCACGTTTGAGGATCTCCATGGTGAAGACCTGAAAGACTATGGTGGCTTGGAGTTTCCTCATATTAACTATGCCAAATATAACACCAAACCTTACAGATACTACTATGGTTGTGGCTTCCGCCACCTAGTGGGTGACTCCTTAATTAAGATGGATCTGGAGAGCAAAAAATTCAAGGTGAGATCAAATTATTACCAAAGCTGCTAAACTGGAACTATAACCGATACCTACAATGACCAAAAAGTCCAAACAAATGTAATATATGACAGCAGTAAAACTTTTCTTGTCCATTTGGCTCACAATGTTAAGAGTGTTTGTATGTTTGTTAAATGAATTGATTTACAGGTATGGCGCCAACCTGATCTCTACCCATCAGAGCCTGTCTTCATTCCTTCACCCAATGCTGAGGAAGAGGACGATGGAGTCATCCTGTCTGTGATCGTCACACCAGTTAAGGTACCCTGAATGTTTTTTAAAAAACAAACATAAGCTCTATACATCACCTGTTCAGAAATTAACGTGTTAAGAAAAGTCAGTTGAGAAATTACATTTGTTATAAATGTGTCTCTAATCTCTAAACCCTTTCTTTCTCTTCTCTGCAGGATAAGAGTACATTTCTCTTAGTCCTAGATGCCAAAACTTTTGAAGAACTGGGAAGAGCTGAAGTGCCTGTCAACATTCCTTATGGATTCCATGGAGTCTTCAATTCCAGTGCTTGAAGCTCTTGGTATCCCTCCAACAAAATAATATCTAATGTAGCTCTTTAAAATGGCTAATACACCACTCAGCTGCTACCATTGAAAGCAAGAGACTAACAGAATAATATTTCTATGAAATTAGTCCAAAGACATCCTCCACAGATTGATCTCATCTTTTTTTTTTTAAAAGAACAACACACTTTATAGTAACAGTTAGTTGGTAACATTTTACAATGAGGTTTCATTAGTTAAAATTAGTTAACAGGAACTGCACTTCTACAGCATTTATTAATCTTTGTCAACAGCTGTGTTTTTATTAACTAACATTAACAAAGGTGATCAAATACAGTAACAAATGTATTGCTCATGGATGGTTAGTTCATGTTAGTCACCTAATGTTTTATGCATTAACTAATATTATAAAAAAGTGAAACCTTATTGTAAAGTGTTACTAGTTATTTATCTGTGAGAAATTCTACCTCAACTAAAATACAACAAACAAGAATTTATTTTGAATTAACAATTTTACAAATTTAATAATATAAAAAAAGACCATTTACTGAAACAAAATCGCAAAAACAGCGTACACATTATTGATTTGGTATTCAGTGACTTGGCTCACCCAGTCAGTGATGTAATGAGGAGGAAGTAGAATAGATACTATCATTTCTAAACAGCAGCAGAAGATGCTATTGTTTGTATTTAACAATAAGAATAATAAAATGGGGAGATACAAACATTGCGTTGTTTCTGGCTTTTGTAGGTCTGTCAGAATGTAATATAAGCTTTGCAAAGAGGCGTTTTTATGAGCTTATTGAATCCTTTGTCAGAAAGGACTGATGGTAATGTAACTAAATTGTGGTTTTTGGTGCAAGAAACCTTTACTAAACATAATTGTGAACCACAAGAGAGAAACACGTATGACCCTAATAATATCAGCATGAAAATGTTCACATGTTCACATGGTTTTGATACACATTTGATTTCTCAATACATTTTCAGTCTTTCTTTTCTTCTGTTTTTATTTTTCAAATTGTGGACTGTATGTTTATACCACAATATGACACCTTTGCGATGTTTGCAACAAATTTTATTCGCTCAATATAGCATCAGTTATGAACTGCGTGTTTGATACAAGGCTGTTCTCTTCTACTCTAAACGAAAACGTGAGCATAACACTTGTGCAGCTATGGTTAATATTTGCTGTTAGAATTGTTATACTTCCATCAAGAAAACAAGTTCATTGCATTGAATGTAATTCCTAAGACAGAACCATTTTTGTAATTAAAAAAGCCCAGAAGTGCCAATATAAGCATAATTATTAGTTGGTTAAATGACAACAGATGATTACTATACAGCATATGTCATTGTCATCAACTTTCTACCTCTTTGCAAAGTAACGTTAACATTGTAAAGACTGCTTTTCTTGTGTAGCTATTATGCCTTTTACTTTTTAAATTTGTTTCAATATATATATACTTGTATATTATATATATTTTTTTTTACACATTTCTAATTTGTATTGCATGGCTTAATTCCTACAGTCCACTTTAATAAAAACATTTACAAAGCAAGCAAAACGGGAACGTGTCCAGTTTTTTCCCACATCATTTCACCTTCTAATACACGTTTGTTAAAGGTGCAGTGTGTAACATTTTTGACTATTTATTAACAGAAATGCAATATGACATCCATAACTATGTGTTCAGTTGTGTATAAAGAACTTACTTAACAAACCGTAATGTTTTTATTACCTTAGAATTAGGCATTTATATCTACATACGCGCGGGAATCCCCTTCTATGAAGGCCGCCATATTATGACGTCATATTTCTACCGTAGCCGACAGCGAACAAACAGCGTTACAGAGCGCGTTTCGTCACTACCTTGAAAGAGAAGCCGCAGAAAGCTAGAAGCAGCTAGTCATAAACACCGTGAGTGTTTTCCCTTGTCAGTGGTGTAAATATGTAGTTGGATTGTTTCATGTAACTTAATTCTTCACCCTCGCTGTGTTATGGCTTTGCTATGTGGGGATAAATGTGCTGGTTACTTCGTGAGACAGCTGATTAGTGGGCTACTCTTGTCATTGACCGGAAAACAGTTACAGGAATCACCAACCCGTCGATCTTGGAAGCATTTTAAGTCAATCGAGTTTCCATAATCAGAGAAAAAAAGCCTATTGTGTGTAATAAGTGGTGTCTATTGGGATGCGGAGGCGCGCGTGCTGTTACAATCACGTCATTTTTGCCGCACGCACCTTTGGGCTCATGCGGACGCGTCGAGTATAAACAAGGCTTTAACCAGCTCAGCCACAGTAACAGCTCATATTAGCCAGCTAAACGTTTACTACCCTGTTAGAAAAAATCTATAGTTGCATAGTTTCATGTGGTTCTTCTCCCTCGCTGTATTATGGGTTTGCTGTGTGGGGAGAATGTGCTGGTTACGTTCGTGAGACAATCAGCTGATTACTATTATTTACAACAACTGTGACGAGATCTGTCGTGTCGACAGCTCAGACCAATATTATTATATTATGTATTAAGACCCTTGATCCTTACCTGACTATGGCTTTGTAAACTTTATCCATGATGTGGTTTATAATGGACTGTGGTACTCCATGTTAGCTGTGGCTTGTTTTACTCTCGCGCTCACTACGACGATGTTTGTCCCATTTTAGCCACCGTAGCTTCTTCGAAAGGGAGGGGTGAGCAGTGGGCTGAGCCCTTAGTGTAAACTCGCAAACGAACCGCTAGATGTCGCCAAAAAGCTACACACTGCACCTTTAAGGTAATCTTGACGACATGTGCATCCAACAGAGAGACTATTGGCTATACTTTTCTTGTCCACTAGGTAGCAGCAAACACTCATAGCAGGTATGTCTTGAGTTAAGTAATAAACCTGAAGTAAAAACAACCTTATACATTCATTCTATTGCAACAAACTATATATCTGAAATGCTTTCATTAACCAATAGTGCATTCATTCAGTTCATATAGAGACATGTGTGTAACGTGTGAGTGTATGTGCTTTTGCATGTGAATATCTCCGTGGCTCGGCTAAATTGGGAGCTCTCAGATTTCCCCTAATCCCTGCACATCAAACAGCAGGCAGAGCGGAGCAGATGCAGACAGACAGAGGCACTGCTCTCCTGTGGTATCTCGACCTGCCGGATCTTCTTTCCCTGTACACAGTGCTGTTATTGTCCCTGTATCTGTATGTGTGTTTGTGTGAGAGACACAGCATGGGTTGTTTGTCCCTGTGTCTCTCCATCCCTCTCTTTTTGCGTTTAAACACTGTTCTGATTGGTAGCAAGCAGAGACACTGATGCTACACATCCCCACTTCAGCTTTTGTTCTAGAGGCCAATGCCTTCAATGTTGGTGTGGTGATACTTTATTGGCATTTATAGATCCATAAAGAACCTTTAATGTTTTGGGAAAAGGTTCTTCGGATTATTGAAATACTCTTCACACTAAGAAAAAAAATGGTTCTTTTAGAAAGGCTCTTTGGGGAACCTTCCTTTTATTTTTAAGAAAGATACTATTAATTAAAATTCGAGAAGTGAGTGAATGAATGAATGATCGAAAGCAGCGGTGGGACCTAAACCAATACACTAACCAGGTGGTGGTCACAACAAAGACAGCTGTGTATATATGTGTGTGCGCTCGCCTTTTTGCCCTGCAAATCCCACTCAGACACCTGCACTCAAAGCTTCCGCTGCTGAACCTCCACTTCAAACAACTACCGACCCACTGAGCGGAAACAAATATCTACGAAGAAGGGAACAAAGGACTGAGAAAGAAAGTAAAGAATAGGATTCCTGTGCAAAAGTTCGTGTATTTCAGTAATTCAAATTAAAAGGTGAAGGTGAAACTAATATATATATATAATACATGCATGATTATACTTTTCAGAGGGCAGACATTTCTGTATTTAATATTCTTTTTATTTATTTCATGAAATATTCTAATTTTCTGAGATTTTGAATTTGGGGTTCCCTTTCGTTGTCACTCCGAGTTACGTCGGATAACGACGAATGGAGTTTAGCGAAACCCCATTCGTCGTCATCCGACGTAACGTCTCCGTTCCCTACTTACATCCGTAACCGAGATGTTTTTAATAAGATGTAAGCCATGATCATCAAAATTATAATTTTGCATAATATTCTAATTGTTCCGAGTTTCACCTGTATAGCTTTGATGGCTCACAGAATGTTGCTGAAATAAAAGGAATGAATTTACATGTGTATCATTACAGAGCATGTGAATGCTTAATGTCAAAATGACCTCCATCTGAGATGTCACAGACCAAAACACCAGATGTGAAGTTCCAGGTCACTCTACAGGTCCAGTGTTGCTTCAGTCCCCCATAATGAAGCTGCAGTCTATAAACTGAGTTAAAATAACTGTTTTCTATTTGAATTTATTTCTGTAATTGTAAAGCTGAATTTTCAACATTACTCCAGTCTTCAGTGTCACATGATCCTTCAGAAATCATTCTAATATGCTGATTTGTTAGAAACATTTATTATTATGATGACGATTCACAGTATATGTGAATTGATTAATATTGTACTATATGTGTGTTTTCATAAGCCAGGGTTATAAAACATGTAGCAGGGGGTCTGCTTCATCTCTCATATCCACCAAGGCCTCCTCTGCCGAAAAAAGTTTGAAGACGACCCCTGATGTCGAAGACTGAAGATTACAGAAGAATGTCTCTGTCCAGTTCTATATCTTCCATTTTGAGCAGAAGCACAGTAAACAAGCGTGTTTATGGCTTAGTATCTTGCAAAGAGTGTATCTTTTTCCATTTTGTTGACAACAAATGTCATTGAATAACATGGTCTAATGCCACACCGAACCTGAGGTATTAGCCACCAGTAGTGAAAATATGTATTAAACATAGTTTTTCCACAAAAACATCTATTTAGTAAACAATGCACAACATACGACATGTTAACAACTGCTGCTTAAACATTTGGTTGCCATAACAACTATAGAGGACAAGACATTCCAGAAGATAACCATTTAAACCTTTGTGACTTATTGTAGGACTTTTAAGGTATATTGTATTTTAGTTGAAGTTCTGTACAGAAACATGCTTGTAACACACCAAAGTCAAAGACTTATTTTAACCCATAAAACATGGCTAACATAATAATCAGGTCTTGTAGTGTGGCCCGTTCTCTCTCTCTCTCTCTCTCTCTCTCTCTCTCTCTCTCTCTCTCTCTCTCTCTCTCTTCTGATTTGATAATGGAGCTACTCGTAGCCAATAAGAGAGGACGGCACCTTTTTTCTCCTAGCAACAACAGTGACTGTTTCCTTTCAGCATGACAAACTATTACAATACGAATAATGGCAACTGCGCAGCTTTATGGAGGAGAATATCTCTCTTTTCTGCCATTCGGCTCTGTATTTTACCCTATGTTGGATCCTCTTTGATTCCCGCTCATTCTCTGTCATTCCCTTATTTCTTGCCCCTCATCTTTGGCTTCTCCCTATCGCTCATTACATTACCTTCGTTCACTCTGTCTGTATCTCTCTATCCTCCCCACCCCTCTCCTCAACTCTTACCCCACCCCACCCCACCCCACCCCCACCTCTCTGACTGTGTGTCTCTGGTAGGGGCACACAGCCGCTCCTGTTTCATGCTCTTAAAGAGCAGCTGTTTTCGTTTCACTGAAGACTATGCTGAGGATTCTGGTAACAGCATGCACTCGCTGACCCTGGGAGAGGTTCTGCAGCAGTCGCTGTGGAGCAAACATCCGCCGGCCAATCTCTCCTCTCTCTCTCTCATCTCTCTCTCTCTTCTCTACTCTCTCTCCTCTCTCTCGTCTCTCTCTCTCTCTCTCCCTATCTCAGCTCCTTCACTCCCCTCATCTCTCTCTCTCTCTCTCTCTCTCTCTCTCTCTCTCTCTCTCTCTCTCTCTCTCTCTCTCTCTCTCTCTCTCTCACACACACACACCTAAAACTGCACACTGCCTGGAACACAAAATTTATAGTCAAGAACATAAATCAGACATACAGCAGCGCAAAAATAAAAGTGTGGGTAAATTACACATGTGTCAATTGCCTTATTTAAACTATCAAAATGTCAGATGAAATATGAAACAAATGATCAGATATTTCAAAAGGTGAACAAATATAAAATATGTAATTTGGAAACAGCTAACAAACAAAAAGAGAGCTAATAGTTAAAAAAACAAAACTAAATAAATACTGTGAAGGTCACTCTCACAGTCAATTTGTACAATAAAAACAGCATTTTTAAATTAACATTTCTGTTTTAAGATGATGTTATACAATTAAAGAAGAGAATCAGCTAGTTCACAGTAGATAATACCAACTCTTAATTTAACATATATTAACCTGATCACAAAATATAATGCAGTAATGAAACATTGATTATTCTACCTCAAAATTAGTTGTTGTCTTTGTATTGTATAAGTGCTATAAGTGACTTGACTAAAATCTTTTCACATGTTTCTATGTTAAACTGATGATTATATAACTCCCTTACAGAAATATGTAAGAAATCATATGAATCTGCTCACAAAAATTATAGTTTTTCAAACTCTTAAGTTCACCAAAAAACAAAAAATCTGTCATTAATTACTCACCCTCATGTCGTTCAAAACCTGTAAGACTTTTGTTCACCTTTGGAACAAATAAAGATAATTTTGTCCCTCCATTGACAGCAACACAACTGAAACTTTGGAATGCTTAAAAAGTTAATAAAGAGATAATAAAACTAATCCATGAATTGAGCAGTTTAGTCCAAATTTTCTGAAGAGACTTCGCTTTTTATGATGAACAGATTTAATTTAGTCTTTTAAATCACATATAAACATTTATCAGCGAACATAAAAAGAAGCTCATCCGAACCTGTTAAGAGGCGCAAGAACAAACCTCATTGCTTCTATTGGAAGCTCAAACGTGCTGCATAATACATGAGAATGAAACTCATTGGTTCTTGCAGAAGCTCAAACGTGCTGTGTAAAACACAAGAACGAACCTCATTGGTTCTTGAGGAAGTTCAAACTTACTGCGTAACACACAAGAACAAACCTCATTTGTTCTTTTGGAAGCTCAAACGTGCTGCGTAACACACGAGAATGAACCTTACTGGTACTTAGAAGCTCAAACGTGCTACGTAACACGAGAATGAACCTCAATGGTAGGCTACTTGCAGAAGTTCAAACGTACTGCATAACACACAACAACAAATCTCATTGGTTCTTTTGGAAGCTCAAACGTGCTGTGAAACACACGAGAATGAACATCATTGGCAGTGTGGGCAAGCTACTTAGAAAATGTAGTGAGCTAAGCTAGCAGTTACTCTACATTAAATGTAGCTTCACTACACTGAAGCTACCACTCTGGGAAATGTAGCAAGCCAAGCTACAGCGATATGGCAAAAGTAGTTTACTACATCTAAGCTATTTTTTAAAAAAAATTTATATTGAACCAACTTCATTCCAAGTCAATGCTATCTCGGTGATCAATAAAACTTTCAATCAAACATATAGACAGGCATAATTTGTCAGTTCAATTGTTTATTCAACAACTGTTTCAAACCAATTTGGCAAAAAAAACAAAAACAAAAAAAAAAAAAAACCCTAACATAACTATATAAAACCATATAACAATATAAAACCATAAAAAACCAGGTGTCAAGAGTGTGTGCATCTATTTCCATTAAGTACATTTCTCACGTGTCAGCAAGGATTGATATTGGTACGTGATGTCGCACCATACGGAGCAGAAGATGATAGTAATGCACCAAAAAGCTGGTTTGTAGGGCCCTATGAAATCTGTTTTATTTTTCCCCACATTCCAAATTCAGTTTTATTTTGTTTTCATTTTTCTGGACTCCCATTTTAATGGTTATAAAAAAATTTTAGTAATCAAAAACGTGTAATTAATTGAAATGATGAAACGTATACAATTTAACAATAATTTATTACAATTTTAAAATAAATTACACTTAAAGGGCACTCTGACATTTTTTTTAATGGTTTAAATTGTAATGACTAATTATTTAAAATGTAGGCCTAATGATTTAAAGCTGCTGTCCGTAACATTTTTAAGTTAAAAATAATCCAAATTAATTATTTAAAAAAAAAAACATCTTTAGCCAGTGTTCAAAACTATCTGCTTGCCATAGCTAGATTCAAAACGGTTAGCTTGTAATAATGATTTTAATTCCAGTGGTACTGGTGGGTTTTCGCGGGAAATTCGAGCATGTCTTTGCGTCATTACGTCACATCCGTACACATAAAGAAGGAGTTTCGGCTAGCCGGCTATACTGCGCGTGAGGAGATGTAGAGATGGGCTTTTCTCGCAGCACTTTACATGATTAAACTCATGGCGGATCCAGAAAGATCCAAACAACAATCATCAGTGTCAACTGGAGATTAACCAGTTATAAAACCCAAAAGACTTTGTACTTCGGAATGGATTTAAGGTGGAAAGAGAAAGGAACCGTCTCATGCGAACATAAGGATACACATCGGTGGGGCTTTTGAAAGGTGCGTGAACTCTGTGTTTTGAAGGTGTTCGAAACGGAAGAAGAGACAGCTTTTTCTGCTGAACAAGTAAGAAATTTCAATAGTTCAATCGTGTAACAGTACGTTTTCTTAATTCACACAGTTATGGAGTTTCCTTTGTTGTGCCTTTCTCGTTTAGCTATTATGGAGAATATGAATTCTGAACTACACAGGTAATCATAAAACACATTAAATTAAAGCTGCAAGCAGCGATGGGCGGGCCCTCGCACATGTAGCGCGTCGGGGAGTGATGCGGCCGCATATTCTGTTGCATATTCTGGAGCTCTGCCAGTGCGGCTGTGAATTTGCTACGCTTTTCAGACACTGCATGAAGGTGTTATACGTCACTTCCTGTTGCCAGCAGGTGGCGCTATGACTGTGGGTGAATGTGGGCATGTACATGAGTTCAGGGCGGGACTCTCATCCTACATGTAAAGTTTGGTGCAGCTGTGAGCATGTATACTGAAGTTACAACCACTTCCTGTGTCATGGCGATGAGTTGATCTTTGATGCCATGCCACGGACACACCGATTGACGAAAACTCGCAGATAGCACAACTTTTCATCGTCAATGCCTTTAGAAGGCACAGCAGAAATTTCAAGTCGATCGGACTAAATCCCTAGGAGGAGTTCGTTAAAGTACGGAGTGTGTAAATCAGCCAAAATTTGACGAAAAATTCAAAATTGCCGACTTCCTGTTGGGTTTAGGGCATCGCTCCAAGAGGCTTTTTTGTGCGTCTGGACATGGTTGATGTGCCACAGAAATTTCATACATGTAGGTCAAACGTGCGGCGGGGGCTGCTTCGTTAAAGGTCACTTCCTGTTGCTAGCAGGTGGCGCTATGACTGGGGGTGAATGTCGGCATGTACATGTGTTCAGGGCGGGACTCTTGTCAAGCGTGCAAAATTTGGTGCAGATCTGAGCATGTACAGCAAAGTTACTCCAACTTCCTGTTTCATGGCGAATCATCGATGCCACGGACACGCCCATTGACGAAAACGCGCAGATAGCACAACTTTTCATCGTCAATGCCTTTAGAAGGCACAGCAGAACTTTGAAGTCGATCCAACTAAATCCCTAGGAGGAGTTCGTCAAAGTACGGAGTGTGTAAATCGTCCCAAAATGGCCGCCAAATTCAAAATGGCGGACTTCCTGTCGAGTTTAGGGTATGGGTTTTGAGGCTTCTTTGTGCGTCTTGATAGGATACACGTCCCCACCGAATTTCGTGCATGTAGGTCGAACATGGACGAGGGGCTAATTTTTTCTAATTTTCTAGGTGGCGCTAGCGAGCCATTTTGCCACGCCCATCCGCAAAACCCACAAAATACAAAATTTTTCACCAGTCCTGACATGTGTGCAAAATTTGGTGACTTTTCGAGCATGTTGCGGCCTCGAAAATGGGGCTTACTTTGCAGAAAAAAAAAAAAGAAAGAAAAAAAAAAATAATAATAATAATCCTAACAGTTTCAAGAGGGACCTCGCACCTTAGTGCTCGGGCCCTAATAATGTTAGTCACGCAATGGTGATGTTGTTAACATGAACAATTTGAGAACAAAGTAGGCTATGATTTGCACGGTTGCTGTAAATCGCGCTGATTAAATCTAACGATCGTCATGTCGAATGCTTTTCCCCCCTTAGTTGATCAGAACAAAAATGGATGTTACTTGTTCAAAAGAAATTTTCCGGTGAAAATTCTTATGTTGGTCAAGCTTTCAAAAAGTGAATCTGTGATTCTGAATGACAGTATCCACACAGCGCGGTGATTGACAGCAGCACTCGCCTCAAAACGCTGTTCATCCGCGCTGTTTCATGCCGATTTACAACCCATGTAAAGATTATAATTCCGCGAATCACTGCAGTTACAGATTTCGGACAGAGATGGCGACAAAAAGGGAAAATGCTACGGACTGCAGCTTTAATTGCGTAATCACCATTGCGTGACTAACATTATTTAATGTGTTTTATGATTACCTGTGTAGTTCAGAATTCATATTCTCCATAATTGCTAAACGAGAAAGGCACAACAAAGGAAACTCCATAACTGTGTGAATTAAGAAAACGTACTGTTACACGATTGAACTATTGAAATGTCTTACTTCTTCAGCAGAAAAAGCTGTCTCTTCTTCCGTTTCAAACCCCTTCAAAACACAGAGTTCACGCACCTTTCAAAAGCCCCACCGATGTGTATCCTTATGTTCGCATGAGACGGTTCCTTTCTCTTTCCACCTTAAATCCATTCCGAAGTACAAAGTCTTTTGGGTTTTATAACTGGTTAATCTCCAGTTGACACTGATGATTGTTGTTTGGATCTTTCTGGATCCGCCATGAGTTTAATCATGTAAAGTGCTGCGAGAAAAGCCCATCTCTACAAACCTTCTCACGCGCAGTATAGCCGGCTAGCCGGAACTCCTTCTTTATGTGTACGGATGTGACGTAATGACGCAAAGACATGCTCGAATTTCCCACGAAAACCCACCAGTACCACTGGAATTAAAATCATTATTACAAGCTAACCGTTTTGAATCTAGCTATGGCAAGCAGATAGTTTTGAACACTGGCTAAAGATGTTTTTTTTTTTAAATAATTAATTTGGATTATTTTTAACTTAAAAATGTTACGGACAGCAGCTTTAATGTCCTCATATAGGCTGAAAACATCGCGAGCGTGCTTCATTGAACTATGTTATTCCCTTAACTACGACGAGTTGATACTCTCTCGGTTCCCCTATTTAAATACAGTTACTAACTATAACTATATTGTATGGCAGAATAACTTCGACTCAGCGCAGTAATATCATCTCTCGTGAAAAGTCCGCTCCCCCCGCTCCCTCTCCTCCTCCCTCTCATTTCAATGGGAGCGGACTTTTCCCGAGTGATGATATTACTGCGTTGAGTCGAAGTGCTCCCAAGCACTTGCTATGGTATTCTGCCATACAATATAGTTATCCATTTTACACGCTTAGAAAAGCGCAACGTTTTATTTTGTTTCATCGTTCTTGGTCGAGTTACACTACTCTAGTATCTGTATTTAAATAGGGAAAACGTGGAGGTGTTTGGTCGCTTCTCTTCTTGGCATGTATTGAATGAACAGGGCTGAGATAAGATCTAACAAAGTTTCGCAGCAAGACAGCGATTTAGTGCACGCACTGAGACGAGAGGTATGTATCAACTCGTCTTAGTTAAGGGAATAACATAGTTTAATATGAAAAACCAGTAGAGTATCCCTTTAATATTCACAGACACTAGTCTATATCGCGATTTTATTTAAGTTTACTTATCTTCTTTTCATCCAAGATCTACAAATTCCGTGAAATTCCGCGTTATACAGTAAATTTTTATGCATGGATAGCCTACCGCGATTCAGTCCATGTTTTCCTCATTGTGGTAAAATCATATGGCCCGGGTTGTCAACCACCATAAAACAAGAAGTCGCCATCACTAACTGATCCAGCATCAGTGATACATAGCAGTTGTATTTCCGATTTGAGCTTGAGCTTTAGAAATGCTTGGGAAAATGTAGCTTGTGTGGAGTGGACGCTACCGCACTACTCAATAAAAAAAGAGCTTCGCTACTGAAAAGCTATTTGATTAAGAAAACAGCGACGCTACCACCACGCTACTGAGAAATGTAGTTAAACTAGTAGCGTCACTACTTGTAGCGACGCTACTACCCAACACTGATCATTGGGTACTTGCAGAAGCTCAAATGTGCTGCATAACACACGAGAATGAACCTCATTGGTTCTTGAGGAAGTTCAAATGTGCTGCGTAACATGAGAATGAACCTCATTGGTTCTTGCAGAAGCTCAAACGTGCTGCGTAACACGAGAATGAAACTCATTGGTACTTGAGGAAGCTCAAACGTGCTGCATAACACAAGAATGAACCTCATTGGTTCTTGCAAAAACTCAAACGTGGTGCGTAACATGAGAATGAACCTCATTGGTTCTTGCAGAAGCTCAAACGTGCTGCGTAACACGAGAATGAAACTCATTGGTTCTTGCAAAAACTCAAACGTGGTGCGTAACATGAGAATGAACCTCATTGGTAGTTGCTGAAGTTCAAACGTGATGTGTAACACATGAGAATGAACCTCATTGGTTCTTTTGGAAATGTTGATGAATGTATGTGAATAAAAAACCTAAATTCAATCCGTTCATCATATAAAGTGATCGTGTCTCGTCAGAAAATTTGGACTAAACAGCTTGACTCATATGGATTAGTTTTACGATCTCTTTATTAACTTTTTGAAGCGTGAAACTGTAATTGCGTATCTGTCAATGGAGGCACAGAAATCTCTCAGTTCTCTTACGAGAGTACTCTCGTGTTGCGTAAGCTAGCTTACGCTACGGGAAAACTCCTTTTCTCGAGAATACTGAAGCCAAAAAATTATCCTTTAATTTTCTCATATTTAAAACGCATGCTTGCACAGAGCAGACCTAGAATAGGCAGCTCGTACGCCTATTGGCTGCTCTGCGGCAAGATGCTGCAACCTATCGGTGGACTGGGAGTGACGTCAGCACCAATAGCAGCGCGGGTGCCTGAGTGCGTCACGACTCGCCAGAATAGGCGCGGCTTACCTCTATATAAGCCAGGTCCAGATAGGATGTTCTTTGATTTTTCTCCACTTCAGCGAAGTATCCA
The DNA here is from genome assembly GCA_036326025.1 of Chrosomus eos. Taxonomy (NCBI): domain Eukaryota; kingdom Metazoa; phylum Chordata; class Actinopteri; order Cypriniformes; family Leuciscidae; genus Chrosomus; species Chrosomus eos. The sequence goes on along the minus strand of CM070820.1, from coordinate 38,357,955 downwards.
CATCGCTGACTCTCCAGAGAAGCCGCGCCGTCGAACAAGCATCTCAGCGGGACGAGCCCTCTGCATTGCAGTCCGAAGCCGCCTTCGCCGCTTCACCGCCGTACCTGCTGCGCTATCCGCGCCCCATATCCTTTTCACTACTATATCTCATTCTAAAAGAGCAAAGAGGCGTTGTTGCAAATGCCTCGTTTTTCCAACTGCGGCTCGTGCCGAGCCCCCCTCAGCGTCGGGGACCGCACATCTTGTGCGTTTCCTGCCTGGGACGAACACATGCGGACCACGCGCTTTCCGTGGGCGGCTGCCCGGAATGTGACGACATGGCCGTGTCGACCCTGCGGGCTCGACTCGCCACCTTCAACGTGGATCCTGCACCTCCGCTCCTCTCTTCTGGGCCGCGCCGTAAAAAGCGCCGTTCACAGAGGATGCCCGAGGCTACCATCACGAGCGCCCGCACACCGGCTCTTTCCCCGTGTGCCTCGCTCTCCGACTCCCCCTGCTCGATCACGGCCGGGCAGCCCTGCGCCCCCGTCGTGCATCCGGATTCCGGGGGGGACGACGCGGATGAAGACATCTGTTCCATTGACGCCTCGGGTAGCGAAGGGTGGTCGGGCCCCGAAACCGGCCCCGCCCCTTCCTTGCTCGAGCCCGGTGACGGGCGGACGAGTCTGGATACTGAGCTTCTCCGCCTCACTACCAGGGCCGTAGGGGACCTCGGCGTCGAGTGGTCTTCACCCGAAGAGCCCGTACGCAGCCGGCTGGATGGCTGCTTCCTCACGGGCCGCCGCTCGTCTCCTATCGCTAGGCCCATCCCCTTTCTGCCGGAGCTCCACGAGGAGCTAGTCAAGAGCTGGAAGGCGCCTTTTTCTGCGAGGCTTCGCCCCTCCCCCTCCACGCTCTCCGTTGTCGACGGCGCGAAGGAAAGGGGCTATTTGTACATCCCGCCGGTCGAGGAAGCGGTGGCCACGCACCTCTGCCCACCGTCTGCTGGATTCCGGTCGAAGCCAGTACTGCCTTCGAAGCCCTGCAGGGTTACTTCGTCGCTGATTGGTCGCGCTTACGCCGCCGCCGGTCAAGCCGCGTCAGCACTGCACTGCATGGCCGTGCTGCAGGTGTTTCAAGCCATTGAAGCCAACCTTCTCCGCACTATGGACGAGGCGGGCTCGACGCCTGAGAACTTCAGAGACCTGAGAAGCGCTACGGATTTAGCCTTGCGAGCTACTAAGTCCGCCGCCCAGGCCGTCGGTCGCAACATGGCGGCTCTTACCGTGACCGAGAGACACCTATGGCTCACGCTATCCGACATGAAGGAGGCTGACAAAGCTGTTTTCCTCGACGCGCCAGTATCCTCTGACGGCCTCTTCGGCCCAGCAGTCAAGGGCTTCACCGAGCGCTTCACGGAGGTACAGAAGACGTCACAAGCCATGCGACACTTCATTCCGAGGCGCTCTAGTTCCGCTGCAGGTCGCCCGAAACAGCCGCCTGCCCGAAGCTCAGCGCCGCCGCCTCCTCAGCCGCCAGCTTCTCAGCGCCGCCGCCCTGCTGACAACCGTCAGCGCGCACGCTCTGGTAGCCGCCAGGGTCCGCCTCCCCCCAGGGGACCCCGACCAAAGATCGTGCTGAACCCTGAGCCTCCTAAGACTTCCTGACCGCGCTCAGGAAGCGACAATGCGCGAGTCTCGCCGCGGCCGGACCGCCATTGAAAGCAGCACGCATCGCTCTCACAGCTCCCTCGACGGAGGCGGCTGGAGTAGTGTACTTCGCAGCCAACGAGCCCGTTACGTTACCCGCTCGCCTGCACACAAAAGCCGTTTTCACGGCTACCCAGATAAATCTCAAAGAGAGCATTATGTCTGTTTTTCCGGCTCACGCCGAAGGTGTTTTAAATGTAGGAAATGTGCCCACTCCTCAGTGCCCACCCCTACACATAAGCACGGCCCGTCCAGTGACACTCACTCATACACGGCCCACATCAATAAAGGCTCACGCCTCCCATGTTTCAAAGGTAGTACATGTGCCCACCCCCCAGTGCTCACTTCTACCGTTAAACACTGTTTGTCCCGCCGCACACACTCACTCAGAGGTATCTCTAATAAACACAGACTGTGCGCTGTGTGTAGAGAGCGCGCGCACTTCTATAAGCGCGCGCCCTCTGACAGGCGCTGCGAGATGCGTGTCACACACACGCACCGTTCAGAGCCCAGGCGTCATCCTTCCTCTAGCTTTACGGCTAAAAGCGTGGGAAATGATTCCGAATGTGTCCGAATGGGTGCTGAACACCATAAAGCGGGGCTATTTACTGCAGTTCGCTCGCAGACCCCCGCGTTTTACAACCAGGGTCGAAACTACAGTACAAGGCGATGTTGCACATCTGCTGCGTGCCGAAATAGCGAAACTGCTGCAGAAAGGGGCTGTAGAAACCGTTCCTCTGAATCTCAGCCAGTCCGGTTTTTACAGCAGGTACTTCCTTGTTCCCAAAAAGGATGGCGGTCTCAGACCCATCCTAGATCTCAGGCGTTTAAACAGAGCGCTGATGAGGAGATCGTTCAAAATGCTCACGACCAGGCAGATCCTCGCGCAGATTCGCCCGGGGGACTGGTTTATTTCTCTGGATCTGAAGGATGCCTATTTTCAGATTCAAATAGCGCCCCGTCACAGGCCTTTCTTACGATTCGCCTTCGAGGGTCAGAGCTATCAATACACGGTCCTGCCGTTCGGTCTGTCTCTAGCACCCCGTACTTTTACGAAGTGCATAGACGAGGCGCTCGCCCCCCTGAGATTACAGGGGATGCGCATACTGAACTATCTGGAGACTGGCTTAATATTAGCCCAGTCAGAATCAGAAATAATAGCCCACCGGGCTTTATTACTCAGTCACTTGCGAGACTTGGGTCTCCAAATCAACTGGACCAAGAGCTCGCTGTCTCCCAGTCGGAAGATCTCCTTCCTGGGGACAGACTTAGACTCCGTGTCTATGACAGCACGGCTGACGTCACAGCGCGCGCTGCAGATACAGCGCTCAGCGGCGTCCTTCAAAGTCGGCTGTGTTTTTCCTCTGAAAGTGTTCCAGAGGATGCTAGGTCTTATGGCCTCAGCCTCGGCAGTGCTTCGGTTGGGTCTGCTGCACATGCGCCCCCTCCAGCGTAACCCCCGCGACGAGCATGGACTTCCGGTCGTTTTCGCCTCAGGGTGACCCAAGCTTGCGTCACAGCACTGGGACCCTGGAGGGTGTCAGACTGGTACCAGTCCGGCACCGCTCTGGGAACGACTTCGTCACGGAAGGTTATCTCAACGGACGCCTCCAACTCAGGTTGGGGCGCCCTGTACGAGGGCAGGCCGGTTTTCGGCCACTGGACGGCTCGGGAGGGCCATCTCCACATAAACTGCCTAGAAATGATAGCAGTTGTGAAAGCCCTAGAACATTTTCTCCCCTTGTTAAAGGGCCAGGACGTTCTAGTCCGTACGGACAACATGGCGGTGGTGTCCTACATAAATCGCCAGGGCGGTCTCAGATCGCGACGCTTACACGCGCTGGCGGAACGCCTGCTGATTTGGTCCCATCTCAATTTAGGGTCCCTCGCAGCAGCGCATGTGCCGGGACTCCAGAACGTGGGCCCGGACAGGCTGTCAAGAGACAATGTTCCCCAGGGGAATGGTCTCTGCACCCCCTAACAGTCCAGTTACTGTGGGATACGTTCGGCAGAGCGAAGGTCGATCTCTTTGCATCAGCAGAGAACGCGCACTGTCCAATATTCTTCACGAAGAGCACGGATGCGCTGGCCCGCGACTGGCCCAGCGGCCCGCTGTACGCGTTTCCCCCGATCGCACTATTACCACAGGTAATCAAGCGAGTGAGGGAATGCGGATGCTCTGCGCTCCTAGTGGCGCCGCTCTGGAGGACCACGTTTGGTTCTCAGAACTGATGCAGCTCACGCGCACAGCTCCGTGGCCGATCCCCTTGAGGAAGGATCTCCTCTCTCAGGCCGGAGGCGCGATTTGGCACCCGCGCCCCGATCTGTGGGCACTGCATGTATGGGTGGTCAACGGTTACCCACTGACCTCCCGGCCGGGGTGCTGAGTACAATTACCCAAGCTAGAGCGCCCTCTACGAGACGGCTCTATGCATCTAAGTGGTCAGTGTTTTCTGGCTGGTGTTCGGCCCGAAACCTAGACCCACCGCGCTGCAGCGTTGCGGAAGTTCTTTCCTTCCTCCAAGAGCTTTTGGATGAGGGCAGGTCCCCATCCACGCTCAAGGTGTATGTTGCAGCCATTGCAGCATTCTCAGAACCTCTGCACGGCCAGCCTCTGGGGAAAAACGATCTTATTGTTCGTTTTCTTAGAGGAGCTAGGAGGTTGAACCCTCCGCGACCTCCCATGGTTCCGGCCTGGGACCTCTCCATGGTCCTGGAGGCCATGAAGGGTGGTCCATTTGAGCCCCTGCAGTCTGCGGACTTACGGTGTCTCTCGTTCAAGACCATTTTTCTCTTGGCTCTCGCTTCAGTGAAGCGAGTGGGGGACTTGCACGCGCTCTCTGTAAGTGCGTCGTGTTTGGAATTTGGGCCTAATGACTCTAAAGTTATGCTCAAACCGAGACACGGTTATGTCCCCAAAGTGCTCTCTACTCCGTTTAGAGCGCAGGTCATTTCCCTGTCAGCCCTTCCGGGAACCGACAGTGACGGCGATGTAAACGTTCTTTGTCCGGTCAGGGCTTTAAGAGTTTACATTCAACGTACTGCTGCCTTCAGGCAGTCGGAGCAACTGTTCGTTTCGTTTGGTGGCCGCACTAAGGGGCTAGCTACCTCGAAACAGAGCATTTCCAGATGGATAGTCGATGCTATCGCCTTGGCTTACAAGTCTAAAGGCCTTCTATGCCCTTTAGGTGTTCGAGCCCATTCTACTAGGAGCATGGCTTCATCGTGGGCTTGGACTAGTGGGGTTTCACTCCATGATATTTGTAGAGCGGCAGGCTGGGCTTCTCCGTCTACATTTATAAGGTTTTATAACCTGGAGGTCCCTGCGTTGCAGGCCAAAGTGTTGTCTGTATGAGCTTGTCATACACGACGACTGTTATACTGTGTTAAGCACTTCCTTATACATATGAGGTGTCACCATATAATAAATATGTGTTAGGGTTCACTCTGTGTTGACCCACATATCTTTACCATTATGTGTTCCCCGGGCACGCCCTCGGACTTAATATGAATGGTCTCAGCATACACGGCGCTTTAAACTGGGTTCCCGTAGCGTAAGCTAGCTTACGCAACACGAGAGTACTCTCGTAAGAGAACGACACTCGGTTACTAACGTAACCTCGGTTCTCTCTAGAAGAGGGAACGAGTGTTGCGTAACCCGGCCGTGTTAATGCTGCGTTCTTATTTCGCTTCAGTGTGAAAAACCAAAGAACATCCTATCTGGACCTGGCTTATATAGAGGTAAGCCGCGCCTATTCTGGCGAGTCGTGACGCACTCAGGCACCCGCGCTGCTATTGGTGCTGACGTCACTCCCAGTCCACCGATAGGTTGCAGCATCTTGCCGCAGAGCAGCCAATAGGCGTACGAGCTGCCTATTCTAGGTCTGCTCTGTGCAAGCATGCGTTTTAAATATGAGAAAATTAAAGGATAATTTTTTGGCTTCAGTATTCTCGAGAAAAGGAGTTTTCCCGTAGCGTAAGCTAGCTTACGCAACACTCGTTCCCTCTTCTAGAGAGAACCGAGGTTACGTTAGTAACCGAGTGTCGATTTCATTAAAAATAACTTAATTTGTGTTCTAAAGATGAACGAAAGGCTTACAGGTTTGGAACGACAAGAGGGTGAGTAATTAATTAAAGAATTTAACATGATATGTCACTTTACTTTTAAGAAAACAAACAACCAAAAATAATATATATATTCTTACATGTTCATAATTTGGATAGAAAACCACAAATATCTTGTTTATACACAAAACTTTAACAGTGTCAATTTTTTAATTTTAACAGTGTCAAATGTGAAAATTGTATAGTTTATCAATTACTAAAAATAACATGAAATATTTTTTTTAAATATTGTTAATATCTAAATAGGGACAATTTTCTTGAATGATTAATAATGGGTTTACATTACCTTAAAATGACTGTTTGGGAGTTAAAAAAATAAGTTAATATTTAATATATTTATGTGGTATCAGTTCCATGTTGATTCATTCAGTCCTTCAGTGTGACACCTCACAAATACTAGAAAGGGATATTTTCCGATTTAATATGGTTATAAATAGCCAAAGCTTTACTTTTTTGTACTGGAGGATAACTGTTATCCTGCAGTTTGACTGCAGTGTCCCACATTTGACACACTCTCAAATTATTTTTCTATAACAATGTACGCAGATTTATGTTATTTAATCAATTGGGAGACAAAAACTAAGACAAAAGGAGGTACATAAACATTGTCTAAAAATATACTTTTTCTAAAATATACTGGTTTCATGGATTTAGTAGTGCAAGAAAAGGTGCCTTAACTTTAAAAGTTCATAAGCACCTACAGTAATCTTCCTGCCAGTGATCCATTCCTAGGTTTCATCTCGCGATTGAAACTTCACGCTTTGCTGTTGGCCGTACCACCCAACCTTAATTGACCTCGCTCTCTCCCTCCTTCCAGCTCTTTCTCCCTCCTCATCTCTGCTCCATAGGAATTCTGCCGCTGGGCTTTTTAATATTCCCTGTGCTTCAGTGCGGCCCGGCCAAAGCGGGCTGACACTACAGATTAACCACAGACAGAAGGAATGCCGCGGCGCTTTTGTGCCACGTGGAGAGCCGCCAACTAAATGCCTTTGGCCAGGTCGGACTGTAGGAGATCTCAGAAAACAAGGAGAGTGGGAAGAGAAGAGAGCGAAACAGAGAGAGAGAGAGAGAGAGAGAGAGAGAGAGAGAGAGAGAAGAGAGAGAGAGAGAGAGAGAGAGAGAGAGGAGAGAGAGAGAGAGAGAGAGAGAGAGAGAGAGAGAGAGAGAGAGAGAGAGAGAGAGAGAGAGAGAGAGAGAGAGAAAGTGAAGTAAAGATACTGCACAGTCGCGCCCTGGTCGGGAAGTGTCAGCCTAATTTGTCAGCTGCTTAATGATGACCTCAAGCTAGCCACAGGAAGATGGCATGGGGAATTTGCTAATAAGCTGCTGGCAAGAGTGAGAACTAATGCCAAAAATTGAATACTCAAGCACAGCAACCTTTGACATGTCATATCGATTTATCAAAAGTATTTTTTCTTCTTGCAATATGCTCAGAATAATTCCCTTTTCATGAAAAGTAAAGTTCAGTGAGTTAAAATTCCCTCAGTCCTCTGCTTATCTGGCCTCTCAGAGACAAGGAGGCATCATGGGAAGACTGTAGAGTGAGACGGCCCATGCAGGGAGGGGCTGGAGACCCAGTGGCGCCAGCAGTATGTCTTCAGACACCTGGCATTTTGTTGGTGGTCAGGGTTACTATGGCAACCCACCAAGACTTTGCCAGGGCCCCAAAGGCAGTGTTGGACTGCACAGGTGTACGTGTCTATTAGTTTTGTATTTTCTGTTTTGTTTAACTGAAATCAAAGAAAAAAATAGTTGAGGTGGTGCCAAAATTAATTTTTACATAGTTATAAATATAGAAAAAGGTGCATGTGTGAGCATAATTACAGCACAGAATGAAACAAGATAAATTAAATATGAGAAATATAATTAAATAAAGGGAAACAATGGAGGAAGAAAGAACTTTCGAAGAGAAGAGAGGGAATGAACACACAATAGGAAAAAGCTGTCTTCTGCAGATTAGCACAGTAGTGGGACACTGCTAAAAGATAATTCGAGTAAAGGTAGAAGAGGAAAGGAAAAGGAAGAGAAGTTAGAGAAAAAGAAATAGGGATTATGAGAGGATGATGAAGAGATAGAAGAAATCTAACGGAGGTATTTGGGGAAATTAGAAAGCTGTTCAATCAACTGTGGCACAAAAAGGGGGAAATGTAAAATGAGAGGAATATCAAGGGAATGAAAAGCTTGCACAAAGGGGCCAGAAAGAGGGAGATCTATACGGACAACAATGAAACGGTGTCTACGATTGCTGTGCCCGTATGAGAGTCATTCTTTTAGAAAGTTTGTGTTACCATCGTCATTTGAGTAATTTCTCAACATGAAAATGAAGCTAATCAAGTTGTCATAACAGATTCCAATACATGCATATAAATGTTGCAATGTTTATGCTTCATAAAAACTACATACCCCATATTCTGCTGTTATACATGAATAATATAATTCAATGATAACAGTTGTAAATGTAAATGTATGTTCTTGTAAACTTTAGTGCACATGAATCGTATTTTTATTTTATTGTCAAGGAACAAACTATAATTATAATATGTATGTACACATTAACAAGTTTGGGGTTGGTAAGATTTTTTTTTATGTTTTTGAAATATGCCTCTTATGCTAACCAAGGCTGAACTATTTTTATGTTAAGCAAAACAGTAATATCATGAAAAATTACTATAATTTTAAAAAACTGTTTTCTATTTATATTTTAAAATGTTGTTTATTCATGCAAAGGCAATGCTGAATTTTTCACTGTCACACACTATTTCAAAAATCATTCTGATATGCTGATTTGCTGCTTAAGAAACGTCTCGGTTACGGATGTAACCCTCGTTCCCTGAGTAGGGAACGGAGACGTTACGTCGGATGACGACGAATGGGGTTTCGCTTAGAAAGCCTATCAACTTCGAGTATTACAAAACGAGCCAATGGCAAAGAAATGCCATGGGTCTGCGGAATTTGCATGACTTAACTCCGCCCCACCTCGTGGGTATAAAAGGTGGACGCCGGCAACATGTAGATATGTTTCTTCGCTGAGGAGCCAAGACTGAACTCAGGCGATCCCCGCGGTACAGCGGAAGTGGCAGGCAGACGTAACGTCTCTGTTCCCTCCTCAGGGAATGAGGGTTACATCTGTAACCGAAACGTTCCCTTTCGTTGTCACTCCGAGTTACGTCGGATGATGACGAATGGGGTTACCAGTCTAATCACGCCACCTTCACAGCTGTCTTCCAGTGCCCTGCGTAAATCTGAGATCCCTGTCGTGAGACTAGCATGGACGAAGGACTCCTATTAAGCACAGGAATACCAAGGTACACTGGGAAGCATATCCCATAGTTTAGAGGAAATATGCAATTAATGCTAACCCAGAGGGGGGGAACTTAGAGAATACACATATGACCCGAAGGAAGCATATGTAGAACACTGTGGTGTCCAGCCGCAGGTGGAATATTTCAACCCCAGGGGTGGCAAGGTGGCTTGCCAAGGGAAAGACACATGCTCAGAGAGGCTTATAGTGGGAACACACATGTGGGGGTTGCTCCGGAGAGGGACCATGCACACGGGAGGCACCTAGCCGACGCTCAGGCAAGAGACACTGGCGCCGACATCAGGAGTGCTGGAGGAACTCAGGGCTTTCGGGGAAGCTCACCTGAGGAGAATATCGCATGTATCCAGTCCGTGGAGTGGAATGGCGAGCAAGCGAATACACCTGAGCGGGTCCAGTACTAGCTGGTTGAAGCGAGTACATGAGAGGACACTGGCTCAACTCGGAGATTGTAGAATCTGGCAAATGTGTTAGGTGTCGCCCAGCCTGCAGCTCTGCAGATGTCTGTTAGCGAGGCGCCATGCGCTAGAGCCCAAGAGGACGCCACACTCTGGGTGGAGTGGGCAGTCACACCAAGGGGGCACAGTCGACCTTGCTGCTGGTATGCCAAAGCAATGGCGTCCACTATCCAGTGAGACAACCTTTGCTTGGAGAGAGCCTTTCCCTTCAGCTTCCCACCATAACAGACAAAGAGCTGGTCTGAGGTCCTGAAACACTGCGTTCTGTCTACATAGGCGCAGAGAGCGCGTACCTGACAGAGCAGTGCCAAGGCTGGGTCTGCCTCCTCCAGGGGCAGCGCTTGCAGGTTCACCACCTGGTCCCGGAAGGGAGTGGTGGGAACCTTGGGCACATATCCAAGCCGGGGTCTCAGGACCACGTGAGAGTGGGCCGGCCCGAATTCCAGGCACGCTTCATCAACGGATAATGCGTGCAGGTCCCCTACCCTCTTGATGGAGGCCAGTGCAACCAGGAGCGCTGTCTTCATCGACAGGAACTTAAGCTCGACTGATTGTAAAGGCTCAAAGGGAGCACTCTGCAGGGCAGTTAGAACCACCGCGAGGTCCCAAGAGGGAACGAGAGGAGGGCGAGGAGGATTCAGTCTCCTCGCTCCTCTCAGGAACCTGACGATCAGGTCGTGCTTTCCTACGGACTTCCCTTCTACCGTATCATGGTGTGCGGCGATAGCGGCAACATATACTTTGAGGGTGGAGGGAGACAGCCTTTGCTCCAACCCATCTTGAAGGAAGGAAAGCACGACACCGATCGAACATCTCCGGGGGTCTTCTCGGCGAGAAGAGCACCAGCTGACGAAGAGGTTCCACTTCAACGCATAGGCGTGTCTCGTGGACGACGCTCTAGCGGAAGTGATGGTAGCCACCACCGCAGGTGGTAGGGTACTCAAACCTGCCTCGTCCCGTCCAGGAGCAACACGTGGAGGTTCCAAAGATCGGGACGAGGGTGCCCCGTCCCTGAGAAAGGAGATCTCATCATGCACGTCCGGGAAGAAAGGTATTGGGGTTTGCCGTTTGCCAAATACCAATCGTCCAGCCGCGAGCGCTCAGGACAGGGTGGAGGCCTCCACTCGAGTCCGATACTCGCGGCTGCCCGGGAAAGCATGGCCGTCATCTCCGGATCAGACTCAGGCACAGCCATATGCACCCCGGAAGGTGGCAGCTGTGACGAGTTGTCACTTCCAGAAGAATCAAGCCCAACTTGTGATGCTGATACAGACATGGCATCATCCTCTGTAGCTTCAAATGAAACACACGGGGCACCCGAAGATAGACCTGCAGGAATCACCTGCTCGCTAGTGGGCACCGTCATTGAAGAGGGGGGCTGGGGTCACGGACACAGAGTCGGCGCCTTGTTCCAGACCGTCACCCTCAGGTCACCCTGGCAACCAGCCGAAGTTGCACCCCTCGGGGGAGCAATAGATCGGGGTATGGATGAGGGGACTCTCACTCGTGCGAGTTCACTGAGTCTCGACCTTAATGACGCGATGGTCATGTTTCCACATGAGTCATCCACGAGCGCTGCTCTAGCATGATCAATGCCCAAACACACTAGGCAACGCTCGTGCCCATCAGAGTCCGATACCAATCTGCCGCAACCAGAAGTACACGGGCGAGGCATCTTTAAAAAGACGTGCCGCGTTCAAGCTCTTTTGTGAGAGAAAACTCAAGTGTTGAAGCGCCCGGGGAGACACGCACTCTCTGGCAAACCACTACACAGATAAGCAGGAAGCGCGCGCTCGCTGGAGATCGCCGTCACACCAACACCTGAGGTACTCGTTTGTAAATCTGACAATTCAGAGATGGCTTGTGGAGAGAAGAATAAACTTGGCTCCGAAGTGAAAACATATCTGCATGTTGCCGGCGTCCTCCTTTTATACCCACGAGGTGGGGCGGAGTTAGTACGTCATGCAAATTCCGCAGACCCATGGCATTTCTTTGCCATTGGCTCGTTTTGTAATACTTGATGAAGTTGATAGGCTTTCTAAGCGAAACCCCATTCGTCGTCATCCGACGTAACTCGGAGTGACAACGAAAGGGAACTATTATTACTATCAATTGTTGAGCCTACTTAATATTGTTGAATAGTTAGTTCAAAATAAGAATTTATATGAAAGATTATACATGCATGTCTTTATATAATTAATATATAATTAATATAAAATATATAATGTATATAGTTTTTTAAAATATTATAATAATCAACTTAATTTTAACCTGGCTATAATTATAATTTTAAGTTGTTGTTATTAATAATATTTTTTAATTATAATTTTATATTTTTTTATTTAATATTTTTAATGTAATTAATATTTCACTTCTACTAAAAGAAAACGAGTCTGTAATAGACTTTGGAAATAAACACAATAGACTAAATTATTCTTTTGTAGTAAATCATGTTTGTCTTTCACTCTGGAGACATTGAAAACAAAAAGATTTACATTTTGTTTAAATGAGTTGTAACAGGTTTATATAGTTTCATCTCATGTGCAATAAAGGAAGGATTTCATAGCCACACACACACACACACACACACACACACACACACACACACACACACACACACACACACACACACACACACACACACACACACACACACACACACACACACACACACACACACACCACACACACACACTTAAGCACATTGTCATTGTCACCAGAGCCATTTCACCTCAAACAAACGCAAGCACTTGCCACAGCACTAACAAAAGTAATTCTGTTTCATCTCCCTGTGTGTTGATCTGTCGCACCCCTTCACCCCTCCTAGTATCGCGTCACTCCTCTCTTTTAACCATGCTAATCGTTTTAGTATTTCAAATGACCACGTTTTGTAAAGCTAAATGGCAGAACAAAACCTACAATTTTAATGACCCTATTCCATTTGCTGGATTTCAGTCTCTTATGGTGGTCTCATTAACCATTGGTTAGCATATTTAATTGTAATTTGTTGATTTTAAATGGTTGCTATTGTATTGTTACAAAGTATTTCAAATAGTTTGCATTACCATGCCATGGAGAAACGTTGCAGCAATTCGGTTTAAAAATTAATAAATGCATACCTGATAATGGAAAGTTTAATAATGCAGAACATAGAACTGTGAGAGTTAGGAATTTTGAACCATTGTATGATTTGTGACAACACATTTTTTAAAATGTCCTTTTTTATAATATTATGAGGACAAATTCCATTCCAAAAGGTAAATACATTTCATTCCACAGTGTATACAATCTGAAGAAATGAATGCTTTGTATAAAAAGAAAAAAAAGAAAATCAATATTGAATTACCTTATCTTTTCACTTTTTTACCACAATGGAAAATAAAAAAATATGTAAATATTATTTTTTTTAAATAATTAATTTTAGTTAATAACTGCAATGCAGCCAAAATCACAAAACAATGCATACACATATATTTCAGAAAACACTAAATTTAGTCCTTGAGTATATGTGTCCTGTAGTCCTATCCAGTGCATTAAACATATGGCCAGAAATGACTAAGTGTCAAGAGAGCACAGTGACCTCTGACTTCTCCTGAGGCAAAAGCACATAATGTGCACCCCTGCCCACCCACTTCACTCCCATGATGCATCTGAACCAATGACCCCATGTGAAATACTGTGTGAATGTTGAAGATGAATGGATGCCTGAACATACAGTCAGAATACCACATTTACCAAAATACCACTGACAAGCATATCAACAAACTTTTTGTAATTTCTTTCATGTTTCGCCCATGACCATCCATTCAGGGTTTCAGCCTTAGTTGAATATCTGTGGTGAAACAGATAACCCAAGTGTAAGCAAAGGAATACGAAATAAAGGTATGGTATAAAAGAGACTTTGGTTTTGAACTTGTGCCAACCAATCCCAACAACCTTTAAATATTTGCGATCACTATGGGTTTTTCTTTAATCTTATAAATATTTTCTGACCATTTGCGTACATTTTCAGGGTTTTGTAAGAAAAAAAAAGCTTTGTTGTGAGATGAGAATAAAGTTGTAAAATACACAACACTATACAGAATAATTTATTGATCATGTTTTGTGACAGCCCGCAGCATCATAAGCTGTAAAACTTGTGACTAATGTGCTTAGTGTTTGTCTGTGGGTGATAATACATTTACATGAAATCAAATGATTTATTTATACTTTACCCACAGGGTGTTAAATGGTTCCATGCAACTGTTAAACAGCTTCTTTTTTTTAAATCAATGAATTCAGTTAAAAGCAAAAGTTCATATTTATATTTCATATTCATATTTAACACATTATGGGTTTGTTCAAGTAATACTAAGGCATAATTAAAATCATTACTATTTGTATTTATGAAACTAAATTAGGTTAGAAATGTCTGGTTCATTATCGGACCTATAACTGACTTGATAAACAAATATTACTGCAGTACTTTGAAATGTTTAGCTCTTCATATTCATATCAAGTGACTATTGGACGTGTGGATAAAAGGGTTTGACATGTATTATGTATAGTGAACGACAAAATGATTTAATTTTACAGAAATATTTACTAAAATTACTCAAATATCATAAGGCAATATTTTAATGACAACAAAGTGACTAAGTTTGGAAATAAAACATGTAATTTCAGTGAAGGATGAATTACTAAAGCCAACAACAATATTTCCTTTGACCTCTGCAATTATTTATGATTTAAAAAGGGGTTGGTTGTGACTGTTTGATTTATCATAAGTTGAACACATTAAAAAAATATGAAATAGAAGTGCCACTAGAGCCCACTCAATGAAAAGCATGTTTTCTAACTGTGCTCATGTACAATTTGTTTCGTGTCTTTTTGTCTGTGTGTGTTAAAGAGAGAAGTAGTACATATAAAATGTACAGAAAATTGTTTTAGCTAATAAAAAGCTATCCTCCCACTGTTAGTGTCACTCATTTCCATCCTCTTTTCCCTTTTCCTCCACACACACGCACACACACACACACTTTCTTTTAAAACTCTCAACTGAAATGCATCCTATGTAATATTGTTGCTTTGAAGTGAAATGATTTTGTACAATCTGAAGTAGACGTAAGTGCTCGCTTTTAAGTTATTGACCCAAGATAACAGCTTTTCATCTGGCAGAACCAAAAAAAGCAGTAACATTCAAATATAAACAAAGAGGGTGGCTTTTTTTTAGCATTTAAGCATCAAGAAAAATTAAGCATTGTGGGAAAACAGCCCCATTAAGTCACACTTAAAACATCAAGATTGAAAGTTGAGTCAAGCTAAAGTAGAACATTGCATATACGGTAAACATCACCCTTGTGACATGTGCAGGATAACGGTGCATTAAGACCTGTTGCTATGGATACAAAAGCAGATCTACATTTCACTTGAGAAATATCCTGATGCATTAACAGCCACAGGTTGCAGGCCACATTTAACCATTATACAGGTCAAAAGTTGAACTATTAATAACTGCTCATGCGTGTTTCATATAAGAAAGATCTGGGACGCTCTGATTGTATCTATGCAATATGGCCTCTACCATTTAAATTTGACATATATCCTACATATATTGCAATAAATACACATCTAGGCTGAACACTTAATTCTGATTGGTCAATCGCTGCACAATTGACTGTTAGTCCAGGCTACATACGTCCTTCTTATAAATCAGAGGTCTCTTTCTTCTCTCATTACAGAATTATTGAAACTCAATACTTCACATGCATTTATTTATTTGGTAAAGAGGTCTTTGGTGTCACATGATCCTTCAAAAATCCAACTAATATACTGATTTGGTGCTCAAGACTTTTCTGTTGAAACCTTATGTGCTTTTTTTGTAGAAACTGATTAATTTTTTTCAGGATTCTTTGATGAATAGACAGTTCAAAATTATGATTATAGCCTATATTATATATTATTGATTATAACTGTTTTACTGTCACTTTGAATTGTATTCATTAAAAAAAATCCGAACAGTAGTGTAACAGTTGGGAAAATGTACAATAATTGTAAGGAATTAAAAATAAATGTCTCACTAGCCGGATTTACAAAGAATTATGGAGCTGATGGGAAGAATCTAAAAACAGATCATTTCAGACAGAGTGACAGAATGAGGGTGGAAATTAATCATTTTGTCACAAATATATATCTATATTGTTTGCAAATTACAAGTGAACCTCAAGGAACATTAAAATAATAAAAAACAAATCCATGTCATTACCCCTTTTTTTGTTTTAAGTTGCAATCACTAAAGAGACTCTTGCCTATTGCACTCGTAATCTCTCCCTTTCATTGTGATTCACTCTGTCATGCCATTCAAATTAAACAGGATATGATTCAGGAAAACAGTGATATTATTGTTCCAAGCAATGGCAAGTGACTCTATCAGCTGAAGTCTTTATCTCATATATGAACAGCCTCCACACTGCATATTCAAGCCCTTTCATACTGCCATCTTGCCTCCCATTTAAAAGCTTCCAACAGATCATAATCCATCTATCATCCATTTAACATATTCAAGTTATCATTAACATAAACAGAGCTTATGGATTTGATTCTCATTGTTTTACTACCAAACACTGTTCTCCACCGTGATACTTCCCTGTTGTTCATTCTGACAGTTTTTAAAAAACCACCCTGAACTATTGTAGTATTGCTATGGAAATTTCCTCGGAAAGAAACGCACATTGAAGGGACACAGACTTACGTGTGGAGAGGATTAGAAACAGCGCCAACTGCGAACAAGTCCAGGATAAAAAGCCACTCATCCATGATAAGCTTAACATTGAATTATGAGGGCTGGCAAAACTCAGGACCATCCATTCCCCTATACACTCATTCTCAGCAGAGATACTGAAAGAAAGTGACTATAATAAGGGTGTGTCGAGAGTTTTGTATACGGGAATGGAGTCACTGGAGTTCATTACTATTTACTAGGGGTGTCGCGATTCTCCAAATCCTTGATTCGATTACATTTTCGATTCTAAGGTCATGGTTCGGTTCGATTCTCGATTTTTTTTTAAGCACAGGTTGCTGTTGCTCCTAAAAAACTGACATCAGTTAATCGCGATTTCACACATCTCTGTTATTATCAATGAAGTTGACTGCACAATGAATCTTTCATAATATATACACTTTGTTTGTTATAATTAGAGGATTTGCCAGCATACAGAATTCAGCACTGAACAAAAAGTCCGTTTTGAGCGGTGAGGTGAGTCTATCTTAAATGCTTCTGATTGGCCATTGCGTTCAAATCAACACATATGTCTGTGAATGGCTAAATCGCTCAACGCTGCAAACATGTTATAAATAGAAACTCTGGCCTGTAAATCGTTTCTATTTTGTTTTAGTTTTTCTTGTTGCTTTTCTGCAACAGATAAATAAAAATGTATTAGTTTTTATATGTTTGATTCATAGATATTTCTAGTTTGTGGGAGTCCCGCGGAATCGTTTTATTCTCCAGCACACACAGAGTGAGTGCATTACCTCCCGCGCCCGCGCTCGTACTCGGCCATCAAATCTAGTCCCGCACCGCACTCTATTGCATTGGGAGTGCACGTCTCTAGATCAAGGGCCCGGCCCGAGGGTTGGGTCAAGTTCGGGCTCGGGCAGAGAATCTAAGCTCTAAGCTTAGCTATAGGACTCACAGCCTTTCAACACGTGCGTTTTTTTTCTGCGCCGTGATGAGTCGTTCATGAACTATCTGTTCATTGCCTCTGTCAGTCACGCGACAAATGAACAAACGACTCGGAAGGTAAAGTAATTATTTATGTTCCCTGTAAATTATTTTTGACTGCATTATAATGATTTCTTAATTCAGAATATGATCAAGATTGTGTAGGTGGATGTGTTCGGGGAATTTGCCTGTTAAAAGTATAACATTTAAAGCCCCTGAAATGAACGAAATGAAAAAAAGATTAAGTTCATTTTGATGAAAGAGATCAAACAAGAGTCAGTAAAATGATCCGAACTTCCCATCACGGGCGTGGCATGGGGGCGTAGCAGCATCGACGATTCCATTTTTTAATTCGAAGTTCGAGTTTGTAACTTAAAGCAGCACTATGCAGGAATTCCGTTTTTGTCAAACAGTGACCCCTAGAGTCGCTGTGGAGTACTTGTACTGTCGTAAATAGCACTCACGCAGAGATGGCTCACGGCCTGATCCCCTCCCCCTGTACCGGTACCTGTTCAGTAGGATGGAAGCTGTAACGAGTGGAAATAAGGTGTGGCCCCTTTAAGAGCTGCGCCCTGTTTAACTGTCGGCAGTCTGCATAGTATGTGCGCCTCGAACACCATATGTATACGGCGCCGGGTTATTTCTGTTTGACACAAAGACAAAAACATGAAATAACA
Source organism: Chrosomus eos (assembly GCA_036326025.1). Taxonomy (NCBI): domain Eukaryota; kingdom Metazoa; phylum Chordata; class Actinopteri; order Cypriniformes; family Leuciscidae; genus Chrosomus; species Chrosomus eos. The sequence continues at coordinate 38,339,989 of CM070820.1, read as the reverse complement.
TTAAGAACACATACTTTGAGAAGAAAGGTGGCAATGTTTTAGAAAGCTTACATTTTACATGTATGCATTTGGCAGACACTTTTACAGTTCATGCATTCTCTGGGAATCAAATCCATGACTGTAGCATTGTAGTGCCATGCTCTACTGTTTTAGCTACAGTAATTTGCTCCGAGATCTAAAAATGTTAAGTAGCAATATTCATTAAACTTTTATGCTTTGAGCAAGTTTTTAGTGATATTAATACCCTGTCCAAGGGAACCTTCTAAAATAAAACTGAAGTTGGAAGCTGAATGACAAGACAAACCACATGTTAACCACATGAGTCTGATGGGAAACATGGGTTTGACAAAAAAATACTTCCTTTAGAGGAAGGGAGGAAAAGATTCATCCATGTTTTGCACAGACATGTCTAATTCTCTGAAAAATGCATATCCTCAGAGTACAAAGCATAAACAGAGGAGTTTGTGAGAGTCCTATGGTGTGACATCTGGTTTGGGTTTGATAGGCAAAAATGTGATAAGGAATGATAGAGGTTTAAGACTTGTGAACCAAGAACCACTGAAAAAAATAATACCAGAACCAAGTGATTTTCATGACATTCAATTCTGTTGACATTTCTCTCACCCTGAAAGTGTTCCCTGTGTCACAATTCAGAACGAAACTGTCCTACCAATGAAGTCTGATTTTCAACTAAATTATTAATATAATCCGGTTCTTTTTAGTGAATAAAAAACACACAGTCTGATCAGTCTGGTCCGATTCTCAATTAAATGCCTCATATGATCTGATTCTTCTTAGTGAATCAGAAACATACAGCCTGACCACTGAAGTCTGATTCTCGAGGGAAACACTCTCATGAGACTCTTTTCTTCTCTTATGAGAGTTCTTTTTAGTACATCACGAAAAGTTCAAAGTTGTTTCTAAATTAATGCACATATGACAATGTGCACTTAAAGAAACACACTGTGAGTTTTGTCAGTGGTATTTAAAAAAAGGGAAAAGTCTGTGACTACACTTTTTATTAATTGTTGTTTTACATTTATTATTGAAATGATCACAACATTTGGCCACAGAATTGCATTTCTGTTTCCCAAATATTCAAAAGAATCATTAATAGAATAAGAATCAGAATCATTACATTTCATACAGTTCACATCCTTATAGAGGCATGACTGTTGGGAAATAATGTTTGAAGACAAAAACCAAGATATCCCACCATCATTCATCAGGTGAACCTCATCAGAGAAAGAGCACAGATACGCTCTTTGTCCGAATATGCCAACTTCCATACTATACAGTAGGCGAAAAACAGTATGTGAGCCGTGTAGTTTGTCCAAATTCATAGCATTCATAAAACAGTAGGCGAAAAGTACGCGGATGACTTACTACTAGTGGCGAGATTCTGAAGTGCGCTTTCGATGGACACATCACTATGCCATGAGCCCACAGGAGAGGATTTGTGAATGGAGGTGAAGCGACGCCACTGACGCTTTAGGTCACATGACTGTGACAACATGGCGGATGTTCTTTCAACTACACACATTCATTCCATATCATACATACTTTTTGAACGATCGCAAAGTAAATTTCAAACCAAATGTAGTTCCTAATAAACATTATGCGATTTTGCACACAGTAACACTCTCTCAATGCAAAGATATCAGCATTGCAAGCACCGAACATCAAGCCATATGCTGACAGACCAGCAATCCCCAGAGTTCACCCTCCATCCCTCAGTGCTTCCTGGGCAGGTTTTCCCCCTTTTTTCTGTAGTTAATAAGCTTAAATTTGTCAGGTGCTCAAGTCTGTCTCCTGGGCTGGCCCACACTAATCCTTTCTTTGATGATACATTGAACCGCTGAGGGGGAGGGAAGCGAGAGGTCCTCTAAAGGGCCGCAGGAAGTCTTAGAGTGCACCAGTCCTCTGGGACGTCCAAAGAGAGGAAAGGGGATGGACAATAAGACAAGTATCGGGGACCTATTTGACATGCTTTAGAGGGAATACGATGAGCTGTCCGATCCATCTGTTGCACATGCTCTGATATACACAGAATGCATCCTCCATACTTCAGATTCATAATGCTATAATATAAACACTTCAAAGACTCGCAATTATCGTACAAAAATATGTTTGCAACCCAAATCTTTGTATACGTGTCATACGCAGATGCTGGCCGCTAACAGACATACACATTTTGAAGTGGGAGTTGAGCAGACTCAATCAATACAGTTTCCACTGAGAGCAGCTGTTGGCTGGGATCTTCAGTAGCACACTGCTGTCGCTATGGTGACACCACCAGCTTCAACAGCTGCACGGAGAGGGTGTGTGCGCGCATGTTTGCTTGTGTGTTGATGATTAATCTGTGTCCACCACTTATCGCCCCACTATAGGTGCTAAGGCCATGGGCACAATACACTGCTGCCTCTGAACATGTGATCTGTACTGACAAATAGGAAAAATGGACACAGCATTGACATAAAAATGATCAGCACTTCTGCATGTTTATTTTACTGTAACTGTAATGCAAATGAAAAATAAATGCCTCCATTGTGTATCCTGTGTCATGAGTAGAAAACAGTTTAGCAGAACTCAATTAGGTTTGATATATTAGGCAAAGCATCACAGAAACGATTCATATAATCAAGTTTTAAACGATTTTTACAAGGAAGCTAAATAGGACATTTTTAGAGCAAAAAAACATATTTATAGATACAAAACAATATTTTATAAAATTTAAATAAAATACAAAATAAACACATGCACATATCAAGGGTGGTTCCTCCAAGGAGGCAAGGAAGGCAGTGCCTCCTCAAAAAATTGGAAGAGAAAATAATCCACAGTACAAAGATAAAACAACGGAAATTTCACTCATTTCAAATTGACACTGTCCAACAACACCACGAGCGGTTACATTTACGGCGGGAAGCATCTAGCCTCACCTGAGCCCATTGAGTTTTAAACAGAATTGAGAATGAATGGGGAAAAGTCACGTTAGAGGAGGCAATGATTCCATCTCACTTTGATTTTTTTTGTTCTGGTGATAAATTCCTTCTCTTGTTTTTGTGTGAGTTCCGTGTCGGCGAATCAGTTTGAATGAACAAATAATAGTGTTGATGTGAAAACTAATCATAAAGAAAGTAAAAAACTCACCCACTTAGATATCACAACTTAATGTATTCAAATCACCTGAAATGACGTGAAAAACACAATCTGTGAGGGTTTTTTAGTGAGCAATCTGCATCTATGTCTGTGACCATCATGACACCTGCAGTATTTAGCAAGCTTTGATGAAGCAAAAATAAGTGACTGTTAAACAATAATTAAGACTATTAAAAAGAACAGCTGAAGTAATTAAATAGATGCAATCTAAAATATGTTACTGTGTTTTTATAGTTACTATTTTGAAATAAATGTAAACATGCTTAAAATGCTTCATGAGAAAAATACTTGGTTTTAATAAACAGATTACAAAATAGCATGATTATTCTTTTAAATAAATTTTACATTTCCAATAGAATATGGAACCCTATTCTCGGATGAACCTGTTTGTCATATTAAGTAGAAGAGGACAGGCAAATACGAAAGAACAGAGGGAATCTGCTGTGACTGTATGAGAAAGAGAAAAAAAGGAAAGTGAGAGGGAGGGTTTCGCCTCACATTCCACTGTCATTTGCCCCCTTGGAAAAAAAATAAAGGACAAAAAATACAGCACGAACTGAGCTCCTGTCTGGTTACTATAGCAACCGAAAGGCTATTATCGTACCTTGCCATTCATTATGAAAGGGCTTTAGTTGACAGAGTGAGGGTTGGGAAGAGGGGAGAGAGAGGGAAAGAGAGAGAGAGAGAGAGAGAGAGAGAGAGAGAGAGAGAGAGAGAGAGAGAGAGAGAGAGAGAGAGAGAGAGAGAGAGAGAGAGAGAGAGAGAGAGAGAGAGAGAGAGAGAGAGAGAGAGAAGAGGAGGAAGAATTTCTCAGTGCTTGTGGCTGTGAAATGGAGTGAGACAGGAAGAATGATTTAGACGCAAATATATATTAAGTAGGAAGAAGAAATACATAGCAAAGAAAAACGATCAAACACATTAATATCAAACATCTTTCAGAAGGGACGTTTTTTTATATACATTATAAATAGCTCTGTAATAGATACACTCTATTACACAGAATGCTGATTTCCAGATCCACTTGCGATCTGCACCCGCAGATCTCCACAGATTTACATAGAAATGGTCTTGCACACATTCACTGTCCTTTGCATGTTTGCTTACTTTGGCTAAATTGAATAACCTTTTTGCCAGTAATAGTCCTGCTAGTATTTTTTTAGTATGTTTAAATTTATTACAAAGAATTGTACGCACTTTCCGAAAAAAAAAAAAAATCTGTGCTGACAATATGAAAAATGTCTGCAGATTCCACCTGGGCCCAGTTATTGCTTTACGCAGTGCATTGTGGAAAAGTCAGAAAGCTAAACAAAGAAACACAAAGCATACTCAAGGTGCACTTGACACACACTCATATGTACATACAGTACCCACACACTTAAAGGGGGCATTTATCTGGTGCTTGTGCCTCTGACTGTGAATGCTGACTCTACTCTGCTCTGTTCTCTGTTATAGGAAAGTAGGCTGAGGAGCCATCTGAGGACAGAGAGACAGAGGGAGGGAAAGAGAGAGGGCACATGCAAGAGCCAGAGATTGAAAACAAGAGAAATAACGAACAAGAAAATTTTTAAAAACACTGCATGCGATTAATCCACCTCAAATGCAGCACGCACTCAAATACATTTTCCCTCCAGACTGCATATACATCCACATGCAGATTTCCAGTAATTCAGTGGCCGTGACTGTGGCCGACTGCTCTGTTAATCCATTGTGCTGGATTTAGAGAAATCAGCTGGACTGAGGGGGTGAGCTGCAGTCAGGCATGTCTACGAAAAACTGCTATTTAGTCACATTCCTGCTGTTTATGACAAAAGAGCTTTAACTGTTGAGCTGCTATTCTCTTATATAGAGTTTTCTCCACGGTTCTTAATGAGTCCACGTTCAAATGTATTCTTCTTGCATGTCTTTGCTGCTTGTTTAATGGCTGACAACTGTAATTCACCATTATTAGTAAGTGTTTGTTTTTCTGTTTGTGTGGATGAACTCAGATGGATAGACTATAGAGAAATATGTACAGTAGGATGCTTTATGCCAGCTTCGAACATATGGCCGTGTGGGACAACGTCTGTGAGAAAGGGACAACGGGTTTCTTCTTACTGCAAAATACGCAGACATGCACACATGGCCAGACATAAAACGCTTTAAAAATCACATAAAAAAAAAAACTAAACGAAGACGACTTTTCAAAACATTTGCGATTGCATAGATATATTTTCATAGAGATTGCTTGGTGGATCTCAATTTGAATTACTCAATTTTCTGTTATACAAATGTCCCTTCAATATGTGAAGTGATATTAAGCAATCTTTACATTTCAAATTTCAAGCCAAACAAGAAATGCCCTTGACAAGGGCAAAACTTGACAAATTTATATTCACTATTAAAAATTAAGATTTGTAAGCTTTTAAGATATTCCTATTTTCAATGGCTTTCCAGCCCTGTAAATCACAATTTAAATACTCCCTGAAAAGTATAAATACAAGAGAAAAAATATCAATTTTAAAGCTGATGACAGTCGATGACAGTTTAACTTTCAATTACATTATACCATACATTGATATGAGCTGATTAGTTATCCTCATAATCATATTGCGGGTGGAGCGAGTGGATTTATGTGTGTGAAACTGCTCAGGGTACTTTGGTACTGCGGTAAAATCAGGGCGTTCCTGGGGCGTGTGCTGGCACTGCAGACCAACTACCATGATTCTGACAGTGAGGGAGAGAAACAGGGTGTGTGTGTGTGGGAGGAATGGTGTGTGTGTATGCATATTATCAGTGGAGTGACACTTTAAGAAGCCTGTAACTTCAGCAGCATTCTTCCACTGCACAACTGATCTCTCCATACAGATGAGAGATGCTGAGAAACACAAGAGGTGAAATTTCCATGCCAAACCACAGTGACTAAAGCGAATATCTTCCATCATAACAGTCCTGCATTTTCACACTGACCTTGCACCAGTTTCACACACACACATACTTGTTTGATGAGGTGGGCTGGCATGGTGGGTGAGGTGTGGTGCCAGAGGAAGACGAGGGCACCAGAACAATAGTCTTCATCCAGCACTGCAGAGGAGAAGGAGGGGTTCCTGAATACCCTCGCCGAAGGTAGACACCACAATATACACAACATACCACAACAAACCATAACGAGCATATATGCTCGTAAACATTTACATGAACAATCCCTCAAGAAATTCTCAACTTAACTGGAAAACGGTTACTATAACAAAACCTGATATGAGAAAACACTATGCTGTCATAAATATATTGGCTTCACGGACCAATAAATAAGCCTCGACCAATCAAAACATGCTTGCTTATACAATTATATATTTGTATAATTGTCGTATTATAAAATCTGTCCTAATGTTAAAATAACTGCAGAAAGGATTACATGCAGCTATTTTTATTCTTAATTGACATTTCAATCTACAAAGACAATGCGGTAACACTTTACAATAAGGTTCATTAACTAACATTAGTTAATGTATTAACTAACATGAACTAAGTATGAGCAATACATTTTTACTGCATTTGTTCATCTTTGTTAATGTTAGTTAATAAAAATACAGCTTTTCATTGTTAGTTCATGTTAGTTCACGATGCATTAACTAATGTTAACAAGATTTTAATAAAGTATTAGTAAATGTTGAAATTAACATTAACAAAGATCAATAAATGCTGTATATGTGCAGTTCATATTAACTAATGTAGTTAACTAATGATAACTAACAAACCTTATTGTAAAGTGTTACCGACAATGCTATATGTGATTAGTCTTATATTTAAAGATGCGTTCATGTAAGATTTCGCCTTTAAAAAATTAACTCAAAGTGCAATAATAACGTATGTATGAACTGTCAGGAATAATATTAATCTGGCAAGGCGTGATTAAAATGTTTCCATACAGTATACACAGTTTGTTTATATAGAAAATGTACTAGCAATCTTCATACATTATTATATTGGAAGAACAGTATGTAAACATCAAATCATCTAAAACAAATATGTATCCATTTTTATTGCCTTTAATAAATCACTGGTATCACATTAAACTAATAGCTTAAAATACATCCTTTTGACAAATAATCACAACTGTTTTTTAAATTAATATTTCCATTATAAAGACCATTTTAAATTATAGAAGTTATTAAAGGCCAATATTATCTGAGAAACCTAATACACATCTTCTATATCAATGCACCACATTCTCTCTTCCTTGCCTCTCGTGACCCGATGCACTAACATAGACTATATGCTCTACAGTGTAATAAGACACTGAAACACTGCTCATCTACGAACAAACCACACAGCACATACACATCACATACACACATATTCAAACACAATGAACATTCATGATGACACTCAAAACACAAATTTGCTATGTACTCAAATATGGTCAACACTACATATAATTTATATTGACACAGATGTATCAATCAACGTAGTCAATAAATCAAAATGATAATCTTTAACTGTATTTCAAGAACAGCAGAGAAGAGTTTTAATAGAGGTAAAAGTTAGCATGAAAGTATTCATCTACTTCATAACTGTTATGCCCTCCTAAGCCGATATAAATATCCACAGACATCCATAAAATATATGGTGCCAACTTAACAATACCTGCAAAGTATTCCAGTTATAGTACAAATTGAGTTTAATGAGGCACTTAATGATGTCAAGAAATGGGTTGTTCGTTTTGCTGATTGCAACTCCCTTTAAATGACCATTTCAGCAGCTTAATATGGCAACCAATCTTTTGAAAATAAACACATCATTCTGCATCGCTTGGCTCTACACTGTTTGACAAATACTGTCGGGGTTAAGGACAGGAAAAAATGAATGTTGCTTTTCTTCACTTCAAGGGAAACATGCACAAATATAAGGTGAATTAAAAATAAACTGATATCATGATCCCCACCATTTGAAACACCACAGTCAGTCTTCCAGATAAAAATCTAGTCTGCGGGACTGCTGTTTAAGCCCAGGATGTACTATTGCTTCCGTTCAAAATGTATAGCCTCTGTTTGACTGAGAACATCAAGCACCATTGAAGAGTGAGAGAGATGAGTGAGATTTGGAGCACTACCAGAGATATGGTTGGCTGTCTTACTCGCGATGTCTGTAGGAACACACATGATGCTGAGTACACACACAATGCACTTCTATTTTCTCTCTCTTTTATGCCATTTACATCCTCTGAGCATCAAAATAATCAAACATATGTTGCTGTAAAGGTGGGCTACATCCAGATCTGAATATGACGAATATCAGAATATGCCGGTCAACATGTCGCAGGAAAAATATAGCCTGTAGTCGAAAATAACAAGAAAACATGTGCGTTTATTTTTAATAACGATGAAGGTTTGCATGAGGTCAAACACAAGTGTACCGAGCTATCGATGTCACGCTCTCAACAGTACTTTGTGCTGCTCTCAAATTGGTGGATTGCATACATAAACAGAAGTCACTGGACATGTCCATCTATGAGGACTTCCTGTATGAAAAGAAGAATTTGGATTTAAAAAAAAATTACTGACACACAAAAAGACGCACAAAAATATGGGTGCGGAACGAGGGCGTAACAGACAAGGCTGTGGCACAGACATGCACACACACAGCCATTTCAGTGTCCTGACTCACAGTCTAAACATACGCTTTGTTTGGGCCAAACCCTCAATGGCCCAACGTCACCCCAACCTAAAAACACAGATCTCTCACTCTCCCTGTCTTCACCTTATATCCCTTACACTCTTGAACCACAATACACAGGCCCACATTGCGCCACCTTCACCTCACTCAACCCTATCTCTTCCCCTAGTGTCCCTCTTTCTGGCTGTCCTTCCTTCCCTACTCAATCTGCTCGGACAATCTCTCTCGCTGTCCTCTCCTTTGGTCCTTCTTGGATGGGCGGATGACTGAGTGCCTCTCACAGCTCCCGAGAACCCAACCCGTGGACATCGAAGCAGAACGTCACAAGTTAGGGTCTCAGGGAAGGAGAGGGGCACGGTGCGGCGCGGAGAATCGAGCGATCGCCATTGTGTCTCCGCTGTTGTCTCGTCCTTCTCTCCTCCGCTGTCTCTAATTCGCCATCCCTTCGACATTTACTGCAATCGGCTACTTAAAAGCAACACAACATAGTTACACACACGCCCATCAGCATGGGCTGCAAACAAAGACATCGAGTCTCAAGCGCAAACACACATGCGCACGGCGGACGAGGACATGCGTGGAGAAGTGGTGCCACACACAGACCCCTCACGCCGGCCACACACACATAAGACGAATCGAGCACCTGCCTTTCTGTACACCGATATGAATTATTGTGGAAGAGACATTGACTCATCTGCATATAAAAAAGCCAGAGTCAATTATAAAAAAGGCTGAAAAAGGCATGATATTCACATGAATCCTAAGTTCTCAAACCTACGAGAACAGCGCAATAATGTCATTGCTACTTCATATACAGATACTATTGGGTCACGTCAGCTCTTGTATAAATCACACACATTGAGAGAAGGGGAGTGAACTCACCGAGCTGGCGGCAGCGACTGACCGTGCCTCGGGTGTTGCGGTCCTCCGAACGCCTGTGAGACTGCGAGGACAGAGAAGGAGAGACAGAGAGAGAAAAGAACGCTTTTTTATGCTGCTCATTCCATGATGCAACGCAACAATACAAAATAAAAAGAAGAGAGCACGTAAAAAGACACGAGAGGGCACTGACAGGCTAATGTCTGCCCACCGTCTGGAGACGAGAGCCGCAGAGGAAAGAGAGAGAGAGAGAGAGAGAGGAGAGAGAGAGAGAGAGAGAGAGAGAGAGAGAGAGAGAGAGAGAGAGAGAGAGAGAGAGAGGAGAGAGAGAGAGAGAGAGAGAGAGAGAGAGAGAGAGAGAGAGAGTAGGAGGAACGTGAAAGAGAGGGAAAAAAGGTGGGAATTTCAAACAGCAGCAGAGCACTGCTGAAAAAAGGAAAACGTGAACAAAGGAAACAAAGAATCTGGGGAGAAAAGGTATCCGGATTAATCAGCCTATAGGACAGAAAACTGAATGGGGATGAGAGAGAGAGAGAGAGAGAGAGAGAGAGAGAGGAAGAGAGAGAGAGAGAGGAGAGAGAGAGAGAGAGAGAGAGAGAGGAGAGAGAGAGAGGAGAGAGAGAGAGGAGAGAGAGAGAGAGAGAGGGCCACGACACAGGCAAAACACACCAGACTTCTACCCAGAGGGCTATAAGATGAGAGATCACCATAGGGAGTGGGGGCGTTCGCACACACACATGCAGTCTCTCACCCCCATGTCACATGTGCGACGGGTACCATTTCCCGAGGTGGCAAAAAAACAGGCAGAACATCTGATCTACGAGTCAAAAAGCGGCAAAAATAAACAGCGGCGAAACGACTCTTCCTCACCCTCTTCATCTGAGTCCCATTCATCTTTCTGTCTGAGCGGGCCGCTCTCTCTCTGAGCGTGTTTAGCGGGATACGAGTCTAATGAAAAATCGAGGCTCAGAGGGAGAGCAGGAGAGAAAGACTGGGATAGAACTGATCCCTTCATTTCCTGCAACAGCTGACACCAGTTAGCGCAAGAGGCCCTCTACCCCCTGAGAGAAAGAAGAGAGGGAAGGAAATAAAAGGAACAGAGAGAGAGAGATGGGTAGACAGAGAAAAAGAGGAGATTTTCATCTCCAAACGCCCTTACCTGTGATGTTTTCTCTATTTCGGAGGAAGAAAAAGTTTCTGAGCGCCGAAATTCCCCTCATCGCGCACCATTATTCCACTCTCTCTTTCTTTCTTTTTCTTTCTTTCCCACTCTCACTTCCTCTCTTTCTCTAGCTGAACTGAAGATTGGAGCAGGAGGGAGGGAACTAGAGAAAGAATGGAGAGAGAAGGAGAGGGAGGGAGCAAGCAGCACAGGGAGAGAGAGAGAGAGAGAGAAGAGAGAGAGAGAGAGAGGAGAGAGAGAGAGAGAGAGAGAGAGAGAGAGAGAGAGAGAGAGAGAGAGAGAAATGGAGAATATAGAGAAAGGGAGGGCAGAGGATAAAAAGAGGCATGAACACATGAAAATATGATGTGCTTGGCTTACATTCGATACCGCCTGGCTAGCGCCGCGGCCACAACAGAGGGAGACGAGGAAGAAAACAGAGAGAAGGAGGAACGAGAATGACAGAAGGCAAAGGAATCGGGGAGATGTAAAGTGGAGAGGAGAGAAAAGGGGGGACACAGGGAGACTGCGGTGGAGGAGACCTCCGATAGGCTCTAATCAGCGACAGACAAAATTTCACATGCACTTTACTTTCACACATTATATTCTCTCCTGTCCGCATTCACAGTAATTTCACGGCTTAACACTTATGATATTCTTTATGTAGACTATTTCAAATTTGACGTTTGCTGAAACGCCCGCAACACACTCATGGCAGTGTCCCTCATGTGGAAATGGTGTTAGACTTCCCTCTCCTGGACATAAGCAGCCATTTATCTTATAGTACCAGTTCACATTCTTCACCTTGAGATTAATTTCGGCCCATTTTGCTTGCCGTACTTCACTTAGAGAAGCTACAGTGCTGCTGTGTTAAGCAGACACACTCATGCTCAACTCTATCCATCTGCATTCTCATGATTTATATCCGTGTAAATAATACAATAACTAAGGTACCAGTGTTAGCCAACAGAGGGCCCCAAACTGCGCTTTATCCTGCAGGTGAAGGTCATAAACACACACACCTAAAAAATCGAAGAGAAAGACCATGTGGATGGTTCATAATAGCTTACTCAAAGGCACAACAGGAAAAGAGCAAGATTGTGATGTCTCAGTTTTCATTGATGCACACAAAAACTAATTTCTAAATTTATTCATTTAAAATTTTGGTTGAATTACTTTGGGCTAAATTGTCTGACAAAATTCATTTCAAATTCACTATAAAAACTCTCTCAAACAGTTAAATATTTTGCATTAGCCAGTACAGCAGCTTATACAGATAAATATGGACAAAATTCAGTCAGCTGTCATACCATTCAAAAATGTTAGGCCAGTAAGATATTTTTTTAATATATAGTTTTAATCAACAAGGACACATTAAATTGATCAAAAGTGACAGTAAAAGCATTTACAATTTTATAAAAAAAGATTGGATTTCAAATAAATGTGGCTCTTTTAACCACCTAACTCATCAAATAATCCTGAAACAAATGTACAATTGTTTCCACAAAAATATTAAGCAGCACTAATGTTATCAACATTGATGATAGTAAGGTATGTTTCTTGATCAGTAAATCAGCAGATTAGAATGATTTCTGAAGGATCATGTGACACTGAAGACTGGAGTAATGATGCTGAAAATCCAGCTTGACCATATCAGGAATAAATGATCTTTTACAATGTAATACAATAGAAACAGTTATTTTAAAATGTAATAATATTTCACATTATTACTGTTTTACTAGATGTTTGATCAAATAAATGCAAGATTGGAGACAAAATACTTCTTTTAAAAACATATAAATTCTTAACAAGCCCAAATTTTAGAATGGTATAGTTTACATAAATACACAACACCAATACTCTTCATTTTAACAACTGTAATGTGGAATGATCCCTCTAAGGAAACCACTAACAACACCATAAAAAAATTGACATTTTTGATTCAGACACAATAAACCTAGACATTTTTTTTAGCTCAGAGAATGATGTCATCAGCGAAACACATTCTCTGGGTCCCATCTTCTCCTTTAACACAAAATCACTATTGTTTGCCAAGTGTATAAGCAGCCTTAAGGACATGACTGACAGTGGGACAAATATAAAGAGAGAAAGAGAGCACACGAATGTCTATTACTGATCCCAAACATCTATCAGAAAAAAGGTTTTGGCATAGAAAGGACTGAATTAAGATGTTTAGTCATTCATTTCACAACAGTGCCAATTTGTCAAATATATGCAGTTTCTCAAATTTCTCAAGCTCATAATATTTCAGCAGGGTTTGACCTTGAGAACTAATTTTACAAATATGGTATTTCCGTGGTGAAAAAAGTGGTCCAAATCAATCTATCCATCCAAATCAGATCCGTTACTCCAGAGCATTCTAAACTGTGCTAGTCTAAATGTGGTTTGGTATTTCAGCCTTTTTTAGCTGCAGACTTGCATTTCTGGAGCTGGTTTTTCCACATTGACGGCACAGTTTTTGGTTAAATGAGGCTGAACTCTGTACACGTTTGGCTTCAGTGCACCATTTTCTCTCTCCCTAAGGCATTCTGGGTGGCAGAGCGCTCAAAACATTATTTATCCAAACTGTGTTTCTTAAGCTGCATTAGAAGTTTGCTGACTCACACTGTTAGCAAAGCAGGAAACTGTATATTATGTATAATAAACTGGCTTCCAACATTTATTAAGGCTATAGGCACACTTAACCATATGCCATCTCAGAGGAAGCAGCACTAACCAGATGTTGTTTACGGTGGAGATATTGTCAGTACATTATGCAAACTATTGCATAATGAATAATACAGATAATATAAATGCACATAGCATAACATAAATATTAGCATACCTTAGATAACACAAATATTAAATATCCAATTAGTGGCAATCTGATGTTTAATAAAAATGTAGTTGCGGTTTTCATCGGTAGTGGAACACATCAGCTGTAAGGTTCTGACCAGCAACAGCTTTCAGACTCCAATCTATCGCTTTTCTGCGGCCTCATACTAGTGAAATCATGAAACAAAATGCTAACAACCATTAAACCACTCCCGATACACACTGACTTTAAGCTGTAATTTTGATTTATTAAATTATGGAGGTGGTTAAGTGGTTATCATACTAAAAGTGAAAATGTTACCGCTAAACCAACAAGTCATTCTTAATTTTTACACACTGATTGAATCACTTATCTACTGACCAACAAAATACCAAGACTAAATGTAGAAATTAAGCTGTCAAATTAAGTAAGTCAAAGGTTCATTTGAGCATTTGAAATTAATTTAATTGACTGCAGTGCTCCCTCAAATCACTGCGTAATGCAGTAGTTATGATTTTTTTAACTCATTGTGCTATTAATATTGTTGCTTAAATGATTGTTGGATATTTCTAATCTTAATATTATTGTTTACATTTCAGTTTTTAATTGGAGATAAGCATACACCCCTGACCTCCAGATTAATACTGTATATCATTCATATTATATATATTTTGTCTGTATTGACTATTTATCAAAATTATTCATGAAAAAGTGCATGCTAAATCATTTCTGGATAACATACACTCACTCATTTTTTGAAAAAAGTAAAAAAATTTGATATAATTTAAATTATAATGTATCCCTGCAAAGCTGAATCTTCAGCAGCATTACTCTAGTCTTTAGTGTCACATGATCCATCAGAAATCATTCCAATATGCTGATTTGCTGCTCAAGATGTTTTAATTAGATTTTATTTAAAATGGTTGTGCTGCTATGTTTGTGGAAACCGCGATCTTTTCACGATTCTTTGATCAATAAAAAGTTCAACACAACAGCATTTATTTAATATTATTATAAATGTCTTTACTGTCATTTTATCTAACTGACCCCAAATTTTTGAATAGTGTAAATATTCACAAGCAAAGTCTTCGCCATTTCATGACATCACAATAGCACCATTTGATACAAACTGCTTTAATAAACCCGATTTCCATGCACACAGACATGCTTGCACGTGTACCACTGAATCAAGCAGAAATTTACATTAAACAACAACAACCACACCTAAACAAGCAAACACCCCTGGGTCAAACCTCACCACGGCACACACAAACTTAAAGCAAAGCAGAAAACGAAGACATAGTCTGAAACAACATAGCATGCACACATATAGGGGTGTCATTAAAACACATATTTTATCTGACGCAGTGACTGCAGCTGAACTGCAGATGCTGCTTCCTACAAATTGGTGGTACCAAATTTGCTTTTCAAGTCCTCACAAAACATTCTCCATGTTTTGGCATCTTTTTGAAATAGCAACAAAAGCATGAAGACACAAAACCAAATATTTGCACAAAAATAGCCATTGCAACAGCCTAATGTCTCCATAGACTCTCAAAGCTCTTTGCATGCTGATACAACTAAGCAAACTTGTAATAAAATACATACAAAGCAGGTAGAAAGTCAAACAGGTTTCCTAACTAATACTCGGTCTACAGTTACCTTTATGGTAGCATTTGTACCTGATGTCATTGATATCACTTTTCATAACCACTTAAGAAAGATTAAAAAGACATTTTGCCAGTTATATATGTGTTTTCAAAGCAGGAGAGAAACGCAGAACAATTGATGGTCATATAAAATCCAGAAGGATATGGTAAAGAACATAAGGCTTTCACAGTTTCCATGTGTATTTTAAGACATGGTGTTTGTGGTGCAGAACATTGTAGGAAACCATGTTAAACACCCTTTTGCAATAACTGTGTGGTCTTTTGATAGAAATGTAACATTTCTATTCTCTGTGGGGACACAATACTGTTTTTATTAAATGCTATGCTTGTGGGCAAGCTTGATGTTAACAGATTCACTAACAAAATATAATCAGCCAGGGGATAAAGCTTTAGAGCGATTTAAATACATAGGGAAATGTTTAAATGTTAAATTATGTACATAGGCTATACCTAGGTTCTATTGACACAAAAGATTTTGCAAATATGGTGGTAATTCTGGCTAAAAGCCTATTCTCACCAAGAACAATAACTATATTAGTGTCCACACCAACAGATGATAACATGCTATTTTATTATAAGTGCACGTTGCATTTATGTCGTCTGCCGCTGTAAATGCTCCAGTTCCTTAAAGTCGGGTGGCTTCCGATTGGCTGAAAATCATTCTGAAAGTGATTCCAGTGTGTTGTTATCGTTATAGTTTTGGCGCAGAGCCGCAGACTTTAGATTATTAAAACTTTATAGTTTATAGTTATCCTCCTCAGTGTGAATGGACATTCTGTCAAACCATTAGACTCCACATATAACATTTATAATCACTGTTGTACTGCTCTTAGCACGTCAGGGAAGCATGTTAGTTGCGATACTAGTTACGTTAGCATTAGCACTGTAGCTTGTACAGAGAAGGGCGTCTGCTCGGGGAAAGCTAGGAGGCTGTACAGTTATCTCCCATGTTGTAACTCTAAACTATACAACCTACTACCTCATCCCGAGACATCGCTGTAAAACTTGAGGGGGAGGATAGGAGAATGTCTCCACTGCTTACGTTTGCGCATATGCAAGTAGCAAAACTTCCTTTACTCAATGTTGAAAATAGGTGCAATCAATTCATTCTAATAAATACATGCACACATTCATGCAGCCACCTAAAATGTATCCTTTACAGCTAAAGTGTCAACCCTGAACAGAAGGTTCTAGTCAGCAACAGCAGTGGTTGCAGGGAAGACTGTTGCGTTCACCTCGCAGACACATACCTATAGACACGAGCTTGTGCACAGAGTCACCACAAGTTCGGATCTACGGGTTTGTGGCAGCTGGCATCACTGCACTGCGTCACAGCTACACCCACTCCACCTTTCACAGGACACCAAAAATAATATCCACTGCACTAAAAAAACATCAGTACTTATGACTGTTGAATAGACATAATGGCCTCGCCAGGTAATACAGAGGAAGAACATCATTATGTACGTCACCTGAAATTCATGAAAAGGATAGATAAAAGATAAGATTAGGAATTCATAAACAGAGAAAGTATTGATCCTGTAAAATGAGTGGCTTTTTAAAAAAGATGTACAGCTGCTGAACATTAAGAAGAACTATGCAAATTATCCATGTACCTTTCCACAAGCAAACAACAACAACATAAGCAAGAAAAATATATAATGTGACAGTGGAATTCAGGTCAGAAAAATTCAGGGGGTAAAAATCTGCAAAAAATGAATACATTTACTTTAATGAGGTTAGAATATCGCTAAGACACAGAATAAGTCTTATTGATTAGATAAGAAAAATAACGACAAATTCCTGAATATTACTGCAACTTAAACAAGTAATTATTCAAATAATTTGATGCAAAATTATTGGGTGTGGTTTAACAAAAATAACTTGTATACAAATAATAACTGATTAGAGACATGATTAAGATGGGAGCTCCCACCAACAATTTTTTTTTTACCATAAATTCTTTGTATTTCAAATTAAAACATAATTCAGAGTGAAGGTCAGTTTGAAAGACACAGGTGGTGTTTGCCGTGCCCAGATGAGACAACACCACTACTGTTGGATCAAATATGCTGCAGTGACTGACATTTGAGAAAGCAGCAACAGCAGAAACGCTTTTTTTATTTTTGATATCTACACTTAGTGTATATGCAACTTAAGCGCAAGTATAGAAATGCTAAACTTTTTTGCAGAAATAAACCTAAAATGTTAAACTGTTTATCTAGTTTTAGTTAACTATATCGCACACATTCAGTGTATCATTTTGTTTACCCATTACTGCCATTTAATATACAGAAATAAGAAATCACACTCTCCATCAAGCGCTTTCCCAGTCTGTACTACAAGTTGTAGGTGCAACAAGCTGCAATTAGAAATGCCATGATTCATGGTACAGTGCCACTCCCTAAGGAAAATCAAAGGTTATTCCAGAACAATAGAGTAAATGTTAAATATATCTGTATAATATCTCGACCTATTTCTACACAGAGACACGGTGTATTGTATTATGAGAAATGCCAGAGAAAAAGAAAATAAGTTGTTGGTGAATCGAATCTTGAACATGCATCCAGTACACAGTCTCACATTTCAAATGTGTTTCCATGGCATCGTAAGACCACTCAGAAACCGTTAATGTTATTTGCTTGCTGATTTCTAGCCACTGGAAACAAATGAATTGTGATTCGTCAAACAGTATGTGTACACAAATATCTGACAACAACTGAACCTGTAAAAAAGATTTTTTTTTTTAAGTATGTTAAATGTTTGACCGCAATTGACCTACATTTATTTCGAATATGACCTTAGACTGGTGGTCTACTACTTGTCATTGAAAAAATCCAAACGTACAAAATAAAACAAAAATGTTTGCTTATGGAGCATAATGGAATGTGGACAACTGTGGATACGTAGACTATTTTTACATCAAGGCGGACTTTTAAACGAACAAGAAATGACACAACCCGATGGTAAACAAGATGCAGAAAAAGTTCGTACTGAAAAAGAACGAAAAGAATGGACAGAAGGAAAAAGGGCATAGGAAAGTATCATACCGGGGAGGACGTCTGTCTATGGTGATGACCAGTTTGATGTCCATACCAGAGTCATCCTACACCTGGCGGCAATATGGAGTCAGGCTTAGGGTGCAGACTAGGCCAATTCCGTTGCCCGCAAAAAATCTAGAGCAGGAAAGAAAAACAGCATGTTTGAAGGAAGTACAAAAGTGCTCATTCGCACGTTCAAACCATTAATACACAAACACGTCCTGACATGAAGGAAGAACACATACAGCACCTACAACCTTGAAAAAGAAGCCAAAAACGGCATCCCTAGATCAACAAGAGCAAATCGCCAAATCATCGGCAGACAACATTGAAAAAGCCCCTGTCCCCTCTTTCGCCCTCCTGTGCGGCCGGTCCTATTCGTATTTACCGTGGAAAAAAAGAAAATCCTCAAAAATGGGTCAGAAAAGGCTCCATGGAAGACTGAGAAGAGAAGGCGGAAAGGTCGAATGCGGTGAGATGTGGTCGAGGAGGAGCTGCGGCACTGCCCTGGCTACAGGGAGAGTGGAATTTGTGACCATGCAAAGGAAAGGGTGGCGTTTTCTTTTCTTTTTCTTTTTTTTTTTTTTTGGCGCTTCGCTGTACTGGGGTTTTTTGGATCTCAGCAGGGTCCTTGGCTGCAGTTCTGACTCCCCTTAGTGGTGCCAAAATGTGGACGTTTCCCTTTGTCTTTAACTCCCATGAACTCCCAACAACTGAGGGGCGATTAAAAACAAGCAAGGAACGAATTGAAACAGAAACGAACTGACAGAGCAATGAAATAAAGCTATAAAAACGTTAAGAAAAAAGTTTATAATGGAGAGAAGCAGATGCAGAAAGAGGGGTAGAGCGTAGTGCAGAAAATAAAAAGCAGCTTTACGAACGACAGAACAGTCTAAAGAGTGAAGACTGAAAAGGACTGCTTTCACACCACATTACTCTTTCTGCAAATATGCCATCTCTCCGTCTACGCGAGCAGAGCACTCTCTCTTGCTCCTACTCCTCCCTCCTTCCTTCCAGTCGGCGTCCAATCCACGCCACGTAGTGAGAGAGAAAAAGAGATACACTTTTTTTCAACCTCATCAAAATGGCAGAGACAGAAAGTTACTAGCAAGAGAGAGAAAGAGAGCAAGCGAAAAGGAGCACGGCTCACTGTCCTGTTCTGTTCTGGATAAAACTACGGGCAGCAGTCCGAAATCTGTCTCGAATCGTTTTTTTTAAGGCACAAACTCCCTCGGATCAACAAAACAACAGCGAAAAATATTTTTCTTATGCCCCACGATCAAATATATAGTGCCCGCTGTAGACGGGGTGCTGTGCCCGCCATGCTAATCGGATGCAATTAATAGCATTTTGTCTCTGTGTCTGTCCATCCATCTGTCTCTGCCTGTGTCTGTCTGTCTGCTTGTCTCCATATCTATTTGCTTGTTTACATGGCTGCCTAATCCAGGCATTGGCACAGTCTCTCCAATGCTCCCCGTGTGTGTGTGCGTGTGTGTGTGCGTGTGTGTTGTTGTGTGTGTGTGTGTGTGTGTGTGTGTTGTGTGTGTGTGTGTGTGTGTGTGTGTGTGTGTGTGTGTGTGTGTGTGTGTGTGTGTGTGTGTGTGTGTGTGTGTGTGTGTGTGTGTGTGTGTGAGTCAGTGAGTCATAGTCTGGCTGGCGTTCCGCTGCTCCCCAGACAGTCAAACATATTTGAGTGCTATTACCTCACTGTCACAGAGAGTCTTTCACCTACATTATTCATCATTCGCCTAAAAATATATTTCTGTTGTCCTCTTTATGAATAAAACACTTCATATTTCTTTCATTTGCATCCTGACAAAAATATTTTCATAGCCGAATGGTTTACATGAAGAAAGGAGTTCACTCAAGGAGTTCACTCAATTCACCAAGGGTTCACTCTAAGCAAGGAGAGTCTGCTTTTAGCTACTATGCCAGCCGCAGCTGGAACCAGCTTCCAGAAGAGATCAGATGTGCTCCTACAGTAGACACATTCAAATCCAGACTCAAAACACATCTGTTTAGCTATGCTTTTACTGAATGAGCACTGTGCCACCGTTCGTCCGACTGTTTTTACTGTACTTTATTTTATTTTTTATTCTAAAATGTTTTAATTATTCTTATTTGTTTTTATTATTTTATTTTCTCCTATGTAAAGCACTTTGAATTACCATTGTGTATGAAATGTGCTATATAAATAAACTTGCCTTGCCTTGCCTTGCCTATCTGGCGAAGTTGCAGAATCACATGGGAATTACTCGTGAAATGGTTCACGAGATCTCAATATGGCTTCCCTTTTATCCTGCAATGCAGCCCAACTCATCTATGGTGTGCAACATGGCAGGAGGGGAATAATTTCAGGGGTGCACATTCTGCAGCCAGCATGTGGTGCAACATCATATTCATTCCCCATTTTTACTTTCCAAAGGTGAAAACATGATGTGAACTGCATCATGAGGAAGAGATAACAAAAGCCTAATTAATTTAAAGGATCCTTTTCACTAAATGTATTAATAAATAATAAACGTGAAACATGAATTTGGATCATGTTTGAAAATCTTGCACTCGCTTGAGTAAAATTATGTATATAAACTTTTAAATATACACTACAGTTTAAAAGTCTGGGGTCAGTAAGATTTGTTTTGAGAACTTAATACTTTTATTAGGCAAGGCACATCAATTTATCAAAGTGACGGTAAACATTTACAATGTTACAAAAGATTTCCATTTAAAATAAATTCTGTTCTTTTGAACTTTCATCTCATCACAAGAATTATTGAGCTGTTTTCAACATTCATAATACAAAATGTTTCTTGAGCAGCCAATCAGCATATTAGAATGATTTCTGGAGGATCATGTGACACTGAAGACTGGAGTATTGGCTGCTGAAAATTCAGACTTTGCATCATAGAAAAAAATTATATTTTTTCTATTCTATATAAAATTATAATTTATAAAAAAAAATCTGTATTTTTATCAGATAAGTACTTGATGAACAGAAGAGACTTCTTTCAAAAACATAAAAAATATTAATGTTTCCAAACTTTTGACCGGTACTGTATGTGTACGTGTGTGTGTGTGTGTGTGTGTGTGTGTGTGTGTGTGTGTGTGTGTGTGTGTGTGTGTGTGTGTGTGTGTGTGTGTGTGTGTGTGTGTGTGTGTGTGTGTGTTTTAGTCTATTAAAATGCATTTAGAATGACCCAATATTCAAGATAAGGGGACAAAAATACCTCTGTTTGTCTTTTATATTTATATCATTTAATATAGTTATTATCACAAGAAGAGTGCCATTTTTTCTCCAAATATCAGCATGATTACAAATTGCAAAGAAGTTATAAGTGATATAATATTAATTGACATATACAGTAAAATCTAAATTTATTCAGACACCTTCAACATTTCTCACATTATCAGTTTATTCGCTATAGTTTAGAAAATGATAATAAAATAAGACAAAAACTCAGTTATCAAATCAGTTGATATTTCACTGGTTTTGACCATCCTTCTGTTAGACTGTCTCAGAAATGAATTAGGTTGAATAGCTGTTAGTTGTCAGCTGTTAAATTTAAGTACACAATTAGATAGTAATTGGTTGACCTAAATCGGTATTAAGCAATGCTTAATTTTTGTTCAGTCTGTGGTGTAAAAAGTTCGCATTAGCAATTAAAGAAAAAACACTTAAAACATAGTCAGCTCAAAGTGTCTTATTATAATTAAATAATTAATTATATTAAAATAATGTTCTGCCCCAATTTTTCATAAATATTACTGGTAGTCCACTCTATCAACACTTTTTGGGTATATGTCACAGTTTACTTTATTTTGCTATCCTCACACATAAATGAACTATAGTGTCCTGCACCCACTAGTAAAAACATATCATAAATGATATCTGGGGTCTAGATAATTGTTGGTTTGACTGTATTTTAGACACAGTATTGCTTGTTTTTGTGTCTCTGAGCAACATCCTTACTGAAAGAACACATCGTTTGTATGAATGATTCAATGACTCACTCAATAAGGCAGTCAAATGCTTTGTTCCTGAATGAATCAGCCATTTAAATGAATCGGTTGAAACTTAATGACTCACTCATTAACAGTGACTTGCTGCCACCTACTGGTGGTTTTAATTTCACATTTAAAGTATCTTTTCATTTTTTTTAAATCATTTCAAAATATCAGTATTCAACGTTTTATGTTTAAAACATCAATACATCATTTATGCATTAGTAACTGCAGGTGCATTCATGTCCCCTCTGAGCTATATTAAACAGTCGTAAATACATCTAAATGCCACTTATGCAGCTTCTGTGTTTCCTCTGCATTGCAAAGATGGATTTTGTTGATACTGATTTCATTTGATTGGTAACAGCCCTATTGTGTCTTATTATTCTAATTTAATTTATTGATTAAATGGTAGAATTTGACTCAAAAGATGATATCAATTACGTAATTCAATCAATTACGTTAAAATAGCTTTATAAAGGTAAAAATGGCAATAAAATTTAAACAAAAATTAAAATAACTGACCACTGTACAGAATATAAAGAATATCAAAAACTGTACAGAATATAAAGAATATCAAAAACAAAAATTGTCTATTTATCGTTATCGATAAAATCTATCCCAGAAAATATTGAGATATCATTTTTTGTCAATAAGTATATTCAAAAGTTTGGTGCAGGTTATATATATATTACCTACACCAAACTTTTGAACAGTAGTGATATTAAAAATACAGTTAATGTCAAATAAACAAATCAAATTATTTTGAGTTAAATGTCAATAAATTAGGTTGACATCTGCTCGTAAACAATTGCAACATAATGAAATTGTCTGTAGGAGCTTATAAGAGGGTTGAGGGGGGTACAAAGAGGCTTTTTAAGTCTCTTCCACATCCTGCTCCTCTTGAATCTAAATGAGCAGATTTGACTTTCAGGTGTCTGCCAAGCCCCCTTGTCTGCCCCTTGTTTGCCCTGTGCCCGCTCTTCTTCCATCCCCCTCAACCCTCTCGCCTGCCTTAACCCATGCCAAGCTTTAAGAGCGGGCCTCCAACATAAGGGTGAACAAAGAGGGCATTAGGATAGGGGGTAGTGTCCGCAGCGGCTGGTTCCACACAGGGGAACAAAGGGGGAGAAGAGATGGATGCAAAGAGAGAGAAAGTGTAAGCAATGTTAAACATTAACTAACTGAACATCAAATATATTGATTTATACTGTTTGTCTGTTATACAAAAACTGTCATACTGTCGATTTTTGACCATTTTGTGCTAAAATGGCCCACACAAACTGCTAAAAAAAGAACCTTGTTAAAAATAAACTTCAGCCGCTCGTTTCTAACATTGGGAGTCTTCAGAAGGATATGCAGAGCGGCAGGTGCTACACTCAGCTTGGAAAAGCACAAGGTTTGACAGACAGATAGGTATAGTTTATATATAGATACAGAATAAACACATTTACAATGCTTGCCATATCACTTTTTTCTCAGCTTGTTTGTTGCCCTACGGTTGTTTTATGTTTCTTGTAATGCGAGACAGAGGAGCAACACGATCTTATGACAGGGATATGCAAAATGCCTTAGTTCTGTCATCCCTTTGTGAAGACTAAAATCTTTATTTAACAGTTATATTTAAACGTATGCTTATGTGCATAACGGTTTCCAAGTTCCAAGGTCAACTACTGGAAGTTGCTTCTATTTTTTTCTTTCACTTTTGTAATGGCAAAGATTTCCATTACAACAATAAATAAAAGTGCAGATGAAAAATCTATGACTGAACAGCCAAATATTTATCACATAATACAATTAAACACTCCCAAAAACACCTGTTAACTAGACATAGATAGGTCTAGACATAGATAGTATTGGTTCTCAACGGGGGCGGTACCGTTCAGAGAACAACGGGGGGCGTTGGAAGCAAGATTTTGAAAGGGGGGCGTTCAGGTGTTCATGGGGGGCGAGTTCATGAGTTAACACCAAAGACCCAGGCAAGATGAGATTAAACATGTAATTACTTGCAAGATAATTGCCTACAACATTCTAAAATCTGACAGTTTAATGCGACATTTAAGCTATGTTCGTTTCTTTAGCAACGACTATTATTTCCAAGAATCAGCTTTCACGTGCTCAGAAATTTGTTTCGCGCAGACAACAATCCGGTGGTGGCTAGTATCATGCAGCAAGCCATTAAAAAAAATGACTTAAGAACTACTTATATATTTTGAAATATTTACAATAAATCAATAAACAGGGTTCATACACATTTTAACCAATACTTTTCCATGACTTTTCCATGACTTTTCCATGACTTTTTGGCACATTTCCATGACTATGTATTCCTGAAAATGTCAGTCGACATTATAAGAATAAAAATATGTGTTAAAGTTTACCCTCTGAGGTTTAACACGCACAGCCACAACTGCCTGGTGCTTGGCGCCTTTAGCATGGCTAGCCAGCGCTGATTCTCCCATATTAGACAGTGCTCGACATTAACCCTTTTCATGTGCTTGTCCTTTGGACAAGTAAATCTGTCATTCACTTGTCCGAGTAAAAAAGTTGCTTGTCCGGATTTTTTTTTTTGTGTGTGTGTGTGCTAATTTATTCTGAAGCAATATTCTCATCAGTGTTCAATCAGCTTTGATATTTTAAATCGGCATATTGTAATATCTGCACCTTTAAAGGGCATCCCCTCCACCAATCTTATTAAATGTATGCTTCATCTTTCATTTTAAAATTCCTAAATTTGATCAATAAATTCAATTATTTAGAATAATAAGACACTATACCCTAGGGGCTGATCAAATTAAATAATTTACACTTAAAAATTACAATTTGCATAAAATAATGTTATGAAATTGATTTAAATATAAGAAACGTTGGAAAGAATACTACTACTTTTAAATGTAACACTAAACCGCCAGTAGGTGGCGGCAGGCGACCGTCTTAATGAGTGAGTCACTGATTCATTCATTCAAACGATTCGTTCAAAATGCTGAATCATTCAGTAATGAAAACAGTGAGTGTTCCTGTGAGATGCGCCGTGGTTCTGTTGTGATTTTTGTTTGGAACTATTTTCGCTGCTGAAACAGAACAAAAACAGCCAATATTGCATCTAAAATGTAAGTGACTTAATTATAACTGTTTATTGAACTGTTGTAGGAAATCAATGTCACATTTTCAATCGTGATGGTATTCATGAAAAAAAATTCATGCGCTCGTGTGTAGATTTCTCCATGAGAGAGGCTGCGCGAGCGTCAACAGCGCAACCTTATCGTCAGTAATACATTTATTATCCACAATCGATCGGAACTTACAATAAATGTAATAAAATCAGAATTATTCTCTCGGTTTAGTAATTCCCTGGTTATTTTTGTTTGTTATTGATGTCCTAATCAGGCTACTGTCCGGTAAAATTCTCTTTTACTTGTCCCTTCAAAAAATCCATTTGTCTCCCGGTCAAGCGTTAATGTCGAGCCTTAGAAGATAACACACATCTCACAAAAGGAGATGTCAATTATCTTAGATAGAACATAGTCCACATCTCGCTTTCCTCGGGTCGAGCCATATCTTTTATGTTTCCAAGTGAAGCCAGACATAGTTAAATCGACACTTTCCTGGCATTTCAATTCAATTTCTGTCAGCACCGACTGCGCCTCAGGCAACATCGCAACAAGTGAATCGGAAGTGAACCAGGGGCGGCGTTTGCGTATGGCAGAGTATGGCCATTGCCATACCCTAGCAGTCAGAGTTCAGATAAAACATCGGCTGATGATGATGATGCTCGTTAAATATTTTAGAAGGGCTTTTTAAACCCCCTAAATTTTCACCCCAGCCCCCCCAAAAATATGCGTTTCGTGATCGCTCAGTCAGTCGTCACCTTTAAAAGTCATTTAAAAAAAAGGTTATCTCAACCGGCTTCTACGCAGCGTCAGCGTCAGAACAAAAGCAGATGAAAACGTGCATGCATTTATTGATAGACCGTATAGGCCTATAGTATATAAATCTGTGTAGTTCTTTGTTTGTCATAAATGCATTTACATTAAATATTGCTGGAGTAATTAAACACGGTTTCCCACTGTAAAATCTGGGCTTATTTATTTATGAAATATTCATTTCATATAAACGAGTCTTAATTTCTTCACTTGCAAGAAATAAAGCTTTTATTTTGGAGATCACCATGCTGATTGCGTGAGCAAAGTGTGCACTTTTCTTTAAATCACGCAGCACAAACAGAATGGCTATATAGGCTACTTAATTACAGTCTTGTGCTGTTTTATAAAGGCACAAAGCCATATCACGGTTTCGGTGTTGGGAGTTCGGCAAAAGGTGGATTCGAACTCGGGTCGAACGCGTCAAAAGCTACAATCAAGCACCCCACGACGCCCTCGCCCTACGCCACTGTAGATATTCAGTGACAGGTATCTTGTTGCTAAAAAGACAGGCACGTAGTGCAAATGAACGCTCTCAACTCACGTTCATTTTACTGTATCTGGTTTTGTTTGTTTGATAACGATGTGGACGGAGCGTGGTACAGATAGTTGAAAAAAGTTGTTGTGATGCCAATCGCCTCCGCGATTCTGTCTGGCCTAATAAGCTGTGAGCTATCCCTATTTTCTTTCCCTCCTGACACAACGCGTTACAAGTTAACAGTGCTTTGTGCATTTTGTTAATGTGAGGTATATCGTTCGGTAATGTCGGTAATTTAACGTTATGCCAGAGGGAATGCCATAGGTTTTTGTGAAACGCCGCCACTGAAGTGAACTGAACGTTATGCCGCCCGAGGACGTTAAGACAACAGTTTATTAAACAGTTTTTGTATTAATCACATATTATGCTGTGTTAAACATTAATTAAAATAATAAAAAAAAATTCAAGGACTTTTCCAAAACTTTCCGGGTATTTTTATTTTTCCAAAACCTTTCCAGGCCTGGAATTTGCATTTTTCAAATTCCATAACTTTTCCAGGTTTTTTCAAAACGTACGAACCCTGAATAAATAACTAATGCTAATGCCTAATGCCAAAATGTTTTCTTTGTTCACCAAGTAATTTACTGGTCAGAGTTTATTGTTAACTCGCAAGACTGTAAGAAGAAAATGACGATTAAACCCAGCCGGCACACGACCGACCTTCAACGTTGAAATATGGTTGAAATAATGTCAGTTGTTGTTTCAACGTTGAAACAACGTTGATACAACGTTTAATGCTAAATGGTTGAAAACCATCCAGTACATGACCAACCTTCAACGTTGAAATATGGTTGAAATAATGTCAGTTGTTCTTTCAATGTTGAAACTACGTTGAAATAATGTTTAATGCTAAATGGTTGAAAAAGGTTAAAAAAAACACTTATAAATCAACTTTGATTTTTTTCAAGATCTATGTTGAATCAATGAATGTATGTACAGAATAAATAATTTCTCCCTTTTAAATTATTATTAAGATCATTGTTATTATTTTATTATAATTTTATATTTTTATCATGAACCTTCTGATATAAATATTTTAAAACATATTGCGCTGCTTTACCACACTGAAACAATTCCTATTGGTTATAACCTTATTTGCTTTGATTATGATTGGTTAATATGTCTGTCATTCATTAAACTGGCCAATGAAACTGTGCGCGCTTATTTAATTTTGAAAATATGACCGTTATCCTGACCGTCTTTCTGATCGCGAGACTGGCCAAGAGAAGAGCACGAAAAAGAAGGTCTGCGAGGGCGCTGGACCCAAAAGGTAAGTCTGATTTCACAAATATACGCAAGGTCATGAGTTAAATGCATGTCGGTGCTTAGAAAATTGTAAATGCAGTTTTTTGAATGAATTTCCTAACTCGATATTCAGGAAATGCTTTTCCACATTTGTGTCGCGGAGGCCTAAGTTACTTTTACAGATGTCGATTAGGCCTACGTACTCGTGCCGCTTCAGTGTCGTTTTGTGCTTTTGCGGTTGCTACGTCGATTTTCAGGGAGAAGACATAAGTGTGTACACAGATAAAAAAAACCTCAGGAAACAAAAGTGTAAGGTTCGATAAGCTATACATTTTTCCGTTTAACAGTCGTCGTCATTACTGTCCATTCACGGTAATATCGCGAGATTGGAAGCGAGAATGGCCAAGGGAAAGAATGAAAGAGATGGGCGATATGGAAAACAATATCCAATCGAGTTTATTTTATTTCATTTTTTAAATATGATTCACAATATTATCACGATTCTTTTTCATGTTAGTTTTACTGTTTTGCAAGTTGTCTGAGCAATTAACGTTAATAGTTTAATTAGACTAATGTTGGCCGATGTTTTCATAACATGATATCGTCAGATTTATCTTTAACAATTATAGAGACATCAGAGGCAGTGGTAGAAAATAACTTATTTATTGCTATTTAAATTGAAATAACTGAACCTACACTGATAAAAATACAAATTGTACAAGAAAATTACAATTGGCATTTAGAGGCTTCTGCATCTGAACTCTTTATATATATATATATATATATATATATATATATATATATATATATATATATATGGCATGTGACGTCACACCATTATTTACATATTTATGATGACATTATATTTTCTGTTGTGATACATAAAACATATACTTACAGATACATATACATATACTCAAATCCTGATTTATAGGCTATAATCGTGTCATTGTCTAATAAAAATTAGTATACATCTAACTCACACTTAAAGCAACTGTGTGGTGGTTTTGGCTAGTACCGTTTTATTTCATTCAGCACACTTTTTGCATCTGAGTAACAAACTCTGAGCATATTATTAACAGACGAGTTTTGTCCATGTTTAAAAGTCTGCATTACATCTAGTGCGGCTCATTGCACAGAGTATGTGCCTTTTGTAGAATTTTAAACCTACATGTATTTTTATAATTGCACTGTAAAAGGGTTAGTTACTGCTAATAAAATACTGTAAGCAAATTAGTCATAATCACTACCGGTAAGTTAATGTGTGTGTCTCATAGCAACTAAAATGTACTTTTACTTTAGTTATTTTAACTTTTAATTTTGTGATTTTAATGCTTTAAAGAGCAATTTTAGATTGTAATGTTCTGCTATCTATTCTGCTAACTATAAAAGGTACAAAGTTTTTTATTTGTGTATTTATTTAATTTGTATTATTTCTTCCCTAAGCAGTGGCGGCAGTGCTCGGTGGCTCCCTTGCGTCAATAAATGAGGTACGATGAGAGGCCGTTTGAATGTGAGATATTTCAAAGTTTTGACCCTCAGAGTTTCGACTCTCAGTTGATGTTGTGTGTGTTTCTCCGCTCAGTATACGGGCAGGTCGGCCATGCACCTGAAGCGAGATTTCGTCAGCTCTTCATCAACCTGCGGGAGGAGAGCTCACGCTTTCGTCTGCCGGCCGGAGAGTACATCATCGTGCCATCCACCTTCGACCCCAGCAAAGAGGGAGACTTCGTGCTCTGAGTTTTCTAAGAGAAACCAGCCAACTCACAGTGAGTCCTGTATTTTACAGCATGAAACTGCTATTAGTCGGAATTACAAAATAAGGTTTGTTAATTGGGTCCAGAATTATTTTTCACTGGCCATGCACATCTATTTTGCATAATTTTCTTAAAGGGATACTCCACCGTTTTTTCATATTAAACTGTTATTCCCTTAACTAAGACGGGTTGATGCATACCTGTGTTGTCTCAGTGCGTGCACTCAATCGCTCTGACGCGCGAGACACTTTGATCGCACTTAACTAGCCCAGTTCATTCAAAAGGGGCCAAGCAGAGAAGCAACCAAACACCTCCACGTTTTCCCTATTTAAATACACTAGAGTAGTGTAACTCGACCAAGGACGCTGACACAAAATAAAACGTTGCTCTTTTCTAAGCGTGTAAAATGGATAACTATATTGTATGGCAGAATACCATAGCAAGTGCTTGGGAGCACTTTGACTCGGCGCAGTAATATCATCTCTCGTAAAAAGTCCTCTCCCTCTCCGGAGTGATGATATTACTGCGCCGAGGGAAAACGTGGAGGTGTTTGGTCGCTTCTCTGCTTGGCCCGTATTGAATGAACTGGGCTAGTTAAGTGCAATCAAAGTGTCTCGCGCGTCAGAGCGATTGAGCGCACGCACTGAGACGACAGAGGTATATCAACTCGTCTTAGTTAAGGAAATATGAAAAAACGGTGGAGTATCCCTTTACAGAGACAATGAAAATTACATTATTTATCTGTTTTAACTGTTACTGCAACCAGCAGAGCTCATGCTGTCACTCAAAGCATTATATTATCCATATTATTTTTTAGTTGAATCAAAACCAAAAGGCAAACTTTTAATTATTTTTGATCCCCTGCCCAATAAATCCTGCTCATAAAAAATGGTGAAAAACTGTTTAACAGTATAACTCCACCATCAAGTATTATGTAGTTCACAGTCTTTGTAACATGTTTTAACAATGCATTTCTAACATTTATGCGTTTACAATTCACAAATTCTCAAATTTTACTTTACACAGACTTTAACAAAACTAGAAGTAATTCAATTTTAATCGACTGGTTTTTACAATCCCATTCCCACTGTGGGAAAGATTAATCAGCCCAAAATATTATATATATTTTTAGACAATTTTCAAAATAGTTTTATCAGTGTCCTGTACTTTCTAGTTATGGCATATGGAATTCATACTTATTTTTAAAAAAAATGTTTTTTTTATAGATGGCGTACCATAAAAAATGAAGATGGCAAAATGCAGAATTACTTGCAATGGCGCTTTCTAGTAGTGACTCTGAGGATCATTCTTTTGTTTCTGTCCAGGCTGGTGTTTGTGCAACCATCAATTCTGAGAGAAGATTGTGCAGGAAGTACTGCTGACAGTAATCTTGAGAATCTTGATCTGGATGACCAGCAGTACAGCAGTGAAAGTGATGACACTGAAACAGGCTCCTCTTCAGATGAAATCAGTGACTTAAGGAGTGATTTAAAGAAATGGGCGGTTCGGAACAAAACAACATGGACATCTGTAGATGAGCTCCTTTCTGTGCTGAGAAAACGCGGACATTGGCTGCTTATAAGGATGCCAGAACACTTTTGGGGACACCTTGCCATGTTGATGCACAGAATTTGTGTGGTGGTCAATATATGTATTTTGGTCTTGAGTCTAGGCTTCTGAAAGTATGTTCACAGTACCCAGAGAAAATTATGTCGAGAGAAAATCATGTCCTTCTCAATTTTAACATTGATGGTTTGTCAGTGTTACGGTTTATGTATTTTTGGTCAAACAGACTTGAGAAAGTTTTCAAACCATATTTGTAATTATTTATATATAGGCTATTGTGTGAATGATTGCAGTTTGTATGAAATTAGAATGAAAAGCTTTTTCCCTCTGCATTCTGATATCATTAAACCCTTAAGAAAGTGCTTTGTTGTTGAATGAGAATTTTTTTCAATACATTGTGAAAGTGTAAAATGTACAGTATAGATGTATATTTAAATTCTAAGAAAATTATTTTTCCATTTGGTATAATTAATAAACTTTTTCTTTAAAAAATGAAGCATCCCTGCACTGCAGATTTATGAACATCTAATTGTTAGATTTTTTTTTTATGCTGTCCAATTGCAAATCATGTAATTTAATCATGCAAATCAAGTTTTATTACTTGCTGAAAATACTAAATATGCTCGAAAATCAAAGTTTACATTTCAGTGTTGACGTTTAAGCACAATTACAGGAAGGCTACGCGGGTACAGGGTTAAAATAACGTTGATTCAATTTGCAAAATAGAAAGGTGATTTAACGTCGACAGTAGACCATAACCCGAAAGGTAAGAGTGAAACGACGTCGCGATTTCAACGGTGAATCAACGTTGTTTCTTCCGCGGTGAAACGACGTCACAATATCAACGTTGATCCGTTTTGCAAAACCGATAGGTAATTCACCGTTGATCCAACCATGGTACCTGACGTTGTTTCAACGGTGAATCAACGTTGAAATGCCGGCTGGGAATGGATAATTTTGTAATCACATTTTGGTAATGTATTAATTCCGCCACCACATCTGAGCTCAAAACGCTGCTTGGATAGTTTCAAGATAGTTCAAAGTATTTAATAATACAATAATAATTAAATTGTTCATATGTTTATTCTTGTTAGAAGATTTTTCTTTTTTTACTGATTATGATTACACATTAGTCAAGACAAACCCAATTAATTGTAATTGTATTAATTATACCATTGATGAAAACAAGCTGATACCAAGTTATTTTAGGCCTAATTATAGAATTATACAATTCTAACATAATTTTTCATGAAAAAGCATGATTGTATGTATATATATATAAATATATATATATTTTTTGAAAGTAAGGTTAATGTAAGCAGCTCCTTGCAATACTATCCTAAATGTGTAATAAAACCTACGTGCAAACATTACCGCTTTAATGACATAGCCTACGGTCGTCTATACAGTCCAATGACAGCCCATCTTATATCTACTTTGAGTGGCCTGGGAGAGAGTCGAAAGTTCATTTGTTGCCCCTACTGTATGAGTTTATTGTTGCCCCTATACTGGTTGAGTTTATAATAACATATTTTCAAATGGATAAAGAAAAAAAAACTGCCAAAAAGTTTTTAAATGTTGGCTTTATTAAACTATGCTTAAAACATGTGAATAAACAGTCTCATATGTCTATTTTTTTAGGCCTACTATTTATTCTATTTTATTTAACATTTTTACATTTAACATGAATAATCAAACATTTAAAGGGTACCTATTATGGCATTTAAAATGTTCCTAATATTGTTCTGGGAGTCCCCAACAACAGTTTTACGAGCATGCCATGACAAAAAACACTTTTGTTGTCTTATAATATGCATTTATTTTTACCTGATTTGCTCACCGACTCCCATATGAATCGTTTAGCGAGTCATTTTTCCAAACCCCGCCTTTGCGTGACGCTAAACTGCGGTGATATGTTAGCTACCATAGCCCAAAGTTTAGTGGTTAAAGCACATTCAGTCTTTGTTTGCGTTACCCCAACGCATAAACATATTGATAATGCAGTACTAAGAGGTAACGTTATAGCTATATTCTTTATGACAAGTCCATTAACAACGACAAACACTTCACATATTTCAATACAACTGACGACCTATGTGCTGTGCGTACACAACACACACACATACTTATTGAGCATGATACATAAAAGCAACAATTAATATTAATAATACTTACAGTTTGTAATTCGGAGAAGGAAGCTGATCCAAATAAACACGGTACTGAACCTTCAGTATCAGCCGTTCGCAAATCCATACTTATAGCATTTAGGTTTGTGAAGCAATCATCTTCAAAATGACGCGAACACAACAAGGTCCGGGCTATACTTGGTCTGCACAACAAAACCAGCCCAATTGCTCATCAAAACTAACCCAATCATGGCCTAAAATAGTCAAATAGTGTTCCCGGGTGTTTCCCCAATAACAATCATGTTCCAGTGGGTAAAACAATCGCGGCAACCCGTGCACTACACAAACAACCGCGGAAACAGTGCAGGCATTACGGACCTGGCAACACTGGTCTCCGAACGCAATAATTGGGCGTATCTTATTCAAATAACTTGTCAAGTTGACGTCAACTAGACAAAGGAAAAGCATCGTTCGTCGAACGATTCATATCAGCGACTCAGAGTCTACTCTTACTTTTGAGAGACAATAACTTTGTATACGGTGAACTTTCATGTTTAAAACTTTGCAGGATGTTTTTGTTCACTTAGATCTATGTTACACACTACATGAAGGGCAATTTTCAAAAATCCATAATAGGTACCCTTTAACATAAAACATGAATTGCACAACAATTTTAAATGTCTATTCTAGGGATGCAACGGTACACGGTAAAATCCCGGACCGTTCGGTCAGTCCTGCACGGGACAATCTACCCTCGTGTCCCGCGGGACTTCGGTTTTGCCATTGAGTTCGCGCTGATCCTTTTAGTTTTTGCTTTACACGCCTTCAGGTGCGTTTGCCTGTCCAGGCAGACGAAAGCCCGCTCCCGCAAGTTAATGTGTCCAATCAATCACTGTTGTGCACCCACACGCTAACTTCTGTCACTCACCTGCTCGTATTACTAGCAGGGCTCGTCTCAAGTGTCACGCATTGAGCGTGACAGTAACTCATTTCGGTCTTTTGTCACGCTCTCCCGCCACACATTGTATTTCTCATGCTGAAAAACTATTTGTAATGTATATAAAATGCCGCGGCAGCGCCCAAAACTCTGCGCGTCTGATTCGTCTCGTGTTGTTAGCCAATCAGAAAATAGCACTATTGTATCTGGGCAAAGCCCGTCTTATTAGACATTCTCTGATCTGGCTAAGATTTAACGCAACAACCAATGACACCCCGATAATATATTTTTTTTATTATATTATTTTGCTTTGCTTTTTTTTTTATTCAAACCACAAGCTAATTTATGTTTGTTTAAAGGTAAAAGTGCACTTTTTCTTTCACATTGATCACTTCATATACCAGTTCTCAAGGTTTGGAATTGGGATCCACTTGAATATTCTTAAGTGTTTGTTTACATTTTGTATTTCATAAGTGGTAGTTGAAGAGGTTGTATTACCGTACTTAGTGTTGTTCAGTAGGCCTACAGACAAGAGTGTTAATTTATTCCATACACATTGATTTTCTTCCTACTGTGACATTCTGTTTATGCTCATAAGAAAAATAAAACATATTTTTGGGATGAAATAGCAGTCTCTTTCTGCACAAAACATGTACCGAAACCGAACCGAGACCGTGTCCCAAAAACCGAGGTACGGACCGTACCGTGGGCTATCTGTACCGTTGCACCCCTAGTCTATTCCTTTGTCCATTTTAAAATGATTTATTAATTGACATCGAACCAGTCAGGGGGTGCGTTCACATATCGTCTTTTATGCGCGTGTGCACATTCGTTTTTTCAAATGTAGGCGTGCGGCAAGCGCGCTCATAATAGAAGCGACGCGGTCGGTTGAAAACATCTCAACTTTTCAGAATGCCGCAAGCGCACAGCAGGTGATGCGTTTCAACAACGTAACAACAACGAAAGCTCGGCCGAACAGAATAAAGCTGATCTGTGTACAGGGCGGGTTTTTATTTCTCAACTCGATAAATATATCTTATGGTAAAGCTAATGCAAGGACTAGAAATCAATTAATCCTTTGCTGATACTTTCCCGTCATCATGTCACGGAGAGGGCAGTTCATGGTTGCATAGCAATGACAGACGCTACGGGAGCGTTGTGGAAACAAGGAGAAAGTGACAGCCCTCACAATAGTCCCAATATAAACACTTATTATAGGTGTACTTTAGTGATTCAGGATAAAACAAAAACACGGTTTTGGAAAATGGATTCATGATGTACTTGCTCATTAAATAAATGTTGTACATTTTAAATACAAAAAGTTACGGATTTAATGATAATAATAATAAGAAAATAAGGACACATTATTATTATTATTATTATTATTAAAACAGAATGATAATCAGCATACATTCAGTAAAGACATTTAGCCCTTTTTTGTTGGTGGAGCTGGTGTAGGGGACCTGGATAATGGATAGGCCCAAAAAAAGGTTGAGAACCACTGGTTTAGAGTAAAGTGCCATAAAATCACCTGAGGCATCCTTACCTACGTGAGTTCATCAGTGGCAAAAGCTCTGAGACAATACATTTGAGGCTGTATATTTTCAACAAGAGGGCAGGTCTGAGGCATTCTAAGCACCACTCGAAAGCACAAACGCCTATAATGACTCCATAGGGCATCATCTACCTCAACAGAAAGAACAATGTCGTCTTGTGCTCAATGGCTCCGAGCCTGTTTATGGTGACATACCGGTGAGGTCTTATTGGTTTTCAAGGAAAGAGCCTTGGCAGTGGTTCTGAGGAGTCAAATCCTCTGAAGCCAGAAGAGAGAAATATAAGATAGAACACCCACTCAGCACAAACACAGTAAGGAAGAGAGACATAGATTAAGAACCAAAAATTATGAATCTTCCCCATAATACATGGGTGACCACTTGAGTCATTAAAATCCTGTCTTGTCAACCAGCTGCCAAATGACAAGCATCTAAAAAAAGCACCAACTTACTTTTGCAATTCTTTTTTTGCCCTCCCTGTCACAGAAATTGGTTTGAAGAGGTAGAAATAGTGA
Organism: Chrosomus eos; assembly: GCA_036326025.1. Classification (NCBI taxonomy): domain Eukaryota; kingdom Metazoa; phylum Chordata; class Actinopteri; order Cypriniformes; family Leuciscidae; genus Chrosomus; species Chrosomus eos. The sequence goes on along the minus strand of CM070820.1, from coordinate 38,303,452 downwards.
GTACTTCAGAATTTCCGATGATTATTTGTTTATTATAGACAATAAACTAAAGCAATTCAGTATTAGGTAGAGAAAAATACAATTAATTAGGAAATAACTAATATGTAACATTCAATTTAAATTACGCATTCAGAAAACAAACTTCTCCTGCTTGAATTACCAACAAAAAAAAACCCAGATATTCATTTATCCCTTTCCCAGCCAGCGTTTTTGAAAAAAGCTGCCAGCCACCGCCAGCATTTTTTAACATTTTCATAAAAGTTTCATGGCCCCCAGAATATTTTGTTGTATGAATATCTGAATATGCAATATCAAAAGAAAGAACAGACCCTCAGTAAAAAAAAAAAAAGAAAAAAAGCCTTGTAACATTTAGGCAGTTTTGATTTATATGCTGTTTAATGTTGGTTAACCACATTATTTTACATTAATATGCTGACATATGATATCATATCTCTTGTTTCTGCTTCTTCTTCACATGTCTTTTGATCAGAAGATGCATAATAGCTCCCCCTACTGTACAACAGTGAATACACGGAAAGCCGTACATTTCAGTCAATGGTGGAGAATAGTTAACAGAGAAAAAAAATCTACTGGTTCTTTGAGCATTCACAAAAGTAAACTAGCGGAGTATACAAAATATCTTTACATTAAGTTGCATGTTTCCAAGAAATAAAAATATATAAAATATGTGCTTCTGCAAAACCGCTTTAAAAAGTCCAGCAATTCTTACATTTTTGTAAGGTCAAACAAAGTAATGCATTTATGTTATCCTGATCTTAACACAGAGCAGATATGATATGTATGTTAATGTGGACCTGGCTGAAGGGATCTAAATATCCTTGTGATCTGGTATTCAGTAAACACATTAAATGTCACATACTCACACATGCATGGCCTGACATCCCGTAAACATCACTAGGGACAGTCGACGCAACTGTCACTAGTCAGATCGGGCCAGTGCTGCATCATCACAAAAGTGTATCATTTTGCACATATTTTTAAGCCTAGCCAATTTAAATATTATAGGAGCAAGAAGACGAGCATGAGGAGCATTTGAAGCATGTGCCCAGAAAGCCACTTCTCAGACAGCAATGTTGATCAAACAACAAAGAAAAAAATCACTCGCTGCTCTTGACTTTTGCAACTTTAATACGGATTAATCAATATTTAATTTATACAGTGAAGACTATGCAGTGCTATTTTACATTTGATGATTTATTTTCTGTACCTGAAAATTACAGTTAGACGTTCCTGAAAAACATGAAGAGCAGCGTTTTTTTATTTGTAGTGCTCTATTGTATTTGTGCTATTGCTTTATCTGTTCTTATTTTATTACTGCAGGTTATAATTGTATATATATATATATAAAATTTACTATGTTGAAGTAATTTTAAATATCAATAGATTAGATCTGGTAAAAATAGCTTTATTATTAACAGGTTTCTAATTCCCTGTTTGTTTGTTTTTGGCATCTCCTTTCTCTGTTTAATACAACAATATAAAAGAAAGTGATTAAACCCAGCAGCTACAGTTTCCAATATGATACAAACACCTGAAGATAGTTGTAATTTTGAGCTGGAACTGAATTTGTCCACTGCTTTTCTTTCTTCTTTTTTTTCTTTCCCATTCCAAGTCTCTCTCGTCTCTCTGTCTGATATTCTCCTCATGTGCTACTGCGGCACCCGCACTCCAGTCTTTCCTATTAATCTACCATTCTGTCTTCCATTCCCAGGATGCAATGGCTGGAGATTACCATTGTAGAAAAGACGGTGCTAGTGCAAACTTGGAGTCATAATCTACTAATCTCATCCCATTGTCAGTTCAGTGCCTTCAATAAAAATTTTTGGTCGAAAAATAGTAGTTGCATTTCATGCTGTGCCATGTAACTGACAAGAGACTGGATCAGCAGCAAAGACACCGCACTGATCTGATTACAGCCAGGTAACCTCCTTTGTAAAAAACCTTTAGGAAAGATGATGTTTCAACTGTTTTTAACCAACAACTCAACCAATATTTACTGTGGGGATTACAAAGTAAATATAATATTCCTTACAAAAAAGTAAAAAAAAAGTGGCAGTAACTGAATTTGCAATCACCATCACAGTGCATGAAACTATAGCTCTGTCCTAAGATCTAATAAACTGCTTCAAACATTTTTTTAAATCAAAATATGTTTAGATCATAACTCGATCTTCTTGTGAAACGACAGACTTCTTTCTTACGATATGCCAGATTTCTCTAATCTTTTTTTCTTTCTCAATAATATATTTTCCATAGTTACATTGCAACTTTAAGTGACAACGTTGACCAAACTTTTTTTTTTTCTATGAGATTGTTGCCATTTTGGGATTGCCTTCACCGTGACTGAGACATACTGTATGAAGCTGCCTGAAAGTTTCAGGGATGGGAAGAGATGCACAATAAATTTTATCAGCACCCTATTGGTTCAGTTAATTGCCACTATTAGTTATTTATAGTTTTGATCTATATTGGGTTTTGCTTATTTTAGAATATTGATCAGCATTTAGCACTAACTTAAAGGGATAATGATAGATTATGACAAAGATTCAACAATTTAACCAGCACCCCAGAGGTCCCTCCTTTACAATCACAAATCAAATTGTATTTTTGCACTTTTTCAAATTAATATTTATCATTCTTTTACACTAAATTCACTTGCAGCAAATTGTTATTTCAAGTATGTAGATTATCGATTTCTAATATTGACCATTTATCAGTTATTAGCCATAATCTTAAAAATAATTCGGGCTTAATTGTATCATCCAAAAGATACCTTTTAGAACAGCATTTGCGTCGGTAATAGGGGTGGAACGGTACATGTATTCGTATCGAACCGAAACGGTACGGGTGTCACGGTTCGGTGCACGAATTTGCACGTAGAATACACGGTACAAAAACGCGCGTGCGAGAGAGAGAGAGAGAGAGAGAGAGAGAGAGAGAGAGAGAGAGAGAGAGAGAGAGAGAGAGAGAGAGAGAGAGAGAGAGAGAGAGAGAGAGGCGCGATGAACAGTCAGTGTGTGTGTGTTTGCGCGCGTGCGAGAGAGAGAGAGAGAGAGAGAGAGAGAGAGAGAGAGAGAGAGAGAGAGGCGCGATGAACAGTCAGTGTGTGTGTGTGTGTGTGTGTGTGTGCGTTTGCGCGCGTGCGAGAGAGAGAGAGAGAGAGAGAGAGAGAGAGAGAGAGAGAGAGAGAGAGAGAGAGAGAGAGAGGAGAGAGAGAGAGAGAGAGAGAGAGGCGCGATGAACATTGTGTGTGTGTGTGTGTGTGTGTGTGTGTGTGTGTGTGTGTGTGTGTGTGTGTGTGTGTGTGTGTGTGTGTGTGTTTGCGCGCGTGCGAGAGAGATCTCTCGTGCGCGATCCAACAGTGGAAACATACTCCGTCATTTTTTCATACAGGACATCATTAAAACTGCAAAGTGTTTACTGTTTACTTTTGTGTACACTTGCAATAAAACACAACATTGTGCTTTTGTCACACTCTAAACTCGTGTCAAACTGTAACCTACAAATGTTAACAAAAGTTTTTAAAGGTAGTATTATTTTATACGGAAATCAATTATTTATAATTCAGATGAGAATAAAGTTAGGGTTAACTAAAAATGAAGGAAAACAAATATATTGATCTGAAAGAGCAAATTAATTTTAAATTCATTCAGGTACAATTACCAAACATATCTCAAGGTCTTTTCATCTTTTTAATAATTTAATAAATAAACTAATTATATAAAACTCCTGTCAGTGCACTACAAATAAACGGGTTCTATGCCTTTATTAATAAAACTTATTTAAAAAATACAAGGCTTAAGACATTTATAAAAATGCCTTCTGCATTTTTGTTTTGCTTTTCACTCCATTGTACCGAAATCGTACCGAACCGTGACGTCTGAACCGAGGTATGAACCGAACCGTGACTTATGTGTACCGTTCCACCCCTAGTCGGTAATGTGACATCTTAAAATGTTGCCTATGTACACAACTCACTAGAGCACATGACGTTTCTTCACGTCCAGTATGTAATGTAATAATATTTGTCCAATATCAAAATAAATAACACAGTATAAAACCCCAACAATCATCAAATTGCATTGATAAAATCTTCCAAAGTGGCATAAACAGTTAAATCCCCTTTAGACTGAAGCAAGCAGGTGGCTAAAGAGACACAAAAATGTAGACAAAGAAAGAAAACAGCCGGAGTCCTTCTTAGGAAGGCGTGAGGTTGGACCAGGAAGAAATGGGAGAGGGGGGGAACCTAATTACGATATTAATCAAGCTTTAATTTCAATTCATCTCCAGTAACCGTCACACACGCTCACTAATCAGAGAAGCAAGTAACACAGCCAACTACACAGTATTAACACATCTCAGCCCCTCGGCAGGATGGAAAGAAAGGGAGAAAGGGGCTGATGAAGAAATGCATACTGTCTCAGTAAAATCAAACTGACTGATGCCTCTCATCCAACCAGAAAATCAGCACAGCACTGACAGAGAAAAGAAGAGAGGGGGGGTTCAGATATGTGGCGTGTGCCAAAGTAGGGAAGGGGTTGGTTATATTCTGTGGTGAATATTTTAAAAGGATGCATCTCGAGTGCATTATTCAACAGACATTTATCTTCAAAACCACTATAGCTGTAGGAAAACCTTTTCTCGGTCACATCTTCATTGAATTCTGAAACTGTTGAACCAGTCTTTATAACAGCGGTGAATGTAAGAGCTTTTATTCAATGTTCTTTCATCCTTTAGCTACGCCACTGACATTATTATTATTAAGAGATTAAGATTATTATGATTGCATTATGATTTTACCTGTGCTTTGCAAATACATATCACAGCTTGAATTGAAATAAACAGAAAGAGAGAAAAGGGGTTAGAGACCGACAGAGAGAGAGAGCTGAGAAGGTGGTTGCTGGGACTCGAGGGGACACAATCTACTAATTCATCTCATGCCAGTTTCTTTTCTAGGGGCCGTAAAAAAGATGTCTCAGTAAATTTTAATAATAATATAAAAAGGCCCTCTGGCCTTAAACTTTGGCCTCCCTTCTCCCCTCTCTCTTTAGAGCAGGGGCTTGAGAAAAGGAGTTCAGGAATGCTCATTGTGTGAGGTAAGTGCCTCTCTCTCTTGCTTTCGTGCATTCTTACTCTCTCTAGTTCTGTTTTTCCCTCGTCGCTAAATGTTTTCTTCTCTTTACCTTCTAACATTGAACTACCTTTTATCAGTGCCCCGTCTCTATTTTTTGGCCTCTCTCTTTCGATTTCTTTTGTCTGCATCTCCGTCTCATCCTTCTCTCTCTCTCTCTCTCTCTCTCTCTCTCTCTCTCTCGTCATTCTCAGAAACGAACTCACTTTCTCTACATGCTCTTTTCCTCTTTAATTTACTCCGGAGGAGAGCGGAGGGGGCAGCGCCATGGTTACCTGGCGTTGTGCCATCTCATTACACCGCCAATTGATTCTGGAGCACCGCCACGTCCGTTACCCCTTTTCCCTCCCCTCCTTCAGCCCTCATTCACCGCATCCCCTCCTCTCCTCTACCCCCAACAGTCAACCTCCCATTATGCTGCTGAGACTGTCTGCAGTGTGGTCTGAATACTGAGCACCATCTCATAGACACACACCCACATGCACACATGCTCATAAAAACGAGGCTACTGGACCACTTTACTAATTGTGAACTTCAGAATCTGTTAGATCGTTAAATCCGCTGAGTCACACAAGTGAAGTGGCATCTACGCATCGACCTGAGGTGATGCCGCACAGTGTTTGGTTGGAAACAAGTTCGGCATGGCTCATAGGACACTTAATTTAATTTAACACTGGATTTTGCTTTCTCTTCCAATCAAACTGAAGCTAACTGATCATGTGACTGCTGGCCTGGTAACATAGATGCAGCAGAATGACAATCAACCAATCAAGCTCTCTCACTTTCTAGAACTCCTTCCAACATGGCCACTTTGTCTCAGGTAGTTACCGCATATTTTTGAGTCCGCATGTTTTGTCGGGTCTGTGATATGTCAGTCAGAAAACGGCAAGAAATTTGTTTGTTACTTATATATACACATACTTTTATAGGCTACACACAATATATATATATAATATATATATATATATATTATACAAAGAGAATAATAATATATTTTCTCTGTAGATAATAATAATAATTGTAATAAATATGATTAAAACCTTTTTCTATGTAATTATATAATAATAATGAATATTTAAGACCTGAGACTAGTCATTAATTTCAAATATATTTAATAAAACAAAATGTATATTTTTATGTAATTTATTATAGACATGTAGACAGAAAGATAGATGGGTACTAGATAGACAGACAGAAACAGTAATACAGATAAATGGATAAATGAATGGATAGATATTGATTCTAGAAACAATTATTAAATAGGAGTAAAAAATGCTGTAAAAAATATTTTTAATAATACTACAATAATATAAATAGTGTGTATATTAATATGAAAAAAATACTTACATTTATATATATATATATATATATATATATATATATATATATATATATATATATATATATACATACACATACATACATTACTGTATATACACACACATCACTACAAAAATAAGTAGCCACTCTAACTCTCCAATCACAAAAACATGTCTAAACATCTTGCTGTATGGCTGTCAGAGGCATTACACCATATAACTATATTGTGGCTGCTTGGAGAGAGGGAGCGGTAGAGCAGTAGAGCTGTAGATCTCCCCCAGATCGTGGCCCCTTTCCTGTGCTCAGCTTGGGTTGTCTGAGGACACGGTGAACCAGGCCACCCGATATGAAGGAGAGGGCCCAGCTAAGGGGCCTGTGAGGGACGCAGCGCCACAACTGGAACTCTAGGAATCCTGATCAACATGATGGAAAGAGGAGGGGAAGGACGGGGCACTTACTGGTGTCCAAAGGAGCAGGATTAGGCAGTTTGGATGGATGGATGAATGGGAGGGGTGTTGGGGGGTTAGAGAATGGGAGAGGGGAATAAAGATGAGAAGGGAAAGGGAGACAGTGAATTAGAAGGTAACGCTACAATGGACAAGCCCATTTGAGGATAAATAATCAAGGTACAATGTATCCCAACCCATACTCGTAGGTAATGGGATAGCTGGATGATGATAATTATATTTTAATACCTAGTCTGCAAAACCAATCTGGGCTTAATTCACACCCAGTTTTGCTGATTAGTCATTCATAACGGTAATATGAATGTTTGATGTTTAAGCCTCCACAATCTCAGTTTGATCCCCTGTACTCTTTCTCTCTCACTTTCCCTCCCTCCCTTCATCTCTTTTGTCAATGCTAGCAGTATATGAATGCCCTCACTGTGAGACTTTCTCTCTCTCTGTTCACACTGCTCTGCTCCGCACCAGGGATGCCTGAGCGGTGAGGTAAGAGGGCACTATACCTCAGTGAGCCAGAACACACACTCACTCACACACATAAAATCGCACAATGCTTCTCAAGCTAAATGTCTCGCACATACACAAAAAAAATGTCTATATTTTCCTGACTTCAGCTCCAGGACCATCTATATGTTGCTGCATTATCGTAAATGTTATCCCTCACACTTTAATAAACACCAAACAGAACAAGGAAACACTCTCTAGATACACATTGGGTATTTGAATACTATGCATGCACACACAGACACACACACACACACACACACACACACAAAGAATGAGTCATGCAGTGATGAAAAGGCAGTCCTTTCAGAATGAACCCTCTGACCCATTCTTCATGTCCAGGAGCCCATTCTCTTTTATCAGGCTCTGACAGATTTCCTTTTCAATAAAACCCATTTAGACACCCAGCACTGGCTCAACGTCCACCATAACAATGCAGAAACCTTAAGTGAAACCGCTTCTTTTGCGATGATCCAGGACCAGATGCCTCCACGCAAATCTTAACCTTAGGTAGATAAATAAAACAAAAAACTTAAATAAAAACTGAGATTAAAGGGGAAACAGTAAGTCAGAGGAGAGGCTTCAAAAGAACTTGCGGCAACAGTAACTTTAATGACACAGTAACCACAAGCTCTTGTGGTCTGATTGACAAATGACAAGTTATTATGATTGACAAGAAGATAAAAGTTAGTCACAAGACAGAATAGTTGACTGATGATGTGCATGTCTAGAAATGAATGGGCACTTGAAGAGAGAGAAAAGATTTTCTGAGAAAAGCCAATAATTTCACCTACTGAGGCAAACCCCAGAATAATACACAAACTCTGACCCATTTTTCTCACACGTGATCTAAAGGGACATGTGTGAAAAATCTTGTGATTCACAGATGTGATCACAGCATCCAATAATGTAAATAAACCATTTACACTTCATGTTCCCTTTGGCAATCACTTAGAAAAGGTTGCAGTTAACTTGCAAACTGTTACAGTTATACAGCAAAACCTCTATGCCAGACAAATTCTTCTGAATATTTCTTTAGCAAAAAAAAAAAGAAAGAAAAGAAAAAATTTTTTGCAAATGGAAACATGGAGTAAATGAATGGACAAATTGGAACATCTCCCAACACCAGAACAACAAAGACTGTTAAAGTGCTGGAGAAAATTACCAACACTCTCAAACATCTTAAAAGAGTCATTCATCCAAAAATGAAAATTCTGTCATCGTTTACTCATCCTCATATCATTCCGAAACCATACGCTGTTTTTCCATGAAGGACAAAAAAAAGAAGAGATTTGAGGGCAGCTCACATAGATAGACCACAAAGGTCGTGGTCTAGCAAAAACAAAACAAAACAAAACAAAAAACAAGCGGCAACCTTCCGATCTCTCTCTTGAATCCAACACGGAAGTGACTTAAACTGCAATTCATCGACCTGCCGCTAGAGATAGGCTCTAAAAAGGCTCAAAAAGACAGTCAATCCCATAGACCACTTGTTAATATCCGCAACTTTACAGCAGAAAAAAAAAATGTTCACAGCTTGGTACAAAAATTGGTTTTGGTTTATATAGCTAATTTTTCCCTTCATGACAACTGTGAGGGAGTGAATTTTTTTTATAACTTATCTGTTTATCTATTTTATTAAGCCTTAAAGTTCTGCAAAATTAAGGGTGTGGCCACTTGAGTGACAAGTGGATTGCCGCTGCTGTAACTACTAGCCGTTTGTCTGCTGTTAGCCGTCATGTCATGTCATGCTAATCCCGTCCCTCGGTTATCCGGGAGTGATGCTCCAAGATGTTGTCGTCCAGCTCCGCCCACTTTTGGGTTATAACAACATTATAGAAGGATCACATTCAAAAAGGGACCACTTATATGGTACTTTTATGATGTTTTATCACATTTCTAGATCTTGGTAGCCTGTGAACGTGTGAATTGTTGTTATATGGAAAAGAACTGTGTGAAGACTCTAAAAATTCTCCTTTTGTGTTCACAAAAGTCAGTCAGGTCTGGAACAACATGAGGGTGTGTAAGTAATGACCAAATTGTAATTTTTGGATGGACTATTCAACATTAGTCTACTCACAAGGGAGCACTACTCACAAGTGAGAGGACTTTACAACTTGAGAGGGTGTCCATTTACCACAGTACGTGGTTCTGTGGCTTTAAATAAAAAAACTAAAAAAAGAGAAAAACAGGATGACATGCAAGTTTTGAAGTGACTCTGCATTGCACTACAAATAGCTTGAGTGAAAATAGAGGGCAGTAACACACCATTTCCCAACACTTTGGAATACATTAAGAAACCCATATTTGTAAACACATTTAACATTTCTTGGACGGTGATTAAATCACCAGTGTGGTCAGTGCTTACAGTACTACTCTGATATCTTAGTGAGTAGGGGTGTTGACCAGAGAGAAGAGTCAATCTTAGAGTGTGTTTACAAAGGCTAAAGAGATGTAATGTTTCAGCTGAGAGGGAGCAGAAGTGCCTGTCGTCACCCTAATGGGCCACAGAATAATATTACGGAGAAAGGGCCTAATTATGACATGACCATGATCCCTCAGTAACACAATAGGAAAGGAAGAGAGAGACAAAATGGGAAAAGAAAAAGATAGAAAAAATATATATAGTATTTAAATGTAAAGTACTTTGAATTACCACTGTGTATAAAATGTGCTATTATAAATAAACTTGCCTTAAAACCAATTTGCCCACAGCGCAAAATGCAAGACAAAAACAGAAAGATAGAAAATGTCAAAATCTTTTCTAAATTCACGATTGAGAAAAAGTAACAGGCAATTACCCATTGATGAAAAAACACACAAAAAATTTGGGTTTAATTTTTTCATTTGCATTTTAATGGTCTGAAAACTGAATGGTGAAGGATTACACGAGCAAACTAACTACCGACTCAAACACGTGATTTGGGGGATGTCACACCTTCAACTGTTTTTGCTGAATTCTCACCCTCTTCTTACAGGTCTGTCACATTCACCAATTAAGAATGGAGGAAGGGTGACAGACTAAACAGCTGCACTAAATTGATTAACATTTTGGCAGCAAATCAATGTGAATCTTGCTGAAACAAGCAAAAGAGTATCCTGCAATTCATGACCAACTGTACTGTTTACATACCTGCCAACTTTTGAGTTCAGCTTTGCGTGAGACTTCTCTTGGCGGGGGGGGGGGGGGTCGATGGGGGTGGGGGGTGATGGACCTACTCTCAGTATTACGCAAGGTCTCTCTCTCTCTCTGCCGTTCGCGCACCCTACATGGTTTGAACATAGGGTTTGAAGCACAGTCTCTAGCTGCGCCCCAATGTGCATACTATCCATCCTAACGGACTTTGGACTTGAGCTCCGCGAACGGCAACGGACTTTGGACTTGAGCACCGCGAACGGCAACGGACTTTGGACTTGAGCTTGGACTTGAGCTGCCTCGGGCCCTGGGAACTCGGTACGCAGAACCCAAGGCGTCATACAGGTGACGCTCGTCTAAATCCGACGCACATGGCATCCTTAGCGTATGAGAAGCAGATCCCAAGGCGTCATAACTGTAACCCTGCTCCAGACCTAAATCTGCTACGTGTTATATTGACGCTAAAGGATGCCATGTGCGTAAGATTTCGACGAAATGTCATATGGCGTCACCTATATGACGCTAAAGGATGAGAATGCATTGGATAAACTCATCTTTCAGGCATTTGACCGAACGGTTGAGTAAGGGGAGGCTGCAGACCTGGAGCCGGCAGATATACGCCCCTGGCAGTTTTACGCCCCGACAGTTTTGCGCCCCTGTTGTTCCTGATGCGTCCAGTAGGGGGATATATTGTGAAATAACATAATTAAATCGACTCTTACACATTGATAACAAGACCATAGACAATTTTTTCGTTTTTTGTTCATTTAAATAAACGTTACAGTGTAGATCTGCACGGATTAAAATATCTGTAGCTATTCACATGGGCTTCACTCTCTTCACTCAGCCTACAGAAGACTGTGTTTTTGTGAATCGAAAAATTAAAAATACACAGTTGGATCAACTGTTATGACACGCATATGACCTACTGCAGTTATAGGCCTTTTCACCGTGATAGGAATTTTATATGGAAGACTGAGTGAAATATGTTGTTGTGAATTTATAGTTGCATTAGATACTAACCCAAATTTAGCCCATTAGACATACAGTATACAGTGTAATCATATGGATCCTTGATTAGCTGTAGTACTATTCTTTATTGGTCATCATACAGCTACAAAACAGTGTCCTACACAGCATTTTATGAGACAAACACAATTTATCCATGTGATTGTGTGTGTGTGTGTGTGTGTGTGTGTGTGTGTGTGTGTGTGTGTGTGTGTGTGTGTGTGTGTGTGTGTGTGTGTGTGTGTGTGTGTGTGTGTGTGTGGTGTTGTGTGTGTGTGTGTGTGTGGATTGCATCAATTTGCTCCTGATCTTCAAAGTACAACGGCACACGCACTTGTTGGTGGAACAATAGTGGAAAAAGTGTCAACTTCAAGCCACTTTGATTTCTTTTGGCCACCAATGATGGACTGTGCAGAGAAAATTGAAAATGACATTAAAACCATGTCCATTTATGTCTCCGTAAGTTGTTAATTTTGTAAGTCGTAAAAAAAAGATGGGTGTTTATAAGTTTAGAGAGAGATTTTCATTTTCTTATAGCTAAAGCAAACACACCTTTATGAAATGTACGTTAAGAAGAATTTGGTAAAGACAGAGTATGATAAAACCCACATTAAGTGCACATACCCTAGTCCAGACCAGTAAGCTATTTTAAGAAATGATGTTGGAAATAATAAAAATATTTGAGTGAGTGTGCAGTTCAACTCTTTACTTCGAGAGATTTACATACATGTATACATATATGCCTGTAAATGTGTCTTTTGTGTTTTCACATCATAAAAAAACAAGTTCATATTTCCAATATCTACTGTAATGTTGCCCCAGAAACCATGTGGAGTATGTTTTAATGCAAGGAGTAAACAGGGTCTTACCAGAAGAGGCCATCTCATACACGATAAAGACAGGCAACAAAAGAAAATGAATTTTAAAGTGAGTAGAGAAGAGTAGGGGCAGCTAAACATACACGTGTTAGCTAAGTTTAAGCCAGATAGAACATAAACCTGACCGTCAAGAACTTTTTGTCTCTTGAAAAATAAATTATAGACCCATCCATTGATATAGAAATGAATTGATATCTACCTACCAAGCTAATCGTTTATAAATAATAAATGTTGCATCATTGCTAAACAACAATAACTTTAGCAGATTATATAACATACAAATGACAAAATCTATTATTTTTTGTCAGATTTTCATTCTAACGATAAAAATCTTGATTATACGGTATTATTACTTTGTCTTCAAAATTCATCTTCATAAAGACAGAATCATTCAACTGATTTAAGAATATTCTTCTCTGATATAAAGTCCCTTTTTCCTTCATTTAAGAAAATGTCAAAACCTTTAAACTCAAAGGTTTCTAAAATAAATAATATCATAGAGTCTGTTGTAAAGAACCTTTATTTTTTTATATTGACAAAATGTAAAATTGTATTGATTTGTGTACCAATTCAATCTCTTTTGATGTCCCCCTTGTTATTTTTTATTTATTTTTCTCCCTGTTAATGTCTTGTATCCTTTCATTTGCAATACAACATAAATAAATGTATTAATATAATAATAAAAAAGAAGATTATTTACTATCATACCGAAACTCAATCCGTGTCGCTGTACAGCCTCCCCCTACTGGACGCATCAGGAACAACAGGGGCGTAAAACTGTCGGGGCGTAAAACTGCCAGGGGCGTATATCTGCCGGCTCCAGGTCTGCAGCCTCCCCATATAGGAACGGTTTGACTCTTCAGCGTGAGAAATCGGGGGTGTGGCGTGTGCGCGTGTGAAACCATTCAAATGCGGGTGTCTCACGGCCAATGCGTGAGAGTTGGCAGCTATGTGTTTAAAATCAGCAAATGTAATGTTCTCAATGTTTTCTGAACACTGCCCCATCTTCATTTGGCTTGATAAAAATATAGTTCAGCCCAAAATTCATGCCATCAGCTGAAATGTGTTGGGTTGCTCACAGTGTTTATACTTTTCAGGGGAATCAACCCTCTCCATATGGTCTCTGCATAGTACACTGTGAAAAGAAACAGTATGTTTTTCAACTTTAATTAAGGGTTCCCACACTTTTTAAATCTACATGACTTTCCGAGTCCTGGAAAGCACAATTTCGTATCACCATCTTTGAAAGTATTAATAAATGTAGAACACTTCAAAATCATTAAGCAAGAGATATTCCGTCATTTCACAGATGGCCTGTCCTGTTTTCATCATATCTTGGCATGAATGTTATGTCTAAAAGCCACTTATGTTTGTTTTCTCTTTAAAGCTTACAAGTTATGTAGTCAAGAAATGTTTCAAGGTTCCACATTTTGGCACATTTTGGGAACTCAAAAAAAAAAAAAAAAAACGAATCCAGCCAAGAGACTTTAGTACTACTATTTAGGCATCATTATTTCCCATCACTTCAAATATTTACATCACTACTGTCACCTATTTAATATCAACTGTAAAATGCTTTTTCTATAACAATTGTGAACATCATTAGATGAAACAAAAATGTAATGACCCCTTTGGAATTTTTAAAACATTCAGCATACTTATTAATAGTAATGCAGTAAAAACATTCTTAGCCAAATCTAAAAAAAAAAAATCTGAACTCATTGGGCTGAAAAACAATAGCAGAAATGCTCATTTCCAATAAGCTTTTGCTTTGATTAAAGATCAATTCAATCAATGTTCAATACAGTTACTTCCTTCATTGGTGTGATTTTATAATAAAAAGGTCAACATTTTTCTGTTTAAATAAATTAGCAACCGTATAGAAAAAAAGATGTACCAGTAGTTATGCATGTGCCAAATGAATACTATTTCAATAAAACTGTAATTTCAAATACAAGTCCATCTGTTCCCTGCGTGTATTACATTACATTTTGGTTAGTCCCTTTATATAATGCAAAAGGCAGACAAACGCAAGCCTGCAATCTGTTCAAGAACGGGAAACACTCTTTTTTAATCAGCCAGTATCCAAAAGGAGTATCTTGGGAAATGCAAATGTTATTTGCATTAAATTTAAGTATTTGAATTGTCACATTTTGTGTGTGCACAATTAGGCAACGCAAATGCAAAATGAGTTTGCAATCACATCCGAATTTTGACAATATGCTAATACCGTTGGTCTTCAGACTGAGTGCTTATTGCCCGTCTGGATTTCTCTGTGCATCTCATCACACATATAGAGCAGTTGTACATGTCTCATTAACTGTAAAAGCGGGCCCTTTTCTGGCAAGATATCACAAATATAATAAAACTTGACATTAAAATTTATATGCATGCTGCTTTTCCCATTTCAAAGTTTCTGTTTTCAGATCAGTTTCTATTCATATTTTCAAAAATGTTCTTCTATGATACAATTTCAGTGCAAATTTGCTTATTTTCAAAGGATCAAGCCTGGAAAGTAGTTAGGGGTTACAACCAGGATTGTTGTAAAAAACACTGAAGCTCACTACATAATTGTTTACACTGAAAAAAACCCTGCTTATACACCTCAAGATCATTAAACTAATTTCATTGAAATTTCATAGATTTATGTTATGAATATAATACCATAATACAAATGGCCTGAAGGGCAGTTTTAAACCACAAGGATTGTGCTTACTAATATGAGATTTGAGTCATATCCTTCAGCGTTTACTAAAATAATTATATATGAAGTATATTAAATACTTCAGCACTGACCAAAACACTGGAAATGTCCTACTGAATATACTGTTAATGTGTATACACAGCCAAAAAGATTTTCACCATTTTGTTGTAACATTTTGTGTACATTACATACGAGTAGGTTTATGTTATTGTCTCTTGGGAGTGTGTCCTTAACTTCAACTAACACACTTTACAGATGAAATAAACTATCTAGAAAAAACACAAAACAATGCAAGGCGTTTTCCCCCTGAATTATCTTGTTTAGCAAATTATCTCACGTTTAGCGAATGACGGCCCTTGGGGTTATATTGTTTGCGTGTGTGAGCTTCACCCTGTCTTTCTGTATGAGTCACAGAGCACTTTCTCTGCTAGCTTAGACTACTGAACAATGTGATTACTCCAGTTGTCATTATATCGAACGATTTAAGCTGAACAACCAGTGCATGCCTCCTGAGTCACATCCTCTACACACACACATACCTCATGCCTGCTCATATCCGTCACTGAGTCATACCTGTAGCACAGACACACATATTAGGAAGAATAGACTTTGCCGAGCTGAACCCCCTACACAAACACACACACACACACACGCACACACACACACAGAACGGTTAAAGAGTAATGCGCTACACATACTTTTGCAGAATCATAACTCATCAAATTCAGCACACACCTGTCATTCATCACTCAAACCACATATCTTCCCACTCACAGACTTTATGCTCGAATTTATAATCTTGCATCCTTCTCTCAATTTCTATCTTCATCTTTCCTTCGTGGTTGGTGAAAAAGAGATGGTAGAAAATCAGGCAGAGGGATATAGCGGGGTGAGGGTGAGGGATGTGCTGCATTCTTCGGCAGGCATTCAGTGGGATAATGTGTTGGTATGAGCAGTATGTGGCGATCTGCCCGAGTGGCTTCCAGTGCTGCTTTAAAAGAATCATAAAGTAATAATAAAAACTCTGATCCAGATAAGAACAAATATTTAAGTCTATAGAAATGCAGAACTCTCCAAACAAACACATTTATGCCTGCCTAGTCAAAAGCCTTAAAAATACCATCCAAAGCAGTGGTTCTCAACCTGGGTGCCTCAGCAAACTTCCACAGATTCACAGGGTGACTTAAAATTAATTATATTAAAAAGAACTTAATGAAAATAAAAAATAAACAGAAATTTCTCCCTCAATAACTATCGATTTTATTGAAGAACATACAGAATCCGAATCTTGAAAATTAATAAAATCAACAATCCCAGTTTATGTTAATACAGCATTGTCATAATTACTGCAGAAACTCCAGAGGAAATATCTTAGCCAACATGAGGGGCTTTTGAATAATTTTGTTGGACAAAGTGGGGAACTCAAGTCAAAAAGGTTGAGATCCACTGATTTTATTTGTAACCTTGAGACAATCACTACTCACAAATTACGAGTTGATTATATCTTGCCAAGCTACTATTTCTAAGTAGCATCCCAACACTGATATAATGAGATTGGCACGTCACCAAAAATAATGCAATTAATAAAATGAAAAAAAGCTACATTAACAAAAATATTGCATTTGCCATTTTCTGTTTTTGTTTATACCAACTCAACCCAAAACATCTAATAAACCTTTGATGGATGATTTAGCTAGACAACATTTTGTGGATCAAGCATGGACAGATCTTGTAACTATATATTTTACCATTGTGAAGTGATACCATTTTTTCTGTCTGGTGCAGTCATAAAAACCTGGAGCTGAACACGCTCAAAACAGTGTAGATGATTGTGGACTTCATCAGGAGAAACACCACAGCACTCCCCCGACTCACCATCATGAACAGCACTGTAGCGACAAAGGAGTCATTCAGGTTCCTGGGCACTACCATCTCTCAGGACCTGAAGTGGCACAATCACATTGACCTCAAAGTTCGAGCAGAGTGTGTACTTCCTTCGCCAGCTGAGGAAGTTCAACCTGCTACAGGAGCTGCTGATGCAGTTCTACTCTGGAGTCATTGAGTATGTCCTCTACACTTCTACAAAGGTCTGGTTCAGCTCAGCTACCAAATCAGACCTGTTTACACGAAGGGAAAACGCAGATATTTCCCTGCGGTTTGGCCTCTCATTTACACGAAAACTACACAGTTAAGTTACCTCAACAACGCAACAATAATGGATGTTTGTCTCTTGTGGAGGTGGAAAAACAAGTTCTTTGTGACCGCAATATTTCTTGTAAAAAAGATTTAAATGCAAAAGAAAAGGTATGGTAAGCTGTTTTTGTCAATTGTGTATGCTTTAATTTAAAATGTTTGCAATTTTAGCATAAATGTAGTAAATGTAGTTGCTTGAGCAACTTAATATATACTACATCTATATAAGTAATACGTTTTTAAGTGTATTAAGTTTAAAAGTGAATAGTGCGTATTACTAGCCTACTATCTGTACAAATAGAATCGCAATGCTGAAACTCTTTTATATTATTTTATAAAAGACACTAATAATAAAAATAGTGATTTGAAATAAAAAAATAGAGGATAAATGTTGTGTTTGTCGTAGATCAGTTGCGCACTGCAAACGCACCATATTTGAAAGCACAATAATGCATGCTGCTCCTGCACCGCATACCACCCCAACATGCACTCCATATGCACTGCACACGGAGTATGTGTGAAACAGGCATGCACTAAAGGAAAGAAACCCAATACTTTAAGCTTTTTCTTTGTTAAAGTCTCGGCAGCTAGTGTACTTGGATTTTATTCATCTGCAACATTATGTTGTATAATTACAGTTTTGCATAATAAATGTTCTCAAAACTACATACGTTTCTTTTAAAACAAATAGCCTACATAGCAGTTTGGCTTTCCTTATGGTCTATCTAACCTGTTCTGAAATTGTTCTATTATAATTTATATATCGCGATATATATCGTTATCGCAAGATGCTGCAATGTATATCACAATATGGATTTTAGGCCATATCGCCCATCCCTAACCCCTCCCCACTCTCATAGCACTGTACTCATCCAGAGTGAGTAAAAGGGCTGGCAAAAATCATACTGGACCTCACATCCAGGCCATTTTCCCTTTGAACTGTTGCTGTCTGGTTGGCACTACAGAGCACTGAGCACCAGACCAGCCAGGTACAATAAAAGTTTATTTTCTTAGGCCATCTACCTTATGAAAAGTTAAATGCCCCCACTGGGCAATAAACGTGCAATACAAAACACTATTTATAATATTGATTTACCACATCATACCTCTTATTTACATTCCCTTACATTTGTATATAACATACCTGTACATAACATTGTCTACTTTGTATATATTTTATTAGATAAAAAACTGTGGAAGCTTCTCTCACAAAGACAAATTCTTCATGTGTAAACATTAGTGGAGTAACAGTACACAGAAGTCATGGTTTGGTACGTACAGTACCTCGGTTTTGGTGTCACGGTTTAATGCGATTTTGGTACAACAGGAAAAAGTAACAAATCCCCAATGCTAGGTTTAATTTCATTCATTTTGAACAGGTATTATTAATTAATTAATTTAGTCCCCCCTGAGGTAGAGGTAAGTGACAATGGTGGATGCACAAAAGGTTTTTTCAAGAAATCACAAAAAAGATGAGCAAGGAGAAAAAGTGGTATTATCTGTGCCTACTTCACCTTTCCATGAGGAGACCAGGAGGCCACCAGGAGATTTCATTTCCAGGTACTTCAGTGAGACTTCCATGACACAATCGGCACAATACCAAATGATTTTGTCTCATTATAACAGCAAAAACAACTTAAAATATTTAATAAATGTTATTTAAGGCCATACAGATAAGTGTAAGATATCATTTGAAACTAGGTCTAAAATAAAGAAAACAAACAGAATGCTGCTTTCTGCCGTCCTGATTTCCTTTCCGTCAAGTTTGGCTAATAGCAAGCTCTTGATTGCCATCTGAACTCTTGTTTGGCCCTGTCCCAAATGGAGCACTTCATGTGGACTTTCGGTCTTGTGGATTTAAATCGCGCAGGCTCGCTGAGTCTACGAGTCCATAGGCCGTCCCATTCATCGTTTTCCCGCTCTGGAGTGTGCTCAGCAGTTCCCCCTTTGTACCTTTGAAGTGGTCTTCTGCGAAGCCCACATGGATGCAGGCTCCACACACTTTAACTACCCAGGAATCCTTGTAGGCCAATCAGAAAGCATCAGACAACGGATTGGAGGAGATTTTCGCTCACGGACAATTGTTAACATGGCTGAGAAGAAAATATTTAAGTGTAAGTATCATTACAGTTTTTATGACCTAGGTCATACAAGTTTCTACAAACATTATCGTCACCTACCAGCAGTTGATGTCACAAATAGGCTAATAATAGCGCGCTGAATAATACGATCGCATTATGGTTCATTAAATAAATATAACCGAATGTCAGGGCTTTACTCAGTCATATGTAACAACAACAACAATAGGCAGAATATTTCCCCAAACCTGCAGCTCCTGTCCATAACAACAACCAGACCGTCTTCCTATTTCCGGCGTGGCGATCGAGTCTGTCCCAAAATACCTCTCAATGCGCCCTCGTGGACTCGCGCCAAGGGCCCTATAGGTCTGCGCTACATGACGTCACCAAAGTGTGGACTTTGAGGAAGTCCACAAGTCCGGAGTGTGCCATTTGGGACAGGGCCATATAGGTTGGTGTGTACTGTGTAGATTCTCTTCTTCTGCTTTTTCCTGTTGTGGCGGTTAGCAAACAGTGTTGCATTACCATGTACACTAGGGGTGTCGAAATTAATCACTTCTACGATGCATCACGATGCAGACGAGGACGATCTGGTATCGGTTCAGTAATAGACCATAACCGATTATAATGTACTGACACTTTTCTGACGTCATTTATCACGTATGTGCTTTGTCACGGTAGCATACACTGGCAGAGGGAAGAGACGCGATTGTGAGTAATTAAAAATGCTAAACTACTTTAAAAGCCTACATCTGGGCACATTTCAGCTTTTATGAACAACCTGGTAACGTTAAGCACGACCTGGAGAAGAGACACGTGTGTGTGCGCTCATGTCACACACACATAGAATATGCAGGAGGTAATACACTAACTTATAAACCCCGTTAGCCGTGTTCACCCGAGCTATTAACGCCTGCAGAGTCTGACTGCTTTAGAGTAAGATGAGCTCCGTCGCCCGAATCCACAGCCAAAAACATCATCCACCCGACCCAATAATGTTCTCTGATTTAAGTATCCACACCCGATGGTCAAATTACAATTATTCTGTGTTGTTACTTATGCGTGATTATAAAAGTATGATCGTCTTCAACAGCGGACTCGGCGACAGTGCACATCTCTAGGGTAAACACTGATGAATGAGCGCTGCTTTTAAATGAACATTTCTTTAAAACAAAATTGATTTGACAGAATTTCATTTTCTTAATGGCATAAACAGACTTTACTCCCTTGAAACTTAAAACTGGAATGTCACTTTTTTCTGTCACTGCGACTTTCTGAACAGGCGCACACACACACACATCACTTTTTAAGTAAAATTGAAAAATGCATCGAGATATCGAATTGAACTGAATCGATGACATATAATCGTAATGAACCGAACCGTGGGACCAGTGTAGGTTCACACCCCTAATGTACACCCCCTTCCGGATTGGAGTGGGGATCGCCTGTGACTGACTGTATTCATTATCTGACTGCATGCACCGAACCGTGACGTTCAGGACGAATACATGTACCGTTACACTCCTAGTAAACATATTTGGCAATAAAAGCTTTCTGATTCTGATATCAAGTGGTAGACAAACCAATCTCTGAATATCTTTAAAAAATGTAAGATGCCATGAACCATAAACTTTGATTGAAAAAGACTTTGGATTCTCATTTTCAGAGCCCATTACCTTGTAAACACAACAACTTTGATTTCTGACCTGATAAAAAATCAGTGCATCCTGACTCCCGGAAATTGCATAAAACCATCCAATCAAATTGGAGCCTGTGATTCTAAGAAAGCCTTTGCCACAAAGAAGCTGGTTATGATGGACACTACACAGATATTAATAGATTTTCATCACATGTCCATCTGGAGATCTTTCCTCTAACATAGACAGGATAATGCCTGCATACTGTATGTATTGCACTGTCTACCATTATGAAAGTGCACCAGGCAGTGCACTGACAAATGTGTGTCAAATGTCAATTGTGGAACAAAAAATGTATATACAAACATTTTTCCAACCACAAACATTTGAATACAGACACGGTATATTGCAGTATGAAAGTTCAAATAACAAAAGTGTCAGGGAAGATTGTGGAAATACCCACATTCAGCACAATATATTTTTAGCAGTCCATTCAGCAAGCCAATTAGATTTTATTGGATTCTTTGGATGTGTTGTATTCTGAGTATACTGATAAACTCTGGTAGGAGATACAGGGTCCCATTATGGAGGTACAATTGATATAAATACTAATTTGTTCCTTTGTCAATCAAATTAATCAATGTGTAATTTCAGCAGGATAGGGAGACTAGGGGGTGTTGAGATAATTGTAGGTAGTAGGTACTATCAACTGATTGTATGTTGGTGTACATGCAACTAAGGGTGACGTAATTTTTAAGTAATTTATGCATTAAAATGTTTTTTTTATGAAGTTTTAGTAAGTGTGATGGTTTGTTAATGTCTGTATTATGTATGTTTTGTTGGTTAATGTTGCAGCAGTTCTCTGATTCAATTTCTCCCTTGGAAGACAATAAACAGTACCTTGAAACTTGACTATATATAAACTCCTATTTGGGCAAGACTGCGTTTCTCAGAGGGCCTTAGAGTTAGTTAAGAGTAAGTTAAAAAATAATAGGAACACTGTCAAAAATTTTACCTTTAGGGGTGCAACAGCTTGTCACAGCTAGATACTTGTGCAATTTTTCCACTTTGTTTTCCTGAGAGGTTAATTTTCTCTGTCATTTTTAATCAAGTTTATCTGTAAAACACCAATTTACATGACCTTCTTCTTTAAATAATGTTGACCCAAAGGATGTTTGTGTATTTTTCTTCTGTGTTCCTGTATGTGTTGTGTGTGTGTGTGGTATCTGAGAGGACTCTTGAGAAGACAAACAGCGGTCAGGAAATGGAAGGAAGACAGAAGATGAAAAGATGGAGAGATGAACAGACAGAAGGATTCTGCAGTCCTGAAGCAGTATGCAAAGCAATGCAGCTGAACTCATTCAATCACCTCTCTTCCCTTCATCTATTGAAACAGACAGAAGGATAGATAGACTATCAGTGTGTGTGTGGGAGCACTGCTCTCTGCCCATTCCTCCATCAACTCTGGTCCGCCTGGGTCATCCGTCTTTTGATGGCTGGAAAAGGATGAGCGATACGAGGCGGAGGAGTCAGTCTGCTACACTAACCAATTTCTCACTGGTGAGTGAACTTGGCAGGAAGACGCATGGAGTGTGTCTGTCTCCTGCCCTGAGGTCCAGAATTCGCAATGTGGGTGTTACTATTCAAAGAACACAGGCAGTTACGGTTGTTACAACAATTGCACAAATGTTACAAAATCCGCACAACGTCTGGGTGTGTGCACACGTGAAGATAAATGTCTCGGTGACTGTGCTGGACAAACAGCATTTGAGAACGATCAATAAGTGCAGCAACAGTCGATACTCGTTGCTTCCTCTCTGACAAACAACATGTTCTTTTCTCCTCCATCTATCTCGATTTCTATTCTTCTCCCTTGTGCCAAGTCAATCCCTCCATCTTCCGTTTCCTTTGTCTTTCCCTTGTCTCTCTCCTTTCCACCCCCCACCCACCTGCTTGCTCTACTGCAGTGTGCTCTGATTGGATGAAAGCTTGTCTCGAACCACTTTAACTTTGTCCGAGTTGGATATACTATTGGCTATCTCGAACAGGCCTGGGTGAGAGAAAGAAGGGAGGGAGGGGAACATTTCCCTCAGTCCCGTACCCGCTGCAGGGAGGGCGCAGTGGGCATGACTTCGCAAGCGAGGCCCAGGCAGACTTGTGGCCTGCCTGTATAGGACTGGATGGAGCAGGATCGGCCTGTTTGGCCTGGAGGCTTTAGAGATTAAGGTTTATTTGATTGGGCACATCCATGGGCAGCTATCCCAAAGATGGGCCCTAAGAGGGTGCCAGGAGACTGATGAGTCATATTTTCACTGTCTTGCTTAATGCACAGATGTGCCAAATCCTGATACAATTACTGTTGATTCAGAAAGAAAATACTTTTGCAGGTTTTCTAAGACCTCAGTATTTAACCCTCTGGGGTCAGCTATCGCGCCGGCGAGATTGTTTTCACATAGCAGCAAAATAGACTTAAAATACTCTGTCAGTTTTTAGTCATACAGACTTAAGAAATATGAAAAAATAAACTGTTAAAGGTCTACTTTTTTATATGTCCACTTACAATCGAAATAAAACATTGTGCTTTTGTAAAATAAAGAAAATAAACAGGGTGTGCTTTCTGCCTCTCCGTCTTCGTGAACTTTTTTTCTGGAACATGTCTCTAAACTTAAACAAAACTCAGCGAATACTATTCACCCAGGTATGAGCTACATCTTTATAATAATTTAAGTGTGTACTTTTAAAATATCTAATTTAAAACTAAAAATGTGCTTTTGACTTTCATTTATATTTTGATTATATATACATACATACACTAGTGTTGTAGTTCTCGAGACCGGTCTTGGTCTCGAGACCACTTTTTGATGGTCTCGGTCTCGTCTCGGACTCGACCTCGTTTGGTCTTGGTCTCGGACATTGCGATTTTTTTCCCAGACCAGTCAAGACCATAACTGTGAAAATATCACTAAATTGCCAGTATATTGTCTCATATTTTTGTTAACATCCTTGCTTTTATTAGATGTAAAACGATCGATGAGTAATGTAGACGAACTGCTGCGCGTGTGTGTGAGAGTAATGGACTTGGTCTCGGCCCCTAAAAGTCTTGGTCTTGTCTCGGTCTCGATACACTATGGTCTTGTGTGTGTGTGTGTGTGTGTGTGTGTGTGTGTGTGTGTGTGTGTGTGTGTGTGTGTGTGTGTGTGTGTGTGTGTGTGTGTGTGTGTGTGTGTGTGTGTGTGTGTGTGTGTATATATATATATATATGTATGTATGACCTGATGAAAGGCTCATTATGCAGCTCATTGTCTTCTCAGGTGTGATCCACACATTATTCATGATGGGGTTGGACAATTCATGCCCCCCACCCATATTGCCTTACAAACAAAAATTGTTTTACACAATTTAAACCAATCTATTGTTTTATGTGAATGATTAGGCAGGATGATTTTCAGATCATTTTGAAGAAAAAACTCTAGGCGACAACATCCATTAGTCAAAAGTACCGTGGACACATATTTAGTATGTGTTTTGTGGAATTATTTCAGAAACTTTAATTTGTAGTTTTTTCAATAACCATGCATAAACATCATTCTCTCAAAAATACAAACATGTACATACATGTTGCTCACATATTATGGTAGCCCTGTTTGTGCTAAATAGAGTGTGATTACACCTTTGCCATTAATATGTTTATAAGCAACTGAAAAAAGCACAAATGTCAGGGCATGTCAAAACATCTCAAGGACCCCAAAAACACCTTAGACCCCAGAGGGTTAACGGATGCCTGTTTCCGACTCAGAGTAAATTGCAACTTTATTCTAATAATAATACTTTATTTCAAAACTTTTATTTCTCACTTTTGCTACATCTCACAATTGCAACTTTGTTTCTCATTATTCCAATTTCAAAATGTATCTTTATTTCTCCAAATTGTGATTTTTTTTAATCAGTGTCGCAACTGTGATTTTCTCATTACATTTTAATTTTTTACTCTCAGATGGAAAGAGGCTTCCATAATATTTAGCTAATTACGTACAGCGATTTAATACATGTTAATGCTGTCCACATAGTCTGTAAGAGCTGAACAGTACACATAAAAGAGAGATTGTAGTATATGGAATACCTTTCCAACTATAGGGGCACACAGGGGACTGACACATGACCAACTGCTGTCCATCTAACCAAATTATGATGATCATATCTGGTTGACTCATGAATTGTGACTATAGAGGGGCGGTATCACCAACCACTCCCTTTTTATAACACTATTCTGCTGGGTAATGTTTCTAAAACAGTTGAAAAGACAGCTCCAACAGGACACTGGTGTGACAGTCTGCCACCTGCAGGTTCACTACAGTACTGCAACCATGCATTTCAAGGGACATTTCACATTGCTCTTACCTCTAATGTGGGGAAATATTCAATTCCATGTTGACTTTGCAGGTTCATCTGTAAGGGACATACAAAAAAAACTCAGTTTAGTGAAAGAATTACAGTCAAACCTTTAAAGAAATGTTTTAAACTATGTTTCAGGAGTGTCTCAGAAACAAACACTCAATGACGCAGGCACATCATGATCTTTACTCTACCCAAATCCAAATCTCTCACTCAGCCACAATCTATCTCGATCTCTTCATTTATTTCTCTGTGCACCATGGAATTATTCTTTTCTCCTGTTCTAAATCTACCTTAGTCCCTCCCCCTGCTTTCCTCCCTCCCACGTTGTCCTCAAATGCCCCGGCCTGGCGCCCTGTTTAGCTCATGTTGGTGCTTTTCCTGTCTGTGTGTGTGCGTCTTAATGTTTCAGATTTTCCTTGTGCTTCACGGCATGACTAATATTTACACGTTTTTATAGCCAAAGCAAAAGTGGCTAAGGCAATCATTATTAAAATGAAAGAATATAAAAAGGAAGAAAAAATATATAACGAAAAGGTAATATATTTCCCTACTTGTAAATTGCAGTTTTTCATTATTTGTCATTGTGTCAAATTTGTGAAAAACCTGTTTAATTATATTGGACTTCATTTCACGTACTTCATTCAACTTCTCGTATACAGAACAGAAATCCGGATTAGTCTCATTTCCTTTTTATTTGCATTGCAGGCAACGTGTAACCTTTTATCTTGTAGAAGCTATGCTTTTCTCTTTTTTTCCTCTCGATCTCTGGTTATTCCCTGCTTCCATTTTAATTAACGTTGTATCGCTCTCTCTCTCTTTCTGATGAGGAAGGCGGTGGGAATTGGGGTGGATATCCGCATTGGTTGCCATGGCACCAGACAGCTCCATTTCTACCAATGCACATGAGTAAAGTGTGTGTGTGTGTGTGTGTGTGTGTGTGTGTGTGTGTGTGTGTGTGTGTGTGTGTGTGTGTGTGTGTGTGTGTGTGTGTGTGTGTGTGTGTGTGTGTGTGTGTGTGTGTGTGTGTGTTTGACTGTGAGACGCTGTGCAAATTGTGAATGTCTGTGTCTTAGTCTATCATTCAGCTATACTGTGACTAATTCCTGAGCTACATTTAGTGTTTTTGTTTACTAAAACAGTTAAAAGTTCAAAACTTGCCTACAGGCCAAGCAAGTGTGTTCATCTCAATTTCATGTTACTTTTCTGAAGATGGATTTAACCTGTTTGGATTTCACTATTTTGGTTTGGTGTTTCGCTTCCATTGGGGACTATTATAAGAGCACATCTGCTGCAAAGCTTTCTATTTCCCGTAGAGCAGTGTCTCTGATCTGTTGTTGGCCTTATTCTGGCCTTTTCTCTTCTCTCCTCTCCTCCCAGAAGAGGGCACTATTGTTTCACAGACTCCCCTTAAACAGAATTCTGAACTATGACCACGGATCTGAGGGCTTCAGGTTCAGCGTTTATTGATCATGAAGCCCTTGACACTGTGAGCTGAGAGTGATTATTACAGTGAGAAACTAAACAAGCATGTGGAGACTGATGTGTGATCAAGTCTTTACAGGAAAACAAGCAGACGTAGGACAGATTTTCCGGAAAAACAACGAACACTAAAAAACTCTTCACGGGATCCACATTTAGCATAAATTTTAAGAATGGGAAACTATGAGAAAAAAAAACATCCATACGTTTATGTTTCCACATATTTTTTTTCTAAATGTGGGGACTACACATTACATAAATATACTATTTAGAAATACCAAGATGCCAATAAAATACAAGTGCACATTGCTCATTCAATTGTTTATGTCTTTTGGGGGAAAAAAACAAACAATGAAAATCTCTTAATTGGATCCACATTTAGCATAAGCAAATTTTAAAACGCTGGGGTAAGAAGCTGGGGAAAAAATACGTCAGTCTGGTTTTCATATGAATTTATGAATTAGACTGACGGACACTACATTAAAAAACAGTGTTTGGAAATACCAAAATGCAAAAAAACGTACATAAAATATGCTTGCTTCAGTTGTTTTAAAGTATTTTTCAGTAAGAAGACATGCATATTGACCACGATGACAACACATTTACAGAATAAATTCCTAGATAAGCATCACAAAAGTCACGTGTCTTTGCCTTAACACGTTTGTGTAACTGAATAATTTGCTGTGAGAACAAAAAGATGCTTCTCTGGTCATTTAGAAATGTTGGAGCCAAAGCCAGTCCATAAAATGTTTGCCAACATCTGAGAGGAAGTAGCCAATTTCCACAGAAGTGATGATTTTCTCTCGAGCATGGGGTTTGAAATGTCACTTTTTCCCATTGGAAACGTTTTATGCGACATTACTTTTTCTCACCTAAATTAATTTCGTAACTTGGATGTAAACACAGATAATAACTGTAATAACTGAGCAAGGCCACCGCTTGCTGTTTCCTTGGAGCATCGGCACTAAACAAACTTGCAGAGACATTCAAACACACACACACTCGTATAACTCTACAAGCACATACGTTGACTAAACTGCAGTGTAAGCGTACAGTATTGATGAAGGCCTTCGCTTTGAGGATGATCTTCTTCACCAAGTTAAACAAAAGGGCTCTCCAGTGGCCTGTAAGACAAACACTCTTCCTAGAGAAAACACTGACAGTTACACTGTAACCCATACTGCGTAAGAGGACGCCCGCGCATGCACACACACACACAGCTGTGCAAAAGGCCCCATGGAGAGGTACAACTATGCGGATGTCTTGAGCCCAGAGCAAATAAAGACAATAGAGCCTTTGACAGTCTGACTGTTTCTGTATTTCACTTCAGTCTAAATGTCTATCTCTCATGTCTCCAATTTTCCCTGTAGTTGTCCTTTCTTTTTTTTTGGCCACAGACTTTCATATAATTTATCTTTTATAAAAGTAAATTATTTACACCACGAATTTCCAGAAAAGTATCTATCGTTCAATTAGTTTCAAGTCAGTTCAAAGAGGTTGAAAATCATTTGACAGATTTACGCACTTGAGAATTTTATTGATCCTTCTATTTTTAGCTTTGCTAGATAGGTTAGAAGTCCTCGCCACAGGTAGGTTTAAAGGAACATTCTGCATTCTGTACAAGTTAAGCTCGATAATTACCACAAAAATGTATTTCCACATTAAATGTTTCAATAGAATAATCGCAAGATGTAAACAAAGTGTGTTAACATGATTTCAGTTCGAAAATCAAAAAAGTAAAAAAAGTCTAAAACCGTAAACAGGACTGTAAACAACGCAACACCTTATAGCTCAAATAATACACAAAATATGAACTATAAACAAAATATAATATACAAAATAATATAAAGTTTTAGCTAAAGAATTGCTTTTATAAAATTAAGCAACACTTTGTTTTGCTTTTAAAAGCAAAATTGTAATTTAAAAAAAAGGTTTACATTATTTTTTGTGGTAATCAACATTATGTAACAAACGCTGGAATTTAGAACTTAGAATATTTATTTAACTGGACAACACAAAGAATCAAATTGTACAAAACAGCTGTGTGTTTTAAGAGAGAACGAACTGGGTTTCCACCCTAAGAGGCCTCTCTGGGTAGGTGAGTAGGTTAATGTATGTCTTTGAATGTATGTGCGTGAGCACTGTAAACATACAGTGCCGCTCTGAAACGCTGCACCCTGTGACCCTGGAAACTGCTGCAGTGCAACAAGTTCCTTCATATACATGCGTACACATACACTCAGCGGAGGCCTCTCTGGGAGGAAACACACATGCCTTCTACATGTGACACTGCCAGCACACACACACACACACATACGCGCATATGTTTGGCTCCTTCCTTTCCTGAGCGGCAGACAAATGCAGGGAAAACATGGACCCCTTGTTGATTATTGCGCTAGTAAAAACATAATTTCTATCCATTAGGGTGAAGTCATGTGTCCATTCTATGATCATGCTGAAAATGGACTGGTTTGAATTTAGAACAAACACTTCTAAAGGGAAAATGTCCAAGACATTTCTTAGTCTAAACTATTTTTGGTCAAATAAAAGACATTCTGTGGCTCTAGATGTTTAGTGAATGGTTAAAAAAAAAAAAAAGGAATGAAGAAAAATATGCCTCAAAGAGTTGCTCAATGAATCCTTGTTTGAACTGTGGCCAGATGTCCTGAAACTGTATCGACGTTCATGTTGCCTGTCAAACTACATTCCAGACCGGTTCTTTCTCTTTCTGGCTTTAGAACGGAAAGTCATTTACCTGTTTAAGAGAACCCACAGCTCTTTCATAGTTACTGGCATTCTGGCTTCTCAGTTACCACTGAAATTGATGTCATAAGGGGAGTTGGGTTTCCAGTCTCACATTTTGCCATATTTTCTACCTGAAAATAGGAAGCCTTTTGAGAAACAGGCTATTCCAAATGTCTCTTCAACCAGAGAGGTCTAAATATGGCCAGAATAGCAGTCAATCAAAATGAATTATATAGTTTTTTTAATGCATGCTCCTGGTCGTATTATAAATGATTTATCAGAGCATGTTATTATTAAAAAAAAAAATAATAATAAAAAAGTCTCCAAGATAAAAAATCTTGGGTCTTTAGCCCCATTTGCACTGGATTAGTATTACCCAGTGACCTCTAGTCATTTGTAATAATTGCGGAGGTTGTCTGTGATCTTAATCCCGCGCAAATCGGTCATGTCTGTAATTTGTAAAGTAAAAATCCCCCCGCAAATGACCTACCATTTTGCCGAACACAGAGGTCCCGTGATAATATTAGTCCCGTGCGAATTGGCATCTCTATGATTTGGCTGGGTCGTATAATTTTTTCAGGGTTTTTGTTTCCTGTGCGCTTTTTTTATACATCTTTCGCGAAGAATGGAGGCTGCATTGGAGGGTTTTGATAGTATTTTGGGTGCTGGGTCATATCGCTATACACAACTATACAATTAGCAGAAAGAGAAAGCTAAAAAACCATCAGAAGAGCAAAAAAAAAAGAATGATTAGATGGAGATGGATGACATGTATAGCAGCATGCGGTAAAGAACATTATTCTGTTTATGATATCATACAGCTAGTAAAATAACAGGCTTCGCTTATCCCGTGCGAATACACCACATGAAATTCAGATGTGTGTGGGGGGGGGGGGGATACTTTCTAAATCACACAAGGTCCCCAGATAATACTAATCCAGTGCGAATAGGGCTTAAGTAATATTTAATAAATAAATAAAAACATTAACTTTTTCCCTTATAAAACAACTTTCCCCTCCACATCATTAAGGCCTTGCAGTTTATTGGATACTGTCAACAAACAGAAAAATAGCTGCTTGGGTATATTGCAAACGTTTATTCAGGTATGTAACATACTTTTTATCATCCAATCAATTCCCAATGGACAAAAAGTCCCACTCTACTTTTTTTTCTCAATTAATATTAGGTTTCCCTCAGAAATACACACTGTTAACATCAACATGAATTCCCGTTACTTCTATAATGACGTACATTATAGATTTAATGAGTTGTGAACAGCACTTCATGTTGACTAACGGTTGAGTACAGTGTGTGTTTTGTGCGCGTACAGCTTCATGATTTGCCACATGCTTCTCTGGACTTACATGACAGTATAATAAACACAGCGGCCACTTAGCTTTCTTCAACTTCTTTGGCTAACTTTCATACAGTCTCATTCTGTCATGTGTTAATGTACACAGAGAGGCACTCTCATGTTTTGCTAAGAAATGCTGAAACTCGAACAATGTGTTAAGAGACATTTCTGCTGGATAGAGTAAACAAAGACAAGGTGACTGTTTCAGATCTGCAAAATACACACAAAAAAGACTTGCACAAGAATGCCATAAACAGATGTTTCTGAAATATGTTCTGTGCTCTGATGTAAAATTTACAGAAATTAAATCATGAATTAACGCTGGAATGTGATTTTTCTCTGTGGTTGGATTTACTGCACAGAAAGAAGGAACGACAGGAACGTGTTCTATGGCACCTCCCAGTGCAGCAGGAAGCTGGAAGAAAAACGGGAGTGTGCTATTTCCAAATTGTTTTGCTGTTGTATGTGTGTTTCTCATTAAAAAAAAAGGAAAAAAAGAAATTAGATCTCTTTAATATCTATATAGAATAGTACATAAGAAAAATAGTTCTACCAGACAGCATTGGGATTAAATTGAGAGCAATATTGTTTGCTTAAGTTTGCTGTTTCTATTCTCATAAATTTCAGATAATGTTCACACACTGCAAATATTTATCAAAATATTAAAAGTCAGTTATTTCGATTATCTTCTCCTAAGGAAAGATCTTTTAGTAGAAACATCTAAGAAAAAACTGAGGCTTTAAAGGTCCACTGAAGTGCCTTCAGCATCTACTGTATTTATAGTGTAAGGGGCGAGACGCTTCGAATTCTAGAGAGCATTTGATTGGACAAAAAATTTGAGTGTAGAGTGATGTCATCAAAATCATTGATCCATTTTGGCGGAAGTGAGAGACTAAGTTTTGAAAGCTTATATTTCATTGGGACTAATAAAACAAAAGCACACATTAAAACTTTGGTCAAATAAATAAAATAATAATTTTCTTGTTAAGGACAATATACTATTTGTCTGAATAAATTAAAAATTAAACACTAAAAACTACAATCAATAATTTTTAATGCCACAAGTTCATTTAGGCGTCACAACACTATAATGCACAGTGTAAAAAATAGTGTTTTTAAAGATTAAAGAACTTTGATTGTAAGATGATTGTAATGTAAAAATAATGGGAAATGAGCATACAAAAAATAAGAAAAATGTATCACAATTAAATGAAAATTTTATATTTTCCAGTAACGCATATGGTACCAATTTATCGAATTACAGAATGTTTTCCTGAGCTATGAAAGAACAATCTCTTGATGTTCTTGATGACATCGACAACCAAAGGGAAACGTTTTACAATACAAAATACTAATTTGCATGACTGTCAAGAACATATTTTCATATGTGAGAATTTGCATCACTAAAGCTTATAATGCACAACTATAAATATAAATATGCCTGAGCTCTGTGAATAAAGGTAGTGAAGAACTGTGTCCCCAAGAAGCTACATGCGTGTACCAGTATAAGCGGCTCAAATGATATTCCTCCAGTCTCATCAGTCACACACATACAGCAGAGTTGACCCTGCCTGACCCCTGCAACTGTGGCAACCCACTTCCTGTCATTCTTTCGACTATTCTGGGATGCATGTACAGTCGATGCACTAATCTAATCTCTGTAGCACCATTCACAACCATAAACTCTAGAATAGTTGTAGTAAGAGAAAAAAACGTTGTATAAGCAGCCTTCCTCTCAATACTCATATTCTCTATAAAAACCAACGACAACCAAGCCTATATGAACACTGTCAGGACTCTATAGTGTAATTTATAGTCTATAGTGTAACAGCACACTATGTCTGATCTATTTCTGGATGAGGAGTTGTGTCCCTGTTTTGAGGCACAGGGAGATAAACAGAATCTGCAGTTGACGAGAGTGTTTGAGAGTGTATAGATGGTATTTTTACACAGCTGGGTCAGACTTAGCCCAAGGCATCTCTGTCTCACTCTCTCTTTCTTCATCTACAACACGAGTTACCGTGTCAGATTCAAAGTCTCGCTTTGTTTATCTGTCCTGTTTTCTTCCGAATTCTCCTCCTGATCTTACAGCTCTTACATCTGTCAACTACTTGCGTCATTAATGTTTGTGTTTAGCCAATTATAATGAGGTCACAAAGTCTACAGTACTTCTGTTTAGTGCGTCAAATGAAACCGAGTGTGCAGAGAGATCTCTGGAGAGTTCCTCGAGCAATATATTTTACATTATGTTATTGTGGCATGTTGTGTCATTAACAGTACAAATGTAATGACACAATGTTTTTTTCATGTTTTCTATAGAAAACCCTTTGGATTAATTGATCAGAAAAGTGAAGACATTTATAATGCTAAAAAAATATTACATTTAAAAAATGACTGTTCTTTTAAACTACTATTCAAAGAATCCTGAAAAAGCACAAAGGATTTCAACATTAACAATAAAAAGATGTTTCTTGAGCTCCAAATCGGCATATTAGAATGATTTCTGAGGGATCACACTAAAGATGATGCTGAAATGATGCTTAAATGCTGAAATGAACAATTTAGCTTTGACAATTACATTTAAGATAAATAAGTTATTTAAATTTAATTTCAAAACATTACTGTTTTTACTGTATAATTGATCAACTAAGAGTTCTTTCAAAAACACTTAAACTCCAATAACTTTTGAGCTGTATGCTCTGTTAAGTTTCTGACCATATAGAAACTAAAAACATCTGGATCTGTCATAATGGCAAATCGAAAACCAGATATAGTCCTCAATGTATTTTCAGCATTGCTGCCCTTCTAGCTGCCACACACTAAATTTAAATACAGACTGTCAGACTTCATCTAGCTCAAACAGTCTCATTCGCTCCTTTGCATTTATAAGCTGACAACTGAATTTAATGCACAGGACAGTCAACTTTACACATGCTGATAGCCGAGCTTCAGTCGGCACATTCTTCTCTTCTGAATATAGCAAGCAAAAAGTGAAGCACTCTCTAATTGGATTGAGCAATATGATGCATGTTTTTTTCTTCATAAAGGCAATCACAAGTAGTGAAGTGCTGCTTTGTATCCCAACAAATAAGATGTGATAAAAGCCCATATGAGATAAAAGTAATTAGAGTATATAAACATGCTAAAAAAGACCCTGGTCTGCTATAAAAACCCTGAAAGGATTAAAAAGTGAATAACATCAATCAATTTTTAGCTAATAATAATCATCATAATAATAAAAAAATTAGTTGTTTAATCAAAGCAAATACAACTGGGAATACATGTGCCCGAACAAAAGCACATTGACTACAGGTGCAACTCTTTTCTTTCTCTTCCTCTGAACTAACAACAGAAAGAAAGCAGAAAGAGAGTAATAGAATACGGCAAAGAGAGAGAGAGAGGGGTGGGAAAGGCACTTTCGGTCAGTTCATATGAGGCATGGCGGTTTTGGCAGTTGCTCTGGGCAACATGCCATTGTTTACATGTGGGAGGGATTAAAGCAGTTCTGAGCGACGCCATTGGCTGAGGTCAAGTTACACTATCAACAACTATTTTGAAATCTTGTGGTGAACCCAGCAGTGCTTCCAATTCACCTCACGGAGCCTGAAATGTAAAATTAAAATAATTTAACTAAATGTCATGAAATGATCAGAATTAAATTCTCAATATTGTGAAACTGACTATAACTGAGTTCATACATCTCAGCAGAAGATCAATGGTTCTTTTTAAATAGCAATAGTTCATATAGATCATATATATGCAGATGGTTTCTCATTAATTATATATGATCACTGTGGTTTAAATAATTTATTTTTTACAAGGCAGAGTGTGAAATCTTCAGACATTGCGTAACAGCGCTGGAAGACAGATGTAGAGCAAAGGTAAGAAGGGGAGTAGACTTCAAAAATAAAAACAATAAAAATTTGCATCATCGTCCATTCATAAAGAAAAATGTAGAACGTTCTATACAAGTATATTTTCATATTTAAGTATATATAATCTAATCTAATGGGTTCTCCAGTCGTCATCTTATTCAGTTTAGCCACTGAAAGCAGCATCCAACCAAGAACACAGCCTGCCCGTAATCTGAACTTTGACCTGTGAAGGACCAAAGTCCCTCATGACCTCATCGTCTCCTTTCACAAACACAATGGGAGTCATCGTGACCTCTCGCTCCTCGTATGAGCCAGCTGAGCAAAAACCTGAGAACTAATCAGATTAAAAAGAGGAGGAAAGGGATGAGATCAGACTGAATCAGACACAAGAAGAAACACTTCTTAATCACAGGTGCCTCCTCTGTTTGATTTTGTCCTACTTTTCCCATTCTCTCTGTGTAACCGAATACAGCAATGAAGACTTGAATTAGGAGGTTTTATCAAGTGCTGACAGAAAGGTTTGCGAGCGAAGCAAGTGTTAAAAGTCCACTATATGACCAGTGTGTGTGTGCAAGTGGTCAGAGGGGAGGATGATGACTGAATGACCTTCACATGTGCCTGTTGTTATTTTCCATAGGGGTCAGCCACTAAGAATGCACGGCATGCAAAGACCGCATGTGTCTCTCTTCCTAGTAAGCCCTTTTCTCTCCCTCATTCTCAGTCTCTATCTCTACATCCCTTTCTGCTTGTTCACTCTGTTTTCTTTCGGTCTTTTATCAGTTTCTCTACCACGGATTCTTTCGTTCTCCATAAGCAAAAACTTGCGATAAGAGTTTGAAATGAAGTTCAAAAAGTATGTCTATTTTAGGCGGTTTCCCCTCAGGATATCCTTTTGGACATGCTGTATATTTTCAAACTCTCATGCAGATTACCACCCAACCACCCCTGAACCAGAAAAGTTACCCAACAACTTTTGCAGGCTGTGTGCACACGCACACATTGCTAATGCAGCATAAGCATAAACAATTCAAAGCCCTTTAGCAAGTAACTGAGGAAACGATAAGATCGAATCAGAGCTTTTTCTTGCGTGGCTTGGCTTATCAATCAGTCGACGGCATATGCAGACAGCTGTGAGGAACTGCTTTGATGCCGTCTGAAACTATGCCTCTGTGTGTGCCCCCTCAAAACACTAGGGAGAGAAAGAGAGAGAGAGTCTCTATTTCTGGATGCAGTAGATGTCTGGACGTCTGAACAAAGGAGACACAGACGAGACAGACGAGGAAAAAGACGGCAGCTGAGTCCATCATACACTGCAGCAGTGAGCAACCACTCCGTTAGGATTAATACACATCCACAACACAGATGCAAACACTCCAGATGAGTATACGACACACACACACACACGCAGGCATGCATGCATGCATACAAATTCGTATGACATTCATTCAAGTATATAGCATAACTCACATACAGCACATGGATCCCAATATTTCTCACTTTTACAGATTTCATAGTAGACATAATGTCAACAATACTTTTATCCAGTATGTACGTGCAAATCAAACATTCTTGTCTGCAAAAATATAGTCTTTTTACCCTTCTAAACTGATCATAAGCCTCTCAAAGTGAAATACTGTTATATTTAAAATCAAGTTTAAGACATTTTAAGCCACGTGTTTAAATGAAGAAAACCTGTGTGCTAACTTTAGACCCTCCCATTGCCATGAAGTGAAAAACTGTACTGAGAAAAACATGCTCATGGTATCAAAACCTAACAAACACACTCACTCACACGACACTCAGCCAGACTACAGAAATATACTTACCCACTACTCCACAACTTCAGCCGTCCGTTCCGTTTGGGGACCGTTCTTTATATTAATGCAGAGATATCTGAAAAACATGTACAACACACGTTCTGCTCTGCTCCTCTATTTCACTTTACTTTCTTTTCTCAGTCAGTTAAATCCAGTTTCAACCTCTTCCCTGAGCAAAAAGAGCGAGAGAGAGAAAGAGAGGTAGAAGCTAGTGAATGCTCCAGACACAAACGCTCAGTGAAAAGACCACTGCCACTTTTCTACATACTCTTCCACCCCCCACCCTCCTCTGCTCCGCTCTCCTGCCCTCCCCTCTCAGAGACTCAGTCCTGTAGCAGAGCAGAAGCCATCTGGAACAGACCAAAGTCCACTGCAAATACAGTGTGTGTGCGTGTGTGTTAGAGAGAGAGGAAGAATTAAAATTTACTGTTTGCACTGTATTGAGTTTGCATCCCCACAGCGTGTGAAGTTATGTAAGCATACATACGTCTGTGTGTTTTTGAGAAAGGATCAATGGAAGTCGTGGCAGCTTACTTGGTGCCATTGGCAAGAAAATACATGGGGGAAGAAGAAAAAAATAAAACACTTTTTAATAACTTAGTAGTTCTATACATGTGTTAGTTTAGTGGTACAGTGCAGCTTTCAATTAAGGTGCATGGGGCATGAAGCTGCTGCATATATTTATTTATCTATTATGCGTTAGTTTTCTTTTAAGATTCAATTGACAGACATAAAACAGTATAAAAATAGCATAAAACTTACCATTAAAGTGCCCCTATTATGCTATTTTAAAAGGTCCCTAACTTTGTTTTGGAGGTCTCCTTCAATATGTTTACATGGATTCAAGGTCAAAAAACAATTTTAAAATTCCTCAAAATATTCATTGCAGGTTCACCTAATTTCTCAGTGTCTGAAACGGTTCAATAAAGGATTCAGTCTCTCTAAACCCCTCTTTCCGATAGCCTACTCTGCTCTGATTGGTCAAATGGCTCAGTCTGGTTTTGTTGGTCTACCCCTTACAGTCACAATCAGAAGAGGACAGACAATGTATTAGTGAATATAACAAGTTTATTAGAAGTGCAGAGGGAAGAGCAATGCAGGGAAGGATGGCAGATGCAATGAATACTGATAGTAGATCTGGTGAAGACTTAGCTGACAGTAATGAAGAATATCTTTGCAGGCAGATGAGGATGAGAGGAACCAGGATGATGAAGATTAGCGATGATGAGAAGATCGGGACTACAGGTAAGTAGAATCTAGAAGAAGGTAACTCGAATGAGCAGTCTGTGGCGCTTGTCATAGACGAGACCAGACACTGAGGAGAAGGGATCGGTGGAATATAAAGGATGTGTGATGATGAGGTGCAGGTGATCAGAATTCAGGTGATCAAGTGGGCAGGAGTGTAGTGATCTGGTGTTGATGGTTGGATTGATGGTTCCGTTGACTCCTTGACAGTACCCCCTCCTCCACGGCCAGCTCCTGACGGCCAGAAACTGCGAATACAGGGACGACCTCGACCTCTGGGAGCAGGGTGATCGGGATGATCCTGATGAAACTGGGTTAAGAGACAGGGGTCAAGTATATCGTCTCGAGCTACCCAGGAGCGTTCTTCTGGGCCGTACCCTTCCCAGTCGATTAGGTACTCGAGTCTGTTAACCTGTTGTCGCGAGTTGATGATGGATCGGACCCGGTAGAGGAGTTCCTTGTCAGCGACTTCTGGAGGAGGAGGTACGTCATCATCACCAGTTCCTGTGTGGGGAGAGAACAATGGTTCAGTGTACGGCTTAAGAAGTTGAGACATGAAAAGATGGTGCTATTCTATACTGTACAGGGATGTTGAGACGGTAGGTGAGGTTGTTGAGCTGCCTCTTTATGGTGAAGGGACCTATATAGCGGGACCTCAGCTTGCGGCAGGGCAGGCAAAGACGGATGTCCCGGGTAGGGACAGCTAAACCTTTTGTCCGGGCTGGTATAGAGGGGTCTCGGATCTTCGGACGTCTGCTTGGGTCTTGTGTCTTTGCACTGCTTGCTGGAGATGTACATGGGCTGAGTCCCATGCCCTCCTGCTCTACTCAAACCAGCTCTAGGTTGACAATGTCATAATTTTGCTCAGCAGGGGATAGCTTCTTGGAGTAGAAGGCACATGGATGGAGTTGTTGAGGATCTCCCTGCCGCTGTGAAAGCACCGCTCCCACCCCTGTGCTGGAGGCGTCCACCTCGACGACAAATGGCAACTCCGGATTTGGATGGAGTAGGATGGAAGCAGTGACGAAGGCTTCTTTGAGGGCCAAGAACGATTTGGTGGCTGCAGGGTTCCAGGACAGAGACTTGGGCCGGTTCTTGAGGAGTGAATTGAGGGGAGAACGGAGAAGACTGAAGTTGAGGATGAATCGGCGGTAGAAGTTGGCAAATCCGAGGAATCTTTGGAGTTCTTTGACTGTAACAGGTTGGGGCCAGGTCCGGATTGTTTCCACCTTCCTCTGGTCCATCTGGATGCCTCGTTGGTCTATGATGTATTCGAGAAACTGGACTGAGGATGTGTGGAACTCACACTTCTCTCACACTTCTTTAGGTAGAGACGATGTTCTCTTAGACGTTGAAGGACTCGTGTCACATGTTGGGGGTGTTTCACTTGGTTACGGGAGTATATCAGGATGTCGTCAATATAGACGATGACGAATCTTTGAAGGAAATCTCGGAATACCTCGTTAATGTACCCCTGGAAGACGGAAGGAGCATTGGACAGGCTGTAGGGCATAACATTGTACTCATAATGAGGGGGTCACGAAAGTAGTCTTCTATTCGACACTCTTGCGAATACAAATTAGATTGTAGGCGCTCCGCAGGTCCAGCTTGGAGAAGAAACGAGCTCCAAGCAGCTGTTCCAAGGCTGCTCGAACCAGAGGAAGGGGATAACTGTACTTGATGGTTTGGGAGTTGAGGATCCGGTAGTCCAAACCTCCGTCCTTCTTGGCCACAAAGAAGAAGATGGAAGAGGCTGGGGATGTTGAAGGTCGGATGAAGTCCTGTTGGAGTGCCTCTTGGATGGCCTTCTGCTCTGGGATGGACAAAGGGTAGACTCGACCCTTGGGTAGAGTAGCCCAGGTAGCAGGTCGATGGCACAGTCCCATGGCCGATGAGGTGGTAATTGGGTTGCCAACCGCTTGCTGAACGCATCCTGGAACACCCGGTATTCTAGACTAATCTACACCTTGTTGTCTGTCTCAGGACTCTCAATGGTGGTGGAGTTTAGGGAGATGAAGGTAGATGAGACATCAGAACTGATATAAGGAGGAGAACGAGGAATCACCCCACTGGAGGATCTCACCAGTCTTCCAATTGATCCGGGTTTCGTGTTGGAGCATCCACGGGCATCCCAGGATGATGTCAGCGGTGGATCCTTCCAACACCAAGAACGAGAACTTCTCCAAATGCAGGCAGCCGATGAAGAGCGTCAAGGTGGGGGAGAAGTGACCAGGATGTTATGGATTTCTATGTTCTGGGCACAGCGTTTCCTCTTGACGTTGAGCCTCTGAAGGAGGTGGTGAGAGATGAAGTTGCTCGCTGAGCCGGAGTCGATGAGAGCTTGTGCTGGAACATTGGAACAAGAAGTTAATATGGATACTGTGGTACGGGTTAGGGATGCAATCATAGGTGGAAGTTTGATGGTACTCACCGCTGGGCGTGGGGGTCGAATGGAACAGCTGGACATGATATGTCCTTCTCCCCCACAGTACAGAAAAAGGTGGTTAGATAATCTTCTTTGACGCTCCGCATGAGTGAGATGGTATGAGTCTACCTGCATAGGTTCTGGTGTTGGAAGGGCGACAGATGGTACAGAAGGCGGAGGATGCAGAGCAGGTTGAGGTGTTGGGAGACTCAAATGGTCTTTTGGATGAAATTCTCTAATCCCATACAATCATCGTGGATCACCATCAGTTGACGAAAATCAGTATTAAGACCTTGACGATAGGCAGTGAGGAGAGCAGTTTTATTCCATGTCCTTTCAGCTGTGAGAGTAAATAATTGTAATGAGTAGGAACTGACTGATTGATTACATTGACGAAGTTGAAAAAGTTGATCATTCGCCCTGAATGTGGTTTGGCCAAAGACTTCATTGAAGTGAAGCAGGAAGGCAGACAAAGAATTTGTGACTGGAGCGTTAGCTTCCCATAACGATTGAGCCCACTGAAGAGCGTGTCCAGAGAGAAGAGAGATCACAAAGGCGACACGTGCTTGATCTGTGGTAAAGAGATGAGGTTGCATGGAGATTGCACTGCAATATAAACCCTTTGAGATATTATTATGAGAGAATAATGTTTATGCATGGTTATTGGAAAAACTAAAAATTAAAGTTTCTGAAATAAGGCCACAAAACACATACTAAATATGTGTCCACAAGACTTTTTGACTAATTGATGTTGTCGAGTTTTTTTTTTTAGAGCTTCAAAATGACCTGAAAATCATCCTGCCTAATCATTCACATAAATCAATAGATTGATTTAAATTTTGTAAATTTTGCAATCTGCATGGGGGGCGTGAATGATCCAACCCGATCATGAATAATGTGTGGTTCACACCTGAGAAGACAATGACCTGCAAGACTCGTTAGAAGACTAATGAGCTACATAATGAGCCTTTCATTCAGGTGTGTCACACAAGAAAGAATGCGAGAAAAAAACACACCATATATATATAATCCAAATATAAATGAAAGTCAAAAGCACATTTTTTAACCTTTTATTTACAGGGTCAAACTGGACACAATATTAACTTAAATCTTTAAACAATATAAATACAAGTAACATATGGTAATAATAAAACCAATATAAAGTAAAAATTCACATTTACATAATATCAAATAAAACAATATTGTATCAAACAATGTAATAATTAATAGACATTACTAGCAGGGTAATCTAATCTCGACATGGCTCCAGGTTCCCATGTTTTGTCTGCTTGAACCAGTCATTTGAGTTATCTGGTCGTTGTACTAGTTACGGCAGCGCTTAGCTTGGCGAGTTTGGTATTTGGTTCCACTGCTTCTTAGCTACGCAGCATTGAGTGAACCTATGAAAGAGAACATCTCTGGTTACTGGTGTAACCTATGTTCCCCTTCAGTCGCTCACGTTCGACGTGACGTCGACGTGACGACGTTAGGGGATCACTTCAGGGAGCCCTATCAACTTCGAGTATCTAAAGAACAAGCCAATGAACGTTGGCGTGCGTGAAACGCGTCACGCGCCCCGCCCCGCAGCGCGGGTATAAACAGGAAGCGGACGCCGCACTCATTGTCTTTCGCTTCGGAGCCGAGCTTTGTTTGACTCTGAGACTCTACAGACTGCTGAACGTTGTTCCTGTCGACAACTAGAGGGAGAAGAGAACTCTGCTGCAGTGCTGGTGTGACGGCGCGATCAGT
Organism: Chrosomus eos; assembly: GCA_036326025.1. Taxonomy (NCBI): domain Eukaryota; kingdom Metazoa; phylum Chordata; class Actinopteri; order Cypriniformes; family Leuciscidae; genus Chrosomus; species Chrosomus eos. Next base: position 38,261,294 of record CM070820.1, on the reverse strand, counting down.
GGTGGCCGCGAGCATCTTTATCACAACTGCCGTTTTCACGGCACTGTTTATGTGTGTGTGTGTGTCGGTCTCGTGGGCGTTCCTCATCTGAGAGTGTACCCGATTACACCGCGGCTACCCCTGGGTGCTTCAGCACTAAAGAGTCTATTTCTTTCCTCTGTTTGTTATTTTTACTAAAAGAGCAACACAAGCGTGACCCTGCGTCCTTTTCAGGATGTCATTCCGCTTGTGCGTTTCTGGATGCGGTCGTTCCCTGGCGCCAGCAGATGGCCACAAGAGTTGCCTCTCGTGTTTGGGCATTCAACACGCTGAGGCAGCTTTTGTGAATAGTTCATGTTCCCATTGCGGGAATATGACTATGGCAGCGCTTAGATCGAGACTCGCTTACCTCACGGGAGGTGCAGTCCCCTCGCCTATGCCCCGATCTAGCGCTTATTCTGCCCTGCAGAATAAGCCTACTTCGGCGCATGACCAGGGTGATCTGAGGATTACCGTGAGGGCTTCCCCGTCGAGGCAATCTCCGCGGGCCCCTCACGCCTCTCATGCGCTGTTGCCATCCGCGCCCCTTTGCGATCGACTCGGTCCTTCTCCTGAACGGCCGGTCGTTTCCTTTGGGGCGCCAGCTGACGATCAGATGTCGATCGCAGCATCGGAGGGGGAGCTTCACTCCTCTGGAGATGACGACTCGGCTGCGTTGCCCCCGTCTGGGTGTGTAGCGTTGTCCGAGCCGGATCCAGAGTGGGCGGCTATGCTTTCCCGGGCCGCCGAGAAGGTCGGGCTTGTGTGGAATCCTCCGCCACGTCCCGAACCTTCTCGGTTGGACGATTGGTTTCTCGGGGCGGGCCGTGCTGGTTCTCAGTGCGCCGCCCCGGTACCTTTCTTTCCGGAGGTGCATGAGGAGCTCTCTAGGACGTGGAAGGCACCGTATAGTGCCCGAACCCGTTCTAGTAGCTCCTCCCCCCTCGCCACCCTCGACGGCGGGGCAGCTAAGGGGTATGTGGATATCCCCCCGGTGGAGCGGGCTGTCGCGATGCAACTGTGTCCGGCGTCCGCCTCCTCCTGGTGGGGTAATCCGCGCCTCCCGTCCAAGGCCTGTAAGTTTTCGTCCGGTCTCACGGCGAAGGCTTATAAGGCCTGTGGACAGGCTGCTTCCGCCCTCCATGCCATGGCGCTCTTGCAGGTCCACCAGGCCCAGGCGCTCATGGACATGAACGAGGGTGGTTCTGACCCAGAGCTCCTCCGGGAGCTCCGCGTGGCTACTGACCTCGCCCTCCGGGCGACGAAGGAAACCGCGCGTTCCGTTGGTCAGGCGATGTCCACCTTGGTGGTCCAGGAGCGCCACCTTTGGCTCAACCTGGCGGACATGAGGGACACCGATAAATATCGGTTCCTGGATGCCCCTCTCTCCCAGGTTGGGTTATTCGGCGATGCGGTCGAGAGCTTCGCCCAACAGTTCTCGGCCGCCCAGAAGCAGACGGAGGCTATCCGACACATCCTGCCCCGGCGGACCCCCGCTGCTTCCTCCCGTCCGCCGGCCGCAGACCCTCCGTCCGCTCGTCGCCGAGGCCGTCCTCCTGCGGCGTCCTCCGCTCCCGCTAAGCCTCAGCAGCAGCAGCCACCATCCAGGCCTCAGCGTGGAGCAAGCCGCAGGAAGTCGGCCACGCCCGTCTAGGCCGCTACCAAACCAGGTGGTAAGCGCAGGTGCAAACGACCCTGAGACGGGCGACCCAGAGGTGGATCGAGTTGCTCTCCAGGAGACGGTGAAGGCACCGCTCCTTCCCCCGGTGGAGGGCCGGGTGGAGAATCCTTTGTTTCTTTTTGTTCCTTTTCCGCCACTGCCTTCAGTGGTACCCACTTATTCAATAAAAGAGCAATTTCTGAAACCTCTGGGTCCCAAGAGAGCGCGCTTGACGGTCGACGACGCTATGCCTTGTCACCCTCGAGCCCTCTCTCATCGCCAGCGAGCAGCAGTGGCTGTGTTCCGGATGCTCTGCCGCCTCCACACACTCACTCTGCCCTTCGACGGAAGCAGGTACGTGTTGCACCACACATTCAGACCCCACTCCGGGCCGCTGTGCCGTCCGAGTCGGGTCCCTGCATTCCGCCGCGCTGCCCCACCCCGGGTACGTCTGTGGTGCCGTTGATTCCGCTTACGCGGTGTCTGGGAGCCTGGCTAGCGCTTCCCAGCCCGTCTCGCTGGCTCATCCGTACTGTCAGACTCGGCTATGCGATTCAGTTCGCCCGGCGCCCCCCTGCTTTCAGGGGCATTCTGTTTACCCGCGTTCCGCCGGACAGTGCCCCTGTGCTCAGGGCAGAGATCGCAGTCCTACTGGCGAAGGACGCGATCGAGCCGGTCCCTCCAGCCGATATGAAGACCGGCTTCTACAGCCCGTACTTCATTGTACCCAAGAAAGGCGGTGGGTTACGGCCAATCTTGGATCTGCGTGTCTTGAACCGGTCCCTTCACAAGCTGCCGTTCAAGATGCTTACGCAGAAACGCATTTTCAAGTGCATCCGTCCCCAAGATTGGTTTGCAGCGATCGACCTGAAGGACGCGTACTTTCATGTCTCGATTCTCCCTCGACACAGACCGTTTCTTCGCTTTGCGTTCGAGGGACGGGCATATCAGTACAAGGTCTTACCCTTCGGGCTGGCCCTGTCGCCCCGTGTCTTCACGAAAGTCGCGGAGGCGGCCATTGCTCCCATGTGCGAGCGTGGTGTTCGCATTCTCAACTACATCGACGACTGGCTTATTCTCGCCCAGTCGAGAGAGCAGTTGTGCGAACACAGGGACATGGTGCTCAGTCACCTCAGCCACCTAGGGCTTCGGGTCAACTGGGAAAAGAGCAAACTCACCCCCGGGCAGAGGATCTCTTTTCTCGGTATGGAGTTGGACTCGATCAACATGACAGCGCGCCTCACCGAGGCCCGCGTCCAGTCAGTGTTGAACTGCGTGAGCACGCTCAAGCGCAGAACAGCGGCTCCACTGAAACTGTTTCAGAGGCTCCTGGGGCATATGGCATCTGCAGCCGCGGTAACGCCGCTCGGATTGCTTCATATGAGACCGCTCCAACACTGGCTCCACGATCGAGTCCCGAGATGGGCGTGGCAGAGCGGCTCGTGCCGGGTCCAAGTGACTCCGCACTGTCGCCAAACTCTCAGCTTGTGGTCAGACCCTTTGTTCCTGCGGGCAGGTGTTCCCCTAGAACAAGTGTCCAGGCACTCTGTGGTCACCACGGATGCCTCTGCCACCGGCTGGGGGGCCACGTACAACGGGCATGCAGCTTCAGGTCTGTGGACGGGGCCTCAACTGCATTGGCACATCAATTGCCTCGAGTTGTTAGCAGTACATCTTGCATTGGGCCGCTTCAAAACGCCGCTTCGTGGCAAGCATGTACTGGTCCGTACGGACAGCACTGCGACCGTTGCGTACATCAACCGTCAGGGTGGTCTACGCTCCCGCCGCATGTCACAACTCGCCCGCCATCTCCTCCTTTGGAGTCAGAAGCATCTGAGGTCGCTTCGTGCCATTTATATTCCCGGCCTGCTCAACTGTGCAGCCGACGAGCTCTCACGGCAGCAGGTGCTACCGGGAGAATGGCGACTCCATCCCCAGGTGGTCCAGCTGATTTTCAGGCGCTTCGGGACCGCACAGGTAGATCTGTTTGCCGCCCCGGACACGTCCCACTGCCAGTTGTTCTACTCCCTGACCGAGGGTACCCTCGGCACGGACGCCCTGGCACACAGCTGGCCCCCGGGCCTACGCAAGTATGCGTTTCCCCCAGTGAGCCTTCTTGCACAGACTTTGTGCAAAGTCAGGGAGGACGAGGAGCAGGTCTTGTTAGTTGCACCGTATTGGCCCAACCGGACCTGGTTCCCCGAACTTGTGCTCCTCGCGACAGCCCCTCCCTGGCCCATTCCTCTGAGAGAGGACCTGCTCTCTCAGAGACGGGGCACCCTGTGGCACCCGCGTCCAGACCTCTGGAAACTCCATGTCTGGTCCCTGGACGGGACGCGGAGGTTCTAGGTGACCTACCCCCAGCGGTAGTTGACACCATCACTTCCGCTAGAGCCCCCTCTACGTGGCGCCTCTATGCTCTGAAGTGGAACCTATTCGTTGACTGGTGTTCTTCTCACGAGGAGAACCCCCGAACTTGCTCGGTCAGAGCCGTGCTTTCCTTCCTGCAGGATGGGTTGGAGCGAAGGCTGTCTCCCTCCACCCTTAAAGTGTATGTTGCCGCCATTGCCGCACATCACGATGCAGTTGATGGTAAGTCGTTGGGAAGGCATGACCTGATCGTCAGGTTCCTGAGGGGAGCAAGGAGACTTAATCCTCCTCGCCCACTCTCTATACCCTCTTGGGACTTGTCTCTGGTCCTTTCGGCTCTTCAGAGACCACCCTTTGAGCCTTTGCAGTCAGCTGAGTTAAAAGTTCTGTCTTGTAAAACAGTACTCCTGGTTGCATTGGCCTCCATCAAGAGGGTAGGGGACCTGCATGCATTTTCGGTCGACGAATCGTGCCTAGAATTCGGCCCGGATAACTCTCACGTGATCCTGAGACCCCGGCCCGGATACGTGCCCAAGGTTCCTACCACTCCCTTCCGGGACCAGGTGGTGAACCTGCAAGCGCTGCCTTCGGAGGAGGCAGACCCAGCCCTGGCTTTTCTCTGTCCCGTCCGCGCTCTGCGTCTGTACGTGGACAGAACGCAAAGCCTCAGGACCTCAGATCAGCTCTTCGTCTGTTACGGAGGCCAGCAGAAGGGAAAGGCTGTCTCCAAGCAGAGGATGGCCCACTGGATAGTGGATGCCATCGCCTTGGCTTACGAAGTCCAAGGCGTGCCTTGCCCGCCCGGGTTGAGAGCCCACTCCACTAGGGGTGTCGCTTCTTCTTGGGCGCTGGCACACGGCGCCTCGCTGACAGATATCTGTAGAGCTGCGGGCTGGGCGACACCTAACACGTTCGCTAGATTTTATAGCCTACGTGTTGAGCCGGTTTCTTCCTGTGTGCTCGCTTCAACCAGCCGGTAACACCGAAGTTTCCGCTCTTGTGTCGGCTTGCTGCGCCACTCCCCTCCACATGGAGCGGATACGTGCGCTTTTTTGCTCCAGTCGAGTTCCCCACTCTGGCGAACCCTGTGAGTTCCTCCGCACCCCTCCGGCAGTCGGACGTTGCGGAGCGTCCGACGCCAGGCCTAGTGCTCGTATGCCTGTGTAACTTGTGCTAGGCTGGGTTCCATATGTGGTGATTCCTGCGGCGATCCCATATGAGTATTCTTCCACGACCAGCTCCCTGCGGTGAGCCCGTGTCTTTCCCTTGGCAGAGTCCGCTCTGCCGTCACTGTCTGGTGCTGCCTCCCCCTCCTCAGGCTGGAGCCACCCCAGTGACATTCCATATGTTACACTGCCCTTCCGGCCAGTCCATATGTGTATCCTCCACATGTTACCTCCCTTCGGGCAGGATGTGGCTTCCGCAGCGTCCCTCTCCCCTGGAAAGGCACGCTTTCCCAGTGTTATCCAAGAGTTCCACTGTGTGGGTTAAAGGAACAACAGTGAACTCCCTCTACGCAGGTCTTCCGCCCCAGCCATTGGGGGTCTGAGAGCCTTCCGTAGGGCGCTGGATGTGGCAGCAACCGATGGCGTCTTCCATAGGGATCCCCTAACGTCGTCACGTCGACGTCACGTCGAACGTGAGCGACTGAAGGGGAACGTCTCGGTTACTGATGTAACCCTCGTTCCCCGAAGGAGGGAACGGGAGACGTGACGTCCCGCTGCCACAGTTGCTGACCATCGCTGTACGGCCGTCTCTATCTCGGCTCCTCAGCGAAAAACAATGAGTGCAGCGTCCGCTTCCTGTTTATACCCGCGCTGCGGGGCGGGGCGCGTGACGCGTTTCACGCACGCCAACGTTCATTGGCTTGTTCTTTAGATACTCGAAGTTGATAGGGCTCCCTGAAGTGATCCCCTAACGTCGTCACGTCGACGTCACGTCTCCCGTTCCCTCCTTCGGGGAACGAGGGTTACATCAGTAACCGAGACGTTTTCTCAATAGGGAATTCAATAGGTTTTCTCAATTTTCCCCTCGCTATCAGAAGACATCCCAAGTCTCACGGAAGTTCCGGGAGTCTCTCGCAAATTAGTTAAAATCTCCCGGAATCTAGAGCGAGCGAGCAAGTCTGGTTACTACCGTTTACGTAGGACCGGTTCCCTATTGGCATCGAATTTCGGGACCCAACCCTAATAATAACACAGTTGATGACTTTATTTTTGACAAAACATACTAAATATTTAACTGGCTACTGAGCCTATTAGCTTTACTAAAGAAAAATCTTCTGCTCCTATGCTACTACGGAGCAATCTTCGTCTTCACCTATAGAAATGGTCTTCACCTTGCTGTCGTGTTGGGCTCGTATAGACCGCGCAAGGTTATGCGCATGTTCCAAGTCTTCTTCTCCTTGTTTAGTGTATCTCTGTGGCAGAATTACAGCGCCACATACTGGTCTGATATATATATATATATATTAGGGATGCACCGAATCCAGATTTGTGGGGTTCGGCCGAATACCGAATCCACTGGTTAAGATTCGGCCGAATCCGAAACCGAATACCGAATCCTACTCGAACGGTCCACCTACTGTAACGAGTGGAAATAAGGCGTGGCCCCTTTAAGAGCTGCGCGCTCCCTGTTAAATTGTCTGCACTCCGTATGTGCCGTGCGCCTCGAACACACCACGTATGCAGGTTATTTCTGTTTGATGCTCATTTTTTATCTTATTTTGTTTAAGTAACGCTGTGGACGGTAGAACATGTGACAGACAGTTACACAAGTTCGATTGGGGAATAAAGTGTGAGTTGTGAGATGCCCATCGCCTCCGTGAGTCTGTCTGGCCTCTGCAATAACTTTAGCTGTGAGTTATCCTTATTTTTCTTCCTGACACAATGCGTTACTAGAATACAGGCTTGTTCGACTTGAACCGGGGCTGCACAGACAGATCAGTTTATGACATCAAAGTACCGCGAGAGCAATTCAAAAGCATAAGCGACTGCTCTCTATTCGTTTACTTTGATGTCATTCACTGATCAGTCTGTGCAGCTCCGGTTCAAGTCGAACAAGCCTAACAAAGTTCTAAAAAACCTGTTGTTTTTTCAATCCTCTTATCAAAGAATTTCCCTTATCGAGTTTTCAGATCAAAACCAAACTTACTGTGTCAACACAACTAATCGAAGAGAACCTATACTGTATATGCCTTCATATGTCAGATTTCATAACCATGGTCATCTTCGTCTTATAAGACCAGTTTTGCCTAAAAGAGAAAACTAGTGTACAAATTGTGTTACTCTACACTACAAGTTAACACAGTCAAAAGTTAAATTTAAAAAAAAGTAACTAATATGAGGCAAAAAAAATCATGAGATAGCTTTGATCTGTTTTTGATCACTACATAATTCCCAGCCTTCCTCACTTTGTGTTATGTCACTCACCTCAGTTTTGATGACTACTATTATTCTAAAATGCATTCATAATGTAGAGTTAGTCCAACATTTATCTAATACTGTATATTTCTAAACTGTACCAGCATTATTGTCAGGAGCATTACACATATAGCAATGGAAGTGCGTCGTGTATGACAAATAAATGAGGACATTCAGTGTATGGTTTAGGGCAATCTGAATGTTCTCTGATGTCTGTTCTAGAAATCCCTCAATCTAATATATCCCACAGCACTGACACCAACAGCAGATCTGTCTGTACATAATCTCCTCTTTTTTTCCTGACCCACATTTACACATACGGTATACGAGTCTATATACATATAGAATAGACTATCTATACGACAGCAGATAAAGTACATAATGTCCCACAGTCAAACACAGTCGGCATGGTCACACCTAGAGCTTGTCAAGAACCTGGATCCATCTCTGAAAACAGTCCTGCTATTCACAGTGCTTTTGATCTGCTAGGGTCTTTCATCAGACTGAATGTTTCATGTTTACTATATGTATAAGGCATAAGGAGTCCAGACTCCAGCATCCAATTAGAGCATTCTAGGATCTAAATATCCATGCCTCCAAAAACTGTCCAGAACTCTTCTGGGCTTATAGACATATAGCCAACATTGCTTTCACACATGAATGTATAGGAGCCATGGCTCAGTGAGCCTAACTCAGAGAGATCACAGCTGTCCCCAGAGGCAGGCCGCCCTTAAAAACCTTGTATGTGTGTGTATGTGTGGCAGAAAGAAAACTACAGAGTGCTATCTGGAAATAGCTCCAGTAATCCAGTGAGCAGACAGAACATTCTGTCTGTGTTTTGTACTATACTCCGCTGGCTTTGCTGAATCATAGCAATAAGCATAACACTGAGGACAGCTACACGCAGACTGTGACTAGTGCAGCTTGGATGACATAGCGGCTCTATGGGTAACGCCAAACCATGGTCAGCCTGAGCAGTGTAATCTGATGATTTGGGTATATATAGACAAGGTATGGGTGTATGTATGCATGTATGCATATGCGTGTGTGCGTGTGCGTGTGTGTATATACATATATACCCACACACACAGACACACACACACACACATATTAGTGCTGTCAAATAGATTGCGATTCATCATATTTAACATAAAAGGTAAGTGTAAATATAAAATATATAGAACATATATATATATATATATATATATATTAATATATTATATATATTACACATACACACACGTGTATATACACAAACATTTATGTTTAGATGCGATTAATTCAGATTAATCGATTTGACAGCACTAATATATGTGGCTTAGTGGCCAATCTCCACTGATTGCACATTCCATCAGTAAGAGCAAAGTGTGGAGATTGAACTAGCAGAGCAATAGCACAGCTACACATAAAACATTGCAATTCACACAACATAATAGGAGACATTTCATAGTTCAAAAGGGGACACATTTTTGGTGCGCAACTGAGCATCTCACTGGTGCATGTGTGACCAGGAGGAAAGCAAGTCTTTGTGGTGTATCGAGAGCGACGGCATCAATGTTCCCTCTAAGGCTATGTACATGACAACGAAATGCTTAAACCGGAGAGTTTTCTGGGTACAGACGACACCATTGTCAAAATGATCCCCATTCACATGGATCCGCATAACGACTAAAAACGTTGTATTCTGCTGCCAGGCCACTAGATGCAATGAAACACTATAGATTGAAACACAAACATGTTCAGAGATTTGCGTTTTTGTTGTTTAAACCTAGACCGTTTTCAAAAACTTGCACTTTGAAACCAGTTTTCAAAAGTTTGCGCTTTCACCCACCCAAAACGCTGTTGTCTTGTAAATGAACAGCCAAAACACATAAAATGTTTTACAGGTTTTAAAGAAAGAGAATGATGTGAGCGGCACTAAGCAAGTCGCGGTAAGAATACTGTCATGTTTGGGGACCAGATAACAACGCAAAGACGTGAAATAAAAAGTGTATGTTTTAAAGAAGAGCAGCTTGATTAAGTGGTGGAAATAACGGATGATGGACACAGAATGGTAACAAAACTCAGACATTTACAACTGCACACCAACCACAGGTGTAGCATACAAACTCAAAATACCTCAGTTACATAGATAAGTTGAAAAACATTTTTGTGTGTGTTATGGGTTTCAGGGATGTTTGGATAACTATAAAATTCCCATGTTCACATGTTCACTTCTCTAGAAAATATTTAGCTATTATATCTATTTAAATGCTTCAGTTTGACTTCATATTATATAATATTAAAACAAATTGAAGCATTTAAACTGATATAATATTAATTTTTATATTATATTTTATTGTAAGCTTAATAAAGATTTGATCTCACAAGGGTATTGTTTAGGGGTCCTTGCTATTAAAAAGTTTGAAAACCCCCAATAAAGACAATCTTGGAAATTCATAAGTAATAAACAAACATTTAATTTTGATGGTTTATGCTGCCTGTAGCATATACTTGACTGCACAAAAACACATTATGGTTGTCTCTAACCATCTCGGTCTGACTTCTTAATTTTTTCATATTATATTATATTATTATAAAGAATTGAACAACTGTCCTGCCGGGGATTTTTAAATTAAATTTCATTTATTGGTAAAGACTTATACAGTTTAAAAAGAACTGTAAACAAAAAAAAAAAACATTGTCTGCCCAATGGAGAAAACTTGCTCAGCAAGAAAAAAAATTAGAGGGAACATTGCACGGTATCCAGGCTAATGTCGGCATACCACCATGCACGAAGGATGAACCACATCCAACAGGAGTAACTGTTGACGCAAGAGAAAGGTGTCTGAAAGGGATGTCTTTAGGGATGCATGACATCGGTATTGGCTAATATATGTTAGGCTTATTGGCTGATAAAAAAACGTATTACTTCAGATGCGCACTGTTCGCCATTGATGGTTTTCAATTGCTTCAAATACGATTTGAATCACTTCGAAAAAGAAAATACAGTTAAGTGCAACGTGCAGCACAAATCTGTCATAAAGGCTAAATTAAACTACTGTTGTTAATTCTTTGTACGGCCATGTTATAGAACATTAGTCGCTAGTGCTTTCGCAGCCTTTTTATTTTGTGCAATTGTAAGTTGTAGTATGTTGTAGTATTAAATTTCCCAGTGTTCATTCAGCTCTTCAGCCTAATCGCACGAAGCTCAAACAGCAGTGCTGTTATTTAAACCGTAATATTAATTTTTGATGTTTCTTTTTAAAACAATATTGATGCATTAATAATAACTAGCATTTTTATTTTTCTCGTATTATTTTCAGACAATATGATTGAATTAAAATCACTTAATTATTGTCAATGTGGAAGTGATTCCAATTTATTTATCCATGGCACATGCATTTTGATTCTATATACGCAAGTAATGTTGTCCAATGACTTGTTTGCATTATTTTATTTATTTGTAAGGCAATATTTTATAAAGAAAGTTGTCCATATGAGTGTAAAATTAATTTTAAAACACTGGTTCAAACTAGGGTACAGTGCTGTATATGTTTTATTTATGTTGAAGTGCTTGAGAAGCTTTTAGGTGATGCTTTTGTTGGCTCTCAAAAATTATATAAAAATTTGGATATAGATTTATCGGCCAATATATCAGTTATCGGCTTTCAAATATAAAGAATTAGTGGTTATTGGTATCTGCCAAAATTGACACATCGTGCATCCCGAGATGCCCGGATACTAACCCGTATTGTATCCAAAAAACAAAGCTGCCCACATCACTGCAGAATTAAATGCACACCACGACTATCCTGTTTCCACCACTTTTTTTTTGTTTGGAGCTCCACAGGGTCAATATTCATGGTCAAACCTTTGGTCACTCGTGCCAATGCCAAATATAAATTTCAATAGTGCCAGCAGGGGAAATCTTGGACTGTGGACAATGTAAAACATGTATTGTTCTGTGACGAGTCCACATTCAATGTCTTTCCCACATCTGAGAGTTACAGCATATGTTTCCATCCAAAATTGCAAATTTAACTTATCACATCAAACATTTAAGAAATAAAGCCCCATTTCCAGTTGAAGAGAACAAAAATCGTCACTTCTTGATAAACTGGTGCTAAATATCACTAAGAAAAGTAGGAGAATATGTATATATTCACTGTTTTTATACATTTTTCAGATATAATACATTTCTTGCATCTCATAGTGCACATAAAAAACAAAATAAACTTGTTATCTTGCTTTTGGAGGCGGATGCCAGCTTTTTGGGAATGCAGTCATGTAAAGACAGTTCTGGGACGTACAGTAATTATACCGAATCAATTTAATGACAGAATTTGCTCAGTCATTTCAGAACAACCAAGATGCTGTGCTACAAGATTGGTCCGCTGGTTGGTCCAGTTATGCCGTCCCATCGCGAAGTTGTATGATTTTTTTTTTTTAAATTCACAGAGGAATTTATTTGGTAAATGTGTTCCCATCAGTTTATACGCACATTTTCTTTTCGAATAAAAAATATATCCGACTCAAATGAGAGTTTCTTTCCTGCAGTTTTTTATGAGCATTAGAATATATGCACATCTTGGCGTTTCTTTTCCATCCAATAGTTTTTGATGCAATATACCAAAATGAAGATAAAAATAGGTGGAAGGAAACAGCTAGTGTAGAATCAGATAAGCCCCAAAAAAGCTTACCACCCTGACTGTCGCACTGCCAAGGACGTTATTTATATATATATAAATATGGAAAGCGTGGTTAATATTTAATATTGTGCTGGTTCATATTTTTGTGGAATTTATATCAGGATTTTTTAAATGGAAATTTTAAATAACCGCATTTATTTGAAAAAGAACTTGTTTGAAACATATAAATGACTTGATCAAATTCCTTGCTGAAACAAATGGCCAGTTTGGTGTGTCCCGGCCTTTAGACAGCAAATCCTAATTTTTCACTTTTCTTGTAAACCATGCGGGAATTCGAGGATAATACAAGAATAGTGAAGGAAAGAAACGCTGTCGTTCTGGAAAACACTTGCTTGGTGATGTTTGCAGCTAGACAAGGTCGGATAGATCCAGGTCAATAAGATCCTCACTTGAGGATAGTCTGTCTGCTGCATAAACCACAGCCCACGCACAATGTTCCAGCTCACTAAAATGTCACTTTGCTTTAAATTACGGATACTTTCGTTTTCTTTCCCAACAAACCCTTTTTTGAGTTGCTGAATTGTTAAAAAACGTGTTTCATTTGCAAACAATAAAGGTAAAAGAAGATTAGCATCAATAATTCTTTTCACAGAGTTTGCTATCTGTTCTTGCAGTCGCTCCAGTTCTTTGTCAGGGTTTGTGTGTGTGCGAGTGAGAGACACACACAGTAGGGAACACCTCTTAGACCCCAATGGGCACCCGACTGATACCTAAGGTCAAAGGTCATGAGAAACATACAGAACAAAAGAGCTCTTGTGCGCAGTGAGAGACAAGTGAGCGCTCGCAGTGTGTAAGTCTGTGTGTGTGGTACTAGAGACAGAGGATTGACAGAGTTTGTGCACAGAGACACGGACCTAGACATGTTCACTTTGAATGAAAGGTTGAACCAATAAAAAGTGGCAAAGGAGGACAAAGGCAAGGAACAATTTTCTAAAGGTAACAATATCCGGCCACCCTCAGGCCATTGACCCACACACATAAACAAATAATAAACAAAAAACAACAACAACAAAAAATCACCATTTAATAATTTCCCCACAATTTTGACCCATAAACTTCCATGACTTTTCCATACCTTTATGATTACTGGATAAGATTAACACAAATCCGTTTAACTGGTTCATTTTGAGTCCATTTGAATTTGAATGATTTTTTTATTATTATTAGTGTTATTGAATCAATTATTAGTATTATTGAATCAATTATTAGTATTATTGAATCTATTATTAGTATTATTTAATCAATTATTAGCTTGAATATATTTTAGAATATATTTTTAAAAATCATTCATATTCAGACCAATACGCCTTATTCACGGCAGCGCCATCTTTGATTTTTAATGAGAATGAAAGTGAGGCTGTGAGGGATAGACAGCTGTACTGTTATTTAATGTGTTTTCGGATTGTTCTGCTCATGAAACACTGGAAAAATATCTTTCCAAGAAATTTCAGTTGACAAAAAACTCCCGACAATATAAGCTGTGGAAAATTGAAAGTAATCTAGGAGCTTTATTCAGCTTTTTACAGCGGATGCCATTGGAAACACGGTAAGTCTATCCCTCACAGCCTCACGTTCATAACTGTCATGGCGCTGCTCTGAATAAGGTCTATTCCCAAATGAATCATTCAAACTTATGATTTATGAGTGTTTTTTCAGTTATTTTCTGTGAATAGTTTGCACTGATTCACAAATCAGTCTGAATGATTAATTTATAGCGAATGTTTCATTGAATTTTTAATTCAGACTGATTTGTGAATCAGTGCAAACTATTCACAGAAAATAACAAAAAAAAACAATCATATACAGTTGACTACACTGAACCCAAGAGCAATGTTAACCAATTAAACTTTTTAGAGCAAAGAATACCTAGAAAAATATTATATTTGAAATTTGATACATTTCCTGAGTTTTTATTCATTTTCATGACTTTTCCAGGATTTCTTTGTTTTTGAAGAAAACACTGAGCAACAGAACAACAGACAGTGCTGGTGTAGTGAACACGAGACCTAAAAGACAGAAACCGTGGAGAAGACCAGAGACCGTATTCACAAAGAATTTAATCTTAAAACTAGGAGCTAGTAGTTTTAACTCAAAACTACTTTTTCAGAGCCCAAAATACAGAGCCAAAGCTGTATTACATTTTCCTTTACCATTACTTTCTATCTTACAATTATTAGCACACACATTCATTCAGCCCGAGAACAGAGGCATACACTGCGTATGGCATGTGACGTTCACCGGCATGGGACCCCGAGTTGTCTCATAGCCGTGGGTGTCGCTTGAGCAATTGAAAGATGTTCACCTTTGATGGCTAAGCTACCTATAGTCATTCAATCAGCATCACCTGATGCACTTGTATTGTTGAGATTCGTGCCACAGACTGTGCGATTTAATATGTGCGATAAAATAAGAGGCCAACCTGGCATGCCAATTTTGTAAAGTGGAGCTCGAGGTAAGTCATTTTATGTTTTAGCACTGTTGTGTTATATATACACACAAAAAAAAATATATATATATATATACAAATATATATATATATATATATATATATATATATATATATTTTTTTTTTTTTTTTTTTACTTGTTACCAAAATTACTTTTAATAACACAAAATACTGAGTGCACCTTTAATGTTTCAGGGCAAAAGATGAATGTAAAGATGGCAGGTGTGCCACACAAAATTATGGCAGGCTATCTTTGGTCGCAAGAACTTTGAACCACTTTCTCTGTACATCGCCACAGACATCGCCACGATTGGTCATCTTTCGTCTGGGACAGCCCAAAATCATACAATTTGTACTGGGCATAACAGGAAATGGTTAAAGGTTCAATATGTAAGAATTTTGTCTCAAAATATTTATAATATTGTATAAAAAACCACTTGTACAGTGTTATATTTTTTTCAAAAATGTACTTACATATCAGAGAAACCTTTACATTTCACAATTCAGAGATTCACAATTTTAAAGTTGCAATTCTGGCAGATTGAGGGGACCGAGGTTTTTTTCTAAAACCGGCAGATACATGTTGTTATGTCGGAGCATAGTGTCGGTTTCAATAAATATGATCAAAAAAATCTTGCCGACTGCAGCTTTAAATAGTGCCCATCCCTTGTCACTTGTCGCCTGTTAATGACGTAATATCTGCGTTATCCCTGGTTTCCGCATATACTGCCATAGTAACCATGGTGACAGATGTGGACAACTGCATATTGCTTAGCGGCACGCTGTTGTTGTTTCGTTCAAACATTATGGATCACGGCAAGCAGACTTTGGGACAAAAGGAGAACTAAAACTAGAATATCGGCGTGGCATTTCCGCAATGCTGAGAGCTTTGCGGCAGACTTGACAAAGCTTCACGACTTGACAGAAACGCCACTCATGCATGTACTTTATTAGACAGGTGAGCAAATGTACATAAAACAAATCAATGTTATATATATATAGCTCAACATGATGAAATGTTAGAATATGATCAGTTTGTTATTCTAATGTTGATCTAGCTTACTGCTAGGTCTCATACAGCCAAAAAACTAACACATAGAATAACATTATAACATTCAACACACTCAAGTGTAGGACTGGGTATCGTAACAAAATTCTTCCATTTAGTCTGTCTATTAAACCTTTGACAAAATCATATCGCAACATTCAAATCTGTGTTGGCGCTGCTGCTGACCCAGAGAGAGTAGGCTAGTCATGAAACAGCAGTCTGTTCAACCTCATGCTCATAGTATCATTATTTCTGTGATACAATAGTTCAAATTATCATAGAAGTACTGGGATAAAAGTTTAAAGTTCAAATATAAACACTGATGTCTACGATAGCAATCAAAATAGAGTAAATCAGCTTTTGATAGAAACTTGGTGCTTAAAATAACGCATTTATCGATTATATTGTTTCACCACTAGGAGTCGACAAGTGACTGTTAATAAATGTATTTGTTATTGAATCATTTATTAAATGTAGTACTGTATGATGCTTCTGAAATAAGTAAGAAAAATGTGGCTATTATAATTCAAAGAATGCTACTAGCTGGCACACCTGCCATCTTTACATTCATCTTTTGCCCTGAAACATTAAAGGTGCACTCAGTATTTTGGTTATTAAACGTAATTTTGGTAACAATTAAAAAAAATATATATTTTGTTCTTTTTGTCCCTGATATTCATTACAGTAGTTTTGGACTATGCAGTTGACTCAATGTCCCTCATTGTTGTGTATTTTAGATATAGATGTATTTTAGTCACATCCTGCCATCCAGTGGCTAATTTTATGTACTTCTAGTGGCTAAAAAGAGTATTCCATGCATCTGCAATAGTAAATAAATGGTTCATTAAAATGGAAATTCTGTCATTATTTACAGACACTCGTTGTTCAAACCCTTATACTTGTATTTATTCCTATGAAACACACACAAAAAAATTGATCCATGGTCCAAAAAGAACAAGATGCCCCCACTCACGGCTCACCCCCCAAAAAATTACCTAAAACGAAAATAAAAGCAGTCCATATGAGCCATGTAAGTTTTCTGAACCTTAAAGGTAAATGACAGAAAACAAGAACAACAAGAGCTAGTAAACAACAAGGTTTGGGGTTAACTATCGCGAGACACTTGAAGCACATTTATTTTATTATATATTTATTTTAACCTAAACCAACAAACTGCTTTGAATAAGGCAATATAGTCTAACACACGGAGACACTAGGGCCATGGTGATTGAAAAAATATGAGATGGAAGGGAAAAAAATCCATGTCAATGCTTCTCACAAAAGTGTTGTGCTTTTGAGAAAATGTTCATTCTTTCGCAAAGCAGTTTCCTTCACGCCCTTTTAGGGACTACGTACATAGCTACGCGATCTCAAATGCATATCCATAACACTGTGGTGCATAATTAAATAGGCTACACTAACTTACTTGAGTGAGAGGACTTCATCTTCAATGTCAAGTCTTCCATTAGTGTCACGGATGCAATCATGCAGTACACTTCTCCTCTGCAAGGACACAGCAAACAAGTCCTTATTACTGCACAAAGGCACAAATACCCAAAGTACTAAAGACTGAAGTCTGAACACACCCCCAAAAAATGTTTATAGCAGACTTCAACTGAAATGCACAAATACAGGTCTGAAAACAGGTGCAGTACATCTTTCAAGGCATACTTGCCCAGCTGCATCTCAACCGTTCAGTTTTTTTAGATTAGATTCAACGTTATAGTCAGTGTGCAAGATTTCAAGTTCAGACCCAAGGAAATGCAGCATCCAACCAGAAGTGCAAATAGCAACACTCTCTAAGAGTTAGATAAAGTAGGCTACATACCAACTCAAAGCAAATGTGCAAAAAAAAAAGTGCACTTGCCTGTACAAATATAAGTTAATGGGCTTCCATTTCACATTAAGCTTGACACAACAGCATCATTTTAGATGATTTTATCATACATGTTACTGTGTGGAATATATTCGAAAAGTAGAATTTACCTGTTAGGGTTATGACAAAAATGAATTTTCAGGTCCAGTCAAACATTCTTTTAGCATTCAAATGAAAAAAAAAAAAAATGTTTTGGATGCTATCCTTCAGTCGACGGCAAAACAATTGGCCCTTATTAATTACCTCAACTTGCTATAAAATATTGTTAAGGACTTCAACGATGGGCTCTTTTTATAAATTTACTAACTGTAACTTGTCATGTTAAAGATTTGTTGACAAATTAACATATTGCAAGAGTTACTGATTCCAGACTTCAGGGAAGATGACTAAGATGCGCCACCTAACCTGCATGGCTAGGTTTGCCACCATTACTCTCGTGCTCGTGCACATAAACGTGTCGTTTGCCGCGAAAAGCCAATCCCGTGATAGATGCGCGCGCGGTTTATTTTTCCCCTGAAATTAAAAAGATCATTATAGGAAAAAAGAAACATATAAACACATTTACACTTTAATATGATTATTATGAACAAAATAAATCATGCATTAATAAATAAATATTCTTTTGATACGATTAATAATAATAAACAGTGCTGATTATTAGAAAATCTCATTTAAACTTTAGTTTCAAAATGATTATAGCATACAGGGCCCAACTCACACTATCCAAAAGGCAATACTGCAGAAGAGACCCTTAGAAATTGTGTATGCAATAGCAATGTAATTTTATTTCTTAGCATTACCCTTTTATTGCAGTGTAATGTAAAAGTGTGACAAATATAAAAGAAAAAAACTCTTCAACGCAGGATGACAAAAGATTTATTTGCAAACATGCTTTACAAACGTTGCGCATTAAAATAAGTCTTAAAATAAATGTCAACAATCATATTTAAAAAGGTAGCTTCTGGTGGAATGTCACATAAATCCTAATTCAATTTTTTTTACGCTCTGAACTATGGTAGGCTATGTTTTGTGCAGTCAGGCTATTTCATGTAATACTTTTCACTATGAAATGATTAAATTTGCATTTTATTCTTGTGCATGCAAGGATCAATTTTAAGCTGCTGAAATGCCCTAACATAAAATTTGAATAACTTATATCAGATGACCTGAATGAAAAGATATATTGATAACTAAACATGACTCATCCCAGGGAGGACCAAACAACAATCAATAATAATAGCTAGTGATCTGTATTTTACCCTTATTTTTCTACTATTTTGCATTTAGATTTTGTGTATTGTTTCCTCAGTCAATGATCAAGGGTATAGCTATAAAACATCGCAGGAGTCTAAGTATACACCCCTGAGAAAATGATTAATTTAAAAAAATCAATGAAGCACTTTGGCTCATATTACACTTCATTTTCAAATAGTCAGAAGAAGTTGCATACATAGCATGCTTCTGAAAAATTATACAGTGACAACATTACCTCTCAGTGAATCAAACACGGCCTGGATCAGCTTTTGACAAAATACGTTCAACAACCCCCTGTGGTAATACACACCGATACACACTGATAGTGTAGTTGTGTGTTGCCATTTTTGGAAGAACAAGGATCTATGGTAGACATGTTGTAATGGCAGACAAGGGCAATTTAATAAGGTAATTATTTTTATATAGGAGAACAGAATTTCTTTTTCTAGCATATGCACACTCAAGCACGTCCACACACACACACACACACACACTGGGATGACCAAATACAATTATTCATAAGTTCACAAAGTCAGCTGTGCTGAGATAAATTGCTCATTTAAATGTATGAGTAGGAAGCATTTAGAAGGTTATGTGATACTGTTGAGCTGGAAAATGCCAAATAAACGAAGAAAGATTTGTCTCAAACTCCCTGTAATCTCAAATATTTGAAAGGAATAGTTCACCAAAAAAAAAAAAAAAATACTGTCATCATTTACTCACACACATATCTTGACAATTACTTTTTTCCATGGAAAACAAAACTGGTCTCTGGTACTGGTACTGGTCTCTATATGCAATTAAAATGCAATTCTCATAAAATTGTCTGAATGTGCAATAGTACTACTTAAAGTCTTCTCATGACATTCAATGATTTGTGTAAAACACAGGCCAAAGATGAAATTCACTGATTTCTTGCCCTTAGGTGTTAACTGTAAATGCATTCGTATCGAGTTGAAAGATACGAGAAAGATACTGGTCATATGCAGTCACACTAGTCCTCATTTACTTTGATTATTTTGAAAAAAGTAGCCCAAATAGATAAAAATTTGTATAAAAATTGATACATATTGAATGGATAGCCTTCTCAAAATTCTAAACTGTGAATTTAACAGAAAGACTTAAAGCTACACTGTGTGATTTTTACCCCCATCTAGCGGTGAAAAGGTATATGACCATCCAGTGAATAGTTTCTGTTCCTCTCAAATCCGATTTCAACTCCTACGGTGGCCAATGTAGTCCAAGATTAACATGGCTTCCAGTTCGACCTCGCCCATGAGTGTTTATGCTGGCCATCGAGTGTTAAAACGCGAAAGGCGAAGCTTGAATTAACGGGTATGCCCCACTTTGGCTAATGTACTTTTAAGATGGAGGGGCAACATGGCGACCGACATTAGAACCCTTACCCGTATGTATTTTCAATGGCATATTATACACTCACGAGAATACTTTATTACTTGAACGAATTAAATATACATTAATGAGCACATATATTTTTGAAAGAACTAAGTTTTTTTAGCTAAGAATAAACTAAAAAAGTTACACAGTGTAGCTTTAACATGGCTAAACCAGCAACTAAAAAATCTGCTTTGTGTCCCACAGAAGAAAGAATTTAATACAGGTTTTAAAAATCCAATTTAGGTGAACTATCCCTTTAATAGTTCTAACATTCTTCCTCTGACAGGACTCATTTAGGCAAGAGATCAACTTTTGCCTGCACAGTGCACTGCACACCTCATTGTGCGTGCTCCTTATCATCATTAAATGTCAAACCAGGGGTGGGCTAAAATAGTTATGAAGTTGAGGGAACACAGATGGCATATTACAGTAACCGTAACAGATATGCTTATGTAAGTGCTTGGAGTGGAGAAAAACACTGCATTATATAGTGATTTATATCGTCGTTTGCTATGGCTTGATTTCTCTATATTCCAATAACAGGAAATAACAAACAAAAAACCTGAAGCACCAACATATTATCTTTACAACTATCTTATGAATATATAAATAAATGCAGTTATAATTGTTCCATCTAAAGGTGAAACACATCAAATGGATTTTACTATGTTACTTAGTATATACAGACACGCTATGCATTAATGTACAATTCTTTACATTGTTGAAGCATTCTTTCCTGTTTGGTTTGATTTTTCAAGTGCTCAGAAAGTAAAGCTTGCCTTACAACAATGCGTTCAACGGTTGCACATAACATTAAGCTGCTGCTTAAGAAGTTGTAACCATCTGTGGCATTGTCTACGAATGTTTGATGATGCCTCAGTAGGTTTATCATCTTCCGTTTTGCAAAATCGACCCTACATGCGAAAAGTGCGACAGTACACCTTTAAATACTGTCTCCAAATAAGCCCTAACTAACAGTCCTCCCAATGTTTCCTATAGTTGCAAAGTGTTTAACAGTAGCAGCATGACCTCAAGGCACAGGACGAATGTGCTGTCCACCAAATCCATTTCTAAACTACTTTAAAGCTGCTTCTCAGTCTATCTGATTGCCAGATTATATTCTTGTGCTTTCAGGAGGTTGGTGAGTGGGCTTGTAGAAGGTGTAATTGGGAAATCTTGATGCAAGAGGTTGTGCATGTCTACTTGATTCACAGTGTACTAGGGCGAAATCTCGTTCCCCTACAGAGTCTGGTAAAGTGGAGTTTACAAAGGGTGCAGAGACCCACTCAGAGTCCAGCAAGCATCCATTTTGGAAGTGTTGGATGATGACTCTTCAACTTCGCACACTATTTCCTCCTCACTGAGGCTGGAAACCTGAGTTGACCATGTCTTTGAAGCTCTCAGATTTGTAGTTACTTCTGGGCTACAGTTGGAAGCAGGAGTTCTGCTGCAGCTTGAATGGTGTTTGAGCACATGAAAATCTATCGCAAATATTACTGCTCTTATGCTGTATATATTAAGACAGAGTCAATGAGGTGTACTGTAGCAGTGCAAGAACTGGCTATGGAAGCATGAGCCTTTTATAGAGCTATAAAGCAGGACTGTGATGATGTGACTTTAAGCTACGTCTTCGTTGCCTTTGGAGGAAGAGCATTGAAGGTAAAGTTGCAGTGCCTCTCAGTCCTGCAGCAGCGTTTCTCTCCAGTTAAAGCTGTGATTGGGTCCGTGGGTGAGCGGCAGGATGGGCGGGTCCACAAGCTGCCAAACGCCTGTCTCACCCATCTCTTCACAAGCACAAAAGCCTAAGTAAGGTATCTGGGAGAGAGAAATGGAAAGGGGGAGAAAATCTAGATTTATATATATATATATATATATATATATATATATATATATATATATATATATATATATAAATAATGACATTAAAATATCAAAATAAATATGTAAATTGATGGGGTTGGGAGATTTTTCATGTTTTTGAATGACTCTCTTTTGCTCGCCAATGCAGCATTTATTTAGTCAAAAATACCGGAAAACAGTATACTGTAAAATAGTATTACAATTTATAATAACTATTTCTATATATTTTACAATGTAATGCATTCTTCAGTGTCATTCCAAGATGCTATTTTGGACAAGAAAACATTTCTTATTTATTATCAATGCTGAAAATGGTTGTGCTGCTTAAGATTTTTGATGGATAAACGACTTTGCTGAATAAAAGTATTAATTTCTTGCAACAAAAAAAATTATCAGTGACCTCCAGCTTTTAAACAATTATGTATGAATCTAAATATTTTTACATTTCTTATATTAAATATCATCTGTAATTTACATAAATACCTTTATACAAGAGTGCGTATATATTATATATATAATCGAAAAATCGAATATTTTAAAGAATGCAAGAGATCTGACCTTTCTGACCACTTGCACAAAGTCTTTAGAGTTCTGTGGGGTCAGACCCTGTATCTGCCTCGTACAAGCCTCAAGAGAGGAAGCATGGGCCACAATCAGCACTGTATTTCCTGTTAGACACCAGAACAACATGGTAAATATAAAACTTCTTAAAGCATAAGATATTTAGATCAATATAGATTCACACAAACAAAAAAGCAAAAGTAGCCGCACTCGACCTACCCAGATTATTGCACTCTGACAGAATTTCACGAGTCACTTGGAAGCTGCGACTGATGTAAGTTTCATAGGACTCAGACACAGCCAGTTTACTGATGGGTATATGAGGTCTGCAGGGGAACAAGACAACTTAATAATTCCATTCACTGCAGGAAGTTATTTATGAAATCAAAATGGAGCCATAAAACAATAAATAATGCTATCAAAAAGCAATATTACAATCAAAAAGTGTAGCAAAAAAGGATGGATAGTATAGTACATTGAATATCTGTACAACGTAATACCTGTACGTTGTATCCACACTAAGGTTAGCAGCTGCCAGGTCTGCAGGAGGGATCCAGGCGGGTAATGAGGTTCCCGACACCCATTTAGTCCACTCAAACAAACCCGGCTCAACTCTGATCTTAGTCTTGCCGTCCTTTTGAAGACCTGAGACATACAGTCCATAACAGCGAATGAGGCACATGGGAAGAATTGCTTTAGAAATGTAAATGGGCATAGCTAAAAAAAGTAGAAACCAATTCATGAAGAAACAAAAGAAAGCTGAAAGAGCGACGAAGGTGCTATTTTACCTCTGAGGATATTATGAGCTGTTTGCACACAGCGCAGAGATGGAGAACAGTATACAAAGTCTACCACTGAATTACTTTCTAGAAGAGCCTCCCCTGTGAAACAAATCACACAAACTCATGCTAGTGCGACAAAAATGGCACGTTTAATGCCATTGCTCTTAATGTGTATTTAACAGTGATGAGGGACTGACCAACTAGCCGGGCCTGCGTTGATCCGAACACAGTGATAGGGCAGTCCTTATCATAGTCCCTGTACCCCCCACTCCTCGCTGGGAGACTCGGCGGCATATTGAGGTTTGACCGCACATACCGACCTGCTCAATATACACAAACATAGACTAATGAGTACACATCCAGAAATTAAACAACATTTTGGCTAATAAATTTCCTTTTGGATATAGTAAATATTTGTCGATTTATAGCTGCTGAAACATTTTAGAGCTTAATATGACGGTTACATTTTAAAACTCGCTGAAATATAACCAGATTTTTCCTGCTTATGGGAACAACTACAGAGAACTGTTTTGGAAAATTGAAAATCAGACCTTTGGCATCAAAGCACTGAGTGATCCAGTGTTTCCCAAACACTACGTCCATTCTCTCACCATGGCGACACACAAACAACGTTCTCTTAGGCAACCGAGACTGATTGGGTCGTAGGATCTAAAACAAATCATTTTAAATAAAATGTTATAAATGAAAAAGCTTTCATATTCTGTATGTGATCATATGTGATCAGCTAAACACAAAAAAGAAGGAAAACGCCCAATCCCCGGGAATTATTATTAATAATAAAAGAAATTGATCAAATTTATAAAGGTATATCTTATATAGCAATAATACATTATATTGTACTGTAAAATTAAAAGATTGAGTATTTAATAATCATGATAAAAATATTATAACATATTGTATAACAATATATAAGTACTAAATAGAATTGTTATTAATCTTATTAATAACAATGATAATAATTATTATCATTTTTATTTAGTTTTTATTTTATTTTACAGAACAACAGTAAAATTACAATACAAACATTTATGGTCGTCTTAATTTCTTTGCTTTCAAACGTTAAACCGCTGAGCTTTTATTTTGCCGGAAAACCACAGGGAGACGTTTTCGCTTCTCTTTGTTGACAACATCAGATAAATGATTCTCATGACTTTGAACCCTGGCTAACATGCTCCGAGTGTCCCGCAGATGGCGCCGTGAGCTTGTGCAATGCTGTCAGAATGTGCATGAAATTAATTTATTTGAAACTTAACATTTTGCAGATAATTTAACAACTGTTTAAAGGGGTGATGACATGAAAAAACAAATTTGCCTTGATCATTTTGCATATAAGAGGTCTTTGTACTTCCCTTTTATAAAAGAAGCATTTATTTAAATCAATCTCCAACTGCGGCTCGTTGTGGATCCTCTGGGGCAAGGTGACGTCACCTAGCTCCAGTCGTTTGCATATGACCGCCTCCAGCGCTGTGTCCTGATTTCAATCATCATCATACAGTAAAAAGCACCACCCCCACCCCCCATTTTTTCTCAGATTTCTCAGAACTCATTTGTGTCATATTGGGTCATATAAATCTGTACAAATATGGAAAAATCACATCCCTGATAAGTGTTTTACCTGCATAGGCTGACATATGACGCTAAGACCGGAGGCATCCAATGGCATGGGGTCATCAAGGAGACGATCATCCAAGTGTGGGTCAAAAAAATCCCACCCATTGCACCTCTGATATTGGTTGGGGGGGTTCCATTGAGGAAAGAGAAAGACCTGAAAAAAGAAGATAATGAGATGGAGGTAAAGAGATGCAGATATTCGTTTAGAGCATACTGTCACCATTAGAGCTCGACACTAAACTTTTTATGTTTTTGAAAAAGTCTTTTATGCTCAGCAAGGCTGCATTTATTTGGCTAAAAAACAAATATATTATGAAATAGTATTACAATTTAAAATTACTGCTTTCTATTTGTATATATTTTAAAATGCAATTTATTCCTGTGATGACAAAAAGCAGAATTTTAGGGAGCCATTAATTCTTTCTAATGTCTTGCTCAAAAATTTCTTGTGATTATCATCATTAAGTTTTGTGGAAACTGTGAATTATGTTTCAGGATTATCAGATGAATATAAAGTTCAAAAGAACAGCATTTATTTGAAATATACATATTTTGTAACATTTTAAATGTCTTTACTGTCACATCAAATAAAAGCATCATTGCTGAACTGAAGTATTCACTTCTTTCATAATTTTCTTTTTTTTTACTGATCTCAAACTTTTGACCGGTAGTCTGCAATCAGCTTTAGTTACTTCATGATCCATCTTACCCATGAAAGACCCAAGTGTCACACTCGTCTGCCCTACTGACGTAATTTTCTGGCAGTAGCCCAGATAACCCTGTGCTCATCGAGGTCCCGTAGACCCAGCCCTCACTGGCAGTGGTCTGTTCTATAGATGACATGAAGATGAAGTCACTGGGCACCAGCTCCAGTTCATCATCATTCTGAGGCACATAAGGGTACATCACTCGCAGGGTCTTAAAACAAAAGAGACAGAAAGTTACAAATCCACCAAAGCCAAAAAAGTCAGTATGTGATAACATAATTAATCTTTCAACATTATAATTAAATATATCAGTGTTCAAAGTATTAACCTATATAGATACCAATTACATTGTACTATAAAGTGTATCCATCTAACTTAATTATATTTTAGACATTATTAATATAGTTGTACGGATACAGATGAATGTATTGATGATGGTATGTTTTATTTTCTATAGATGGCTTTCTGTAGCAAATATTTGGCATCAACAATGGTAAATTATATGCTAAATAATGGTCAATATTTTTAAAACAAAACATATTCTTTGGGATGTATTTAGCAAAAGAAACAATGGATGACAATCAATAGGTAGTCTACCTCATGATTGGCAAATCGGATGTCTCTTGAAAAGAGGACAGCTTGCCAATCACAGCACAGGGTTATGTCTACACCTTTGGCAAGTTTTTCTAAAGATGCATGATGAATGGTTTGGAAGTGGTAGGCCAGAGTTACGTGAAGCTGCTTCTTATGGGTCTCCACATGAACATCTGGAGAGAGAATGAACATTATTTTACATTGCAACCCCATTGGCAATGCAAATATATTATCATTTTTTTTCATGCCAGAAAAGAACACTAAAATTGAAATTGAAATAAGGAAGCAACAAAGAAAGAAAATCAAGATTATTGCTCCACAGTGTCATCATCGGTAGCAATAACAAATGAACACATTTAAACACACACACACACAGACCTGCTTTGGATGCCGCCTCAGTGGCAAAGTCTGCAGCAAAGCTCTTGATCACCTCAGCCACCTTCTCTTCCACAAAGAGGCCAATGAAGTTTGAGGATGAGTAAAACTCCAGGGGGAGAGGGGAAGGGAAGCGACCTTTCCACTGACCTACCACAGCCTGCAGAGCTTCACAGAGGGCATCTACCTTACCGTCTGCACACTACAGTGACAAAGAGAGAGATACAGTTCTACAATGATGTTGTCAATAACACTGAACATGTGCTACCTTTCAAAAGTTTAGAGTAAGTTTTTGGTTTGGAAAATAATTCATACTTTTATTCAGCAAGGACACATTAAGTTAATCAAAAGTGAAAGTAAAGACTTTTACACTGATTTGAAAAAAAAGGCTGTTCTTTTGAAATTTCTATCCAAATCAGCATATTTGAATGATTTCTGAAGGATGATATGACACAGAAGAATGAAGCGATGGAGTGAATGGAAGATAGAAAACAATTATTTATATTGTAATACTATTTCACAATATTGCTCTTTTTTGTATTTTTGATCAAATAAATGCAGCTTTGTTAAGCATAAAAGACTTCTGTAAAAAACAAAAAAAAAACTTGAACGGTATTGTATCTCATACTTGGTGGGGAAGATTATCAATAAACAATGACTTGAATTTGGGTCTGTTTGTCACACAAACCTGTTGTATCACTTCAAAGTATAGACTGAATATTGGACCACTTTAAATGGTACTTTTTATAATAATTCTTTTTTTCACAAAATATCTTGAAATATGAAAAAGAATATTGGTCTGGAATGTGAAGTAACTCTCTGTTATGCGATTTTAAACCATGTAGATGATGTTATTTTATAATTTCTAAGTTTGATGTGTAAAACAACATTTAAGAACAGCGCTGAGAAAGACGCATATATGGTTGGAAATGTTGATGAATTGCCCTGACCATGAAGAACTGGCAGAGGGTTATGTGAGGGAAGATGTTGTGGGCTTTGTTCTTTCCACATGAGATGCGACTCTGCTGCCAGAAGTTGGAGAGCTGGTTGAGGAGGGGACCGCTGGGTTTCAGGTACAGCACATACTCCCTGGGTAAAGGATCGTCCAGGAACGGGTCATCCACATGGGAAAACAACCTGTAGAATACAGACATTCATGACATGTTGGATATACTTTGTAAAGGCATTATGAATAACGTGAGCAGTAATTTCACTTTGGTTGGCATGTAAAGTAAGGACATGACTGGCTTAATTACATTTTTAAAGTTAGAACATATCAAACGGTCAAATATTTCTGACTCCTGGCAGAAGAGGGCAGCATAAACTATTATAGTGCAATGAAGTGCACATGAAGCTAAGTTCATGAGGACATGTGAACATCTGATTGTGTAATGTTTCTTTTCAGTGTGTGTGTGTGTGTTTCTGGGTGCATGTTAAAATGCAACATATTATAATTTCAAAGAGTGTCTGTGGATCAGCATGGTTCAACTGAAATGAATGACTGTCTAATCCGACATGGGTCACGGACGGTGCATGTGTGTGGGTGTGAACACTCACCAATCACAGGTGCTTGTACATTTCTGCCCAGTCGAAACTAGAGCTTTTAGCCTGTAACAGAAAGGACAGAGCGAGCGAGAGCGAGAGCGAGAGCGAGAGCGAGAGCGAGAGAGAGAGAGGAGAGAGAGAGAGAGAGAGAGAGAGAGAGAGAGAGAGGAGAGAGAGAGAGAGAGCTCAATTGCTGTACTGGTCACAAAATCAATGGCCTTCTTTCCGGAGGATGTTTATCAGTACATTAGCACTAAAGAGTTTTCTCAGAGATCAAAATTTGATATTACGGAGATGTTCCTATGTATCTGAAACGCATATCACACATTAAATCAAATGCAGGGCGCAGGCTAAACAAACTCCATAATAATTATATAGTCTAGACACCCCCTGTCCCCCAGAGCAACATTGGGAAAGATGGATTTATGAATATCAAGAGGTTTACTTATTGGATTAGTTTAAAGAGGGACATGTGAGTCAAAGCCACCTCAAACACATTAATTGAAGAAAAAAAAGAAAAAGAAAAAAACATCCATTGAGGCACAAAAGTCTACTCGCAAAATGCACTATTTCTAAGTCACCAATTAAATAAGCAAATGTTGCATTTATCATGTGACTATCGTTATACAAAATGTCCAATATGAGCACTGGTCTCAGACTTTTTAGACCCCACTACATAAACTTTGCATTACTGGTATATAGTACATAAAAAAGGCCATACCATTCAGTCCTACACACTATAATTTATAAAACGATTTATAAAACAATATTTAATATGCAGTTCCATAGATTAGTTCATTCTGATTGGTCATGTTTTTTGCATAAAGACCACAAAACTGCATAGGATGTACAGATGTTTCTTGTGGTTTCTTTGTTCTCACATAATAGAATTAATTTTCTTTTTTTCTTTCTTTTTAATTTATTTAGTTAGAGAGTTTCCTACGGACATCAACATCTACACTGCCATTCAAAGGTTAGGGGGGAAGTCTTTGAAGTCTTTTTATAAAATGCATGTTACTTGTATTACTTATACACTTGTGTTACTTATACACAATACTTGTATTCTGCAAATAACATGCATCAAAAGTGACAGTAAAGACTTTTACATTATAAAAAAAAAAATCCATTCCAAATAAATGCTGTTGTTTGGAAGATTCTATTCATGAAAAAAATATATCATGGTTTCTACCATGATTAGCAGCTCAACTGTTTTCACCAATGCTAATAATAATGAGAAATATTTCTTGACAACTAAATCAGCAAATTAAAATCATTTGTGAAGGGTCATGTGACACTGAAGACTGGACTAATGGTTGCTGAAAATTCAGCTTCGCAATCACAGAAATAATTACATTTTAAATAATATAAACAGTCATTTTAAATTGTAACAATATTTCATAATAGTAGTATTACAATAACTGCATTTTGATCAAAAACATGCAGCCTTGGTGAGCTTTAGCGACCTTTCTAAAACATTTAAAAATCTTACAGACACCAATGAATGGTATATATTCTTTAAAAAGTTATATGTCCTATGGATGAGACGTTAAACCGAGGTCCTGACTCTCTGTGGTCATTCAAAATCCCAGGATGTACTTCGAAAAAGAGTAGGGGTGTAACCCCGGCATCCTGGCCAAATTTGCCCCTTGGCCTCTGTCCATAATGGCCTCCTAATCATCCCTAAATACTGATTGGCTTAATCACCGTCTCTTCTCCACCAGTAAGCTGGTGTATGGTGGGTGTTCTGGCATAATATGGCTGCCGTCACATCATCCAGGTGGATGCTGCACATTGGTGGTGGTTGAGGAGATTCCTCCTTCCATTTAAAGCGCTTTGAGTACTCAGAAAACACACTATATAAATGTAACAAATTATTATTATTATTATTATATGAGTAAAGAGCAACCCCCTGAATTTATCAATGCATTGAACATCTCACAAATGCTCACTAAGTCTGACTAAATTATAGCATCTAAAAATCATAGTGGAAAATAATATCACTTGGTCTGTGGTTTGCAGAACTGTGATGAAAAAGAAAATGTGTGCTATCTTTCTCAGTTCATAAAACACTCGCCACAGCCTCCTCTTCTCTCTAGTTCTTTTTTATTCTCACGTTTTATCATACAGAACTAAAAGGTGTAATTAAAAGCAATCTGACACCTATGGTACAATAATTTAGGGTCACAGACCCACACGTTCATAGTTAGTGGAAGTGCATTATTGGTAGGGATAATTGCACATAATCTTCTCATGTGTAGGATGATATTATTTCCATGATATTATCTCACATCTATACTGTAAAACGACATATAATCCAATCTAAGGTCACGCTAAACTCACTATGTCATTTCCTCATGTGTCAGCTGACATCTCGAAGGCTTTTTTCCTGAGCCGATTAAATTATCTTCTAAATTTAATTAGTGTCTTTTTATAAAAGCTCTAAAAATCACACACTGACTAACTCTCAGGGGAAATGGGCTGTTGTGCACCGTGGATAGGTTTGAAACCTCAGTAAAACTGAAAATGCTGCTTCAGGTTTGAAGGAGAAAAAAAAACACACCAAAATGACTACAAGACAGCATAAAGGGACGTTCTGCTGGTCAACAACGAGCAATCAGTGAAAATATGAGTACTCTGAGATACATTTAATCTCATCCTACCATAGACATTTAATTTCCTCCAACTCAGGATGGATCACAAAAAGGTTTTCAGTGTCAGATTAATGAAGCAATACGAATGAACCAGAGCAACATTTCACTACAAGTGTACGTGCTTCCCTTACACCTCGCGAGAAAAAAACGACAAGACACAAGAACAGAGTAATGCGTCAGAGACGAGGGAAATTATGCAGATTATGCACATTTTTCAAAGTACAGGAAGCCTCTGGTAATCGACGCTCCACGATGCATATCTGACAATGTATCAGTGCATTATAAGCAAACAAAACAAATATTTATGTTCATTGCAGATACACCAAGGTGATTTATATTAATACATGTCCTCTCCTACCAGCAAAAAAGTAAGCATGGAGTAAAACTAAGAAAAAAAGTGATATCATTTTACCTTGATTTTTTAATATATTTTAAATGCATTTATTCCTGTGATGAATTTTCAGCAACCATTACTTCAGTGTCACATGACACTTCAGAAATCATTCAAATATGCTAAGTTGCTGCTAGAGAAACATTTCACATTATTATCAGCGTTAAAAACTTTGATGAAAGCTTTCTTTGATTAATAGTAGTAAGAAAAAAACAGCATTTATTTGAAACCGAAAACGTTTGTAATAATATAAATGCCATTACGGTCACATTTGAACATGTTTTACACACACAAGCATAAATATACTTGTTTAATTATTTGTTGGTTTGTTTATTTTATTTATTTGTTTGTCTCAGTTAAATTTGAAGATTCATGTAAAAGCCAATAGTGTTTTTTGTGTGGTAATCCAGTTCGCTGCCTATGCATAGCGCTCAATAACTCTATATTTAGTTGGCTTCCTAGAGAAAATGGTCATCATGCCAACTAACCCTCAGGGCCCAAAGCTACAATGCATGCTGGGATGGGGAAGCCCATGATGCACAGCCATATGTCTACAAATCCATAAACATGCAAGATGTATGCATTTAATACACTCACAAGCTCAACAAGTATGAAGAAATGCAAAACTATGTTCACACACACACACACACACACACACACCCGTGGGTTAATGACACTGAAACATGGTGAGAGGCATATTCAGACTTTCATACATGCATGATCAAGTTCAGATGCCTGTGCAGTCTCGCATGCACAAATTTTTCATTTGTGGAGAGCTATTCTGCCATGAATGTAAATAAAATAAAGATTGTTCCTTAAAACACACAAAAAAAGGTTCCAGAACTTGCTTTACTGTTAATACAAAAGGTATGTTGTACAAAATATGAGTACAAAAGTTGGTGTCAATATACAAGGTGTTGATTGTTGCAGCAAAAACCCCATCCAACTGCAAAAGCACCACAAGTAAACTATCAACCATCTGGTTTGTTATGAAGTTTTCCTAAACCGCTCAAGGTTGGCCTGAAGTTTAAGACTATACTAATATAAACCTGCATTAATCAAAGAGATTTGCATAGGTTATTAAGAAGCATTTGAACGAACTCCACGGTAGCACGTTCAAGACTTCATCACACCCCAACCTAACACTCTACCCACATGCTCAAACTTTCATCACATATACATCCACAAAAACACACAAACACAAGCGATGCCACACGCAAGAAACAAAAGTGAGGCCACACACACGTATCAGCTCTTATATAGACCTATGCTAAACAGCACAGATATTTATTCTACCTAATGCACATTTGAAATCGGAACTGAAAATCATTGTGCATCCGGGATCACTCACACTCACGATTATCCATCAGCCTATATGCGTGTGTGTGTGTGTGTATTGTGTATTGTGTTACAGGCCATCTCCTCCTCCCTTCCCCTCTGGTCAGTGCTCCAGGCAGGAACTTAATGATTTATTTATAACCTGTATTTCCTGTGCAGCATTTAAGAGGGATGAAAAGGCTGGTCCAGGATTACATTTGACTGGGTGTGCTTTTGTGTGTGGGTGACTATTCATGTACACACAAAAAAAGACACAATTATCTTTTTCTTTTTTTCTGCCTGTTATTAATCAGCCCTTGTAACATTTTCTTGAGAGGGGGAGTACAAATGTGTAACATATGCATAAAGAATAGTGTCTAACTCAGTGCATATTTTCACCATCATTCTCGCTGCTTTGGCCGAATCTCCAAACTCTATGGGGAAACAGTCACTTCCTGTTTACAGAGGAGTAAGTTAGCATGTATTCCCCATTCAGTACAACACAGTGCAACACCCACCCACACATTCACACACGCAAACGCACATATAGAGATATAAAAGGGTGTCCTCACTCTAAAAAATGCTGGGTTGTTTTAACCCAACTTTGGGTCAAATATGGACAAACCCAAACGTTGAGTTTAAAATATAAAAAGTAAAATTCTAACCCAGTCGCTCGGTTTGTCCATATTTTACCCAAAGTTGGGTTGAAACTACCCAGCAGTTTTTAGAGTGCTAAAAGGGTGTCCGCAGTGCAGATATAGCTCATAAAGACTCAATGATATTAATAATGAGGGGATTTCATCAGGCAATGAAGCCCGATTCAGTTCCTGCACACTTTTCTCCGACAATTTTATTACACAAAACAGTTTTGTATGTGTTGCTAAGCATGTTTTTTTTTTTGTTGAGGAACAATCCACATGTAAACAATCCACTGTAAATAAAGTCAGAAGTATAGAGTAATCTAAAATGTGGTATCAACTTAATTAAAGGAGTAGTTCACTTTTAAAAAAACGTTTGCTGATAATTTACTCACCCCCATGTCATCCAAGATTTCCACGTCTTTCTTTCTTCAGTCGAAAAGAAATTAAGGTTTTTGATGAAAACATTCCAGGATTTTCTCCATATAATGGACTATATTGGGAGCCAAACGGTTCAAGGTCCAAATGACAGTTTCAGTGCAGCTTCAAATGGCTTTAAACGACTCCAAACGATGAATAAGGGTCTTATCTAGGACCCTTCGAGTCATGACTCGAAAAAAGATTTGTTAATTTTGATGAACGAGTTCGAACAGGAGAGTCACGAACGCTCATCACAGAACAGAGCAAGGCGAGCATTTATGCTTCTAAAACTTAAACTTTGTTATTTATTTTTTAAATGACCGATCGTTTCGCTAGATAAGACCCTTATTCATCGTCTGATATCGTTTAAAGCCCTTTGAAGCTGCACTGAAACTGTCTTTTGGACCTTGAACCGTTTGGTTCCCAATGAAGTCCATTATATGGAGAAAATCCTGGAATGTTTTCATCAAAAACCTTAATTTCTTTTCGACTGAAGAAAGAAAGACGTGGACATCTTGGATGACATGGGGGTGAGTAAATTATCAGCAAAAGTTTTTTTTTAAAGGGAACTACTCCTTTAAAGTATGTCTGTGTAAAGTAAAGTCTGTGCTTTCGGAAAACACAATACAAGTAGTTCTATAAACACAAAACTAATAAATAAAAAATAAGCTTGCATTTTCAATTAAGCTGAGTATTAACATTACATAATAGTGATTCCTAGCTTGTCTAACTTGTTTCAGAGTTACTTCTATACACCAAAAGATATACTCACTGAAATGACAGAAGCTTCGCAGAAGAAAACACTAATCACATGTGACTTGAAATATAACTTTTACAATAAGCTATAATCAAAAACGCCATGTAAAACTAAAACATCAATGCTTTGATCAATATCAGTGAGCATGCTCAGAAGCCTGTTTGAAATTTAAAATTGCAAGTTCATCCTGTTGAACTTTTTTTAGTCCTCATACTAAATGGCCTAAAAACTGACTTAATTTCAAGTAAATGTCAACGTTTTCTACATTCGACAGTTCAAATAGAGTTTGTCAGACAAAAAAGAAGTTGAATTTTTTCATAGTGTTTTTGGAGACCAAAAACGTCTTTCTCAATCGCAAATTTTCCATTGAGGTAAAACTTGCACATATCACATACATCAGTGAGGGTTAGTTATCATTTCGATTTAAACCATGTATTGGAGTTCGTAATAAGTAGCAACTCCACTTGCCATGACCTATTTGGTGTTTAACCGGTGTTCATTTTGGATCTTATCATAACACCATATCTTTCTCTTTCATTCTTTTTATTGCTCCTCCATCCCATATGGAGAAAATGAGAGGAAAGAATAACAAATACAGTGTGTGATGTCTCTGATTGTTCTGCTCTCTCTCTCTCTGTCTCTGTGTGCACATATCCTCATGCACAATTGTTATCCTCTGACAATAAGCCCTTCTCCCTCTGTAAGTAACAGGACTGGCTGGCCGTGAAGATCTTTTCACGCTCATCTCGTGTTCGCCTAGTTAACAGCTTATTATGTTGAAACTACAGGGAAGACACTCGCAGCTTTTGTGAGCATGTTCTCGCTTGGTTAGGGTGCATGAGACCAGGCAGATGGTGACACTGTTTATCTAGATAGAGACGGCAAGGACCAGCAGGGCATTAAAGAGAGGGGGGAAACAAATGGAACTTATTCATGTAACAAGCAATATTAAAGAGAGAACTGAAAACAGCTTCTTTTATCTGTGAATTTCTGTACAAGCAAGCAAATACAATTCATGTAAGCAACTGTAGTTAAGCTAAACACTCTTTGAGATAAAGATTGTGTCTGCGGTGTTTAGGTGTGACCATGGGTTTGAACATGCGTGCATGACTAAAACATGATTCATTGTGACTGAACAATTAACAACAATTTCTGCCATTTAGAAATGTCACAATAGACAGAAAGAGACGTATGAAGGTCTAGATGGCAAAGGCATTATCAGAATCACACTCATGCTTCTTCCATTACTGCTCATCATTTGGAAACTTTGAGCTTGATTCTGTAGCGTCTCGTGTTCTCAGATTCACTGTTCAGTTTGGTTCAAATATAATCAGAACAAGGGTTTTTACCAGAAGAGTTGAAACGCTAAATGCAAAGAATTGTGTTTTTTTTAAAGTTCTTGTGTGTTGTGTGAAGGAAGTGTACCAACACACGGAACGTTGACAAATAGATGGCTAAATGGACTGTGGTAACACAAAGCAAATACTGTGGTACCTTCATTCAGTGACCTAAAATGTATCAAAGTATCATGGTATTCCCATTTGATACCATCACCGACTCTACCATAGAACTTACACGGTTTTTGTATTGTACCCCTTACAAAAAAGTACTATGCATTATACTGAAAAAGATGTTGTAACTTCTACAGAAAAAAATATAAAAAACATTTAAATCCTACAATGAAAATGCGTTAATTTGTTACCTTAACATATACAGTGAAAAAAAAAATTTCCCGAAAAAAAGCTATAAATTACCATATACATTACAGGGGAAAAGTAAAAGGATATTCCCAGAAGTCCCAGGATTATATGATTATATTTCATTAAAATAGTTTTGTTTCTTCTTATTTTTGTTATCAGTTTTGCATAGTGTTTTTTTTTTTTTTACATTGTTACATTTCTGGTTATTTTGTTAATATTTAATGCATTATTTTATTGTCGTGTGTGACAGTGATGGTGTTTTGTCTTTGTGTTCATGACCCTATGTAGATTATTGTCCAAGCCCATTTGTGATTCATCATGTGTCATCCTATTTCACCATCTGTGCTATAATAATGGTTATTACATTTTAAGGTAACAGGCAAATTTTGGCATTTCAGGTATAGTAACATTATATCAATTAATGAAATATAAAGCCTCATTGTTGTGTGTAAGTGTGACATATGGTACTACAGAGAGAAGCACAGAAGGCTTTAAAAGCTACAGTACATTTTGTCCCAAACATTTTAGATTATTCATTATGATTTATTCATTTCTGCTCTATGATTTATTCAGCATTAGTTTATTCATAGCCAGAGGAGACATTAGAAAAGAAACATCAGAGAACGGTAAAATTTAAACCCTTCTATTTATGCATTTCTAAACAAATCTCACGCCATTAGACGATTAGACGAGTTTCCACCAAAATGCCAGTTACTTCAAAAATATTGGTCACTTAAGAAGTAAAAAAAAAGATAAACAACAGAAATATTGTGAAATCCAAAATAAATTTTTCAATACCAATAATATCGGTAACATTTTACAACAAGGGTCCATTTGTTAACATGAACTAACACTAAAAAATAAAGCCTTTATTAATCTCAGTTGATGCAGATTTCTACATTTACTAATACATTATTAAAATTGTATCTGTTAATAACATTGAACTAACAATAAATCCTGTAACAAACGTATTACTCACTGTTGATATTATAGTTATTTGGTATTGCAAAGTGTTACCATAATATCTGTAGCAATTTAGCAACTGTGGTATATTGATAGAAACTACAGTTAGCATAAATGTAAAGGGCAATTTAACTTCACATTATTAATTTTAATTGCAGAATAAATGTGAGGACAAAATATCAAAGCAATACAGAGATGCATTTGTGTCTGTTTGTTCTCTTTCAGCACGCTCACCTGACTTCACACACAGCTCAGTGTTCGGTTGGCCTCATATTTACTGACTACAAAGAAGGTTCATTTGCATGTGCCACTCGCTCTTGATTCAGTTTCTGTGAACTCTTGCCATGGTATTTCAGATTATGCACATTTGTCTATGCATGATGTACCTCACTATATCTGAAGTTTTGAGCGTGCATGTGTCTTTCCACCCCCACGTCTCTGTCTCAGCACATATGGGTTCCTTTATGTCCCAGCAGCCACGGCGCTCTCTAAAGGTCACAAACCACTTCCTGAAATGGGGCACTTCCTCTTAGCGGACAGACTTTGCACTGTGAGTTTACAAGGAGTCTGCAAGCGTAGGAGTACTGTTCATAAACATGAAATTTTCATTTCAAAGACATATGTGACTTCCTTTAAATTTTAAATAACGAAGTTACTTCAATTTAAATGAATTAAAAGCTCTATTACAGGTAAAAGGAGGTCTATTTAATTAAATCAATAACAAAGTTACTAAGTAAACTTGGTAACCCCGAAAAACCGAAAAAAGAGTTCTGGAGCTGTGATTTCATGGCCAGGTAAAAAGGTGAGAGACTGAGAAAAACACACAGTAGAAGACAATTTCACCAGGAAAAAATATTATTTCTCAGAGGTTGCTCTTTTATAACTCATGAGACTTAATGGAGTTCTGAGTTCTGATTCTTTTAAGCAACAATTTGTCTCAGACGTTTCTCCCCCAAAGAAACTAAGAAGTAAACATAGAAAACAGAGATATATACACTATTATTTAATTGTTTGGGGTCGATAAGATGTTTTTGAAATCTCTTATACTCCCACCAAGGCTGCATTTATTTAATATTAAACAAGAAAAAAACTATAATCTACTGTATATATTTATGAATTTTCAGCAGCCATTACTCCAGTCTTCAGTGTCAAATGATTCTTCAGAAATCAATCTAGCATGCTGATGTGGTGCTCAAGAAACATTTCTTATGATTAACAATGTTTGAAATCAGTGTGTGTGTGTGTGTGTGTGTGTGTGTGTGTGTGTGTGTGTGTGTGCGCGCGCGTGTATTCTAACTTAGCTGTGATGTTCCTCATTTGTAAGTTGCTTTTGAAACAAGCGAGAAGCATTAAATCGTTAAATGTAAACGCAAGGCTGATAAGCACAATGATTTGAGAAAAAGTTTCCATTTGCTCTTCATTTAATCTCACCTCTGTAAAGAGGAACTACATAAAAGAAAGTGATTTTTCCATTCTATGGTTGAGCGCTAATTTAATTGCATTTAAAAAGTTTGTGCAATTACAAACATCTTCATTCAGTTTTAGAAGACATGAATACTTCGCATCAATGCTGAACAGACTTCAAGGCATTCATTCTATTTTTTTTTAAAGCTGAAATGAGCTTATTACATTAACATTAAAACTTATTTATTTTTTAGATATCCAACTGTCCAATTGTTTGCAATTATTTTGTGGGACAGTAAAGGGGTTGACTGGTTTCTGTTGAGCTCAAGGCAAGCCAGATACTGCACTGTCATGGCCTTCCTACTTCCCATTTTTTCTCTGAGAGAAGCTCATCATGTGATGACTCCACACACACAAAGCAGAGGCTTTGTTGTCTTTAGGAGTCATAGATTATTACTGAATATCTGAGAATGGCCAAATATTATCATGGACTGTACTATTATAATGAAGAATAGGCAACTATGTAGAGTTGCTGAAAAGGTGATATTCATTAGGGGTTCCACAGGAGTCAACACAACAGAATGCAAAAATGAGAACATATACAAAATCTAAGCACCCTACAGGTGATGAACCAGAAAATATGACTCATGTACAAAAATGTGCACACCAACACATGGCTGAACCCAGAACACATAAACATCCTTACAAAGCATATGAGTACATGTTTCTCAACCCAAACTCATTAAATGTATCCAACTTTGTATGTGTAATGTATGTGTGCACCGGGGTAAAAAGGGCGGCTGAATTAATCAAACAGAAACTTTTTGAACATTACTAAACATTTTAATGAACGAACAAATGCAGAGTTATGCAGTGCTGTTGTTGGCTGCAACAACAGCAATAATGTGAAGAAATTTCTGGAAAGTAAAAGAATGTCCGCATACGGCGCCGCATGCCTAGTATTTTATGCCAACGACTGTCAAGAGAAAACGAGTATTGCTTGCAGTAACTTAAGTTAAAATACTCCCCATAAAAGGTATATGTGTGCTCTTAAATGATTTGAGGACAAACTTCATCCTGATCATATGTTGGATATGAACGACCATTTATTTTCAGTGCAGCTAACTTCATGTTATCTACGCACTCATTCAACTTTGACAGGTGAGGCACTGAGAAAAGATGGTCATTGCGACACTGTAAAGTGAGCTTTTGAAAAGCATTTTCATAGGTTTAACGTTACATTATCAGCTTGTAAAATACGCTAATCTGAAAAAACGGAGATCGGAAATGATGATTCAAGAATTGGACTCATTTGGTTCTTGAGTTCAACTCCCAGACTCAAAGTTTGGTTGCAATTGGTCGCATTCTTCACCAGCTGAGTATCGTCAGATTCATACAGGTTTGGAATAACAAAGGTGGGTAAACAAAGAACTCACTGAATTTTTATTTTTTGGTGAAATATCCCTTTAAACATGATTTTCTTTATCGTCAGCATCACCAATATTTAATACCACCATTTATGAAAGCCTATGCTGTGTTCTTTGAACTGAGTGATTCCACCTCAAGACAGACTCGCACTCTCCTTTTAAAACTCATTGCATGAGTATTCTCCTCTTGCCTTTCTCTAGCGGAAAATGTTTGCAACTCCTGCATCATCGGCGAAACTGGAAAGAGTCCCTAAGCAGCTGGGACACAGAAACATCAGTGTTTCCACTCAATGTATGAAAGCTTCCCACTCAAACTGACCTTAAAACACACACGGAAACCTCCAAAAAAGAGCAAAGTTTCAAAACTTGTACACATCTGGTTATAACACAGTTGAGTCAACAGACACTAAAGTGGTTTTAACCACTATAGGCGAGATACAAATCTGGATGCCTTTACACAGGAAAATGTGTATTTCTGACTTCACAGAATTTAAATTGCGGTTTAAGGGGCAAAAAAATACAGTGGGCTCCAAATGTTTGAAATTGCTGAAAAAATAAACTTTTTTGAAAACAAAAAGAAAACTGTACAATGTTTTAACATTTTAAACATTTTAACAAAGAAAATGTTATTTAAGGAATATAAATAATATTTAACAGATACACAAATATTAAAGGGATAGTTCACCCAAAAATGAAAATTAGAATATATTTTAAAGAATATGCATGGGTAATCAAAAGAGGTGATGACTCCATTGACTTACTATACTATGGGAGTCAGTGGGGCCACATCAACTGTTTGGGTACAGACATTCTTCAAAATATCTTTTTGTTTCAGCAGAAGAAAGAAAATAAAAAATACCTAAGCTGATAATTATTTTATTGTTATGGCCAATAATCTATAAATATTAAGATTATATACTATTTTGTCAAATAAAAAAATGCTGTATTTGTATATGCATAATTAGGGGGGTAACAATATATCGCAATACAAAAATGCAACAATATGTCGTGGATAGTGGCAATTTGTATTGTGTATAATTCATCCAAAATAAAATTTCTGTGAAACAATTCAAGTTCTAAGAGGTTTAGTGTCAGTGCTACATTAAACTACTATATATAATGTTTTAATATAATAGTATATATAGATATAAACTTTATAATAATGCAATGGGGGAATATTTATGGCTTCTGATAATGCCAAATGTCTTATGTTACCAGTAAATAGTAGCACCCATTATTTTAAATATAGTCAGTGACAGAGTGCAATATTCATCTAAAATAATGCTATATTTAGCTTCAGAATCATGAATATTTTTTATTCTGGTGTCACCCTTATCCTGTGCATTGGGTTACCAGCACCAATTTCAATTCACTTAAACCCATAATGTAATAGCAAAACATTTTTTGTTAACCTTTTACAATATGTCTTGGAGGATCGCAATAATATCGTATCTGAGTTAATTATTGTGATACGCACGCGCGCGCCCCTGCTGTGGTGTGTGTGTGTGTGTGGTGGTGTGTGTGTGTGTGGTTGTTGTGTGTGTGAATATTACTTCTCTAACTGCTATAAAGAGGGTGATAAGTAAGTTATCTTATTTTGTCTATGGGGTTTGACATATTATAATACACATGAAACCTGGTCACTAAGAGACTCTAGCCCAGAACAGATATTGAAACAAACAGCTAGTGCTTGCCAAACAATGCTTAACCAAAGGCCCTTAAAGTAGTAAACTTCAAAAAACATACTTGCAGTATGGCAGATTCATATTATGTAAAATGCAAAATAATGTCTAAATCTCAGATTAAACATGATGGAAAAACAAAACTAAACTTATTTAGATTAAACAAATTCAACAAAGGTAATGTAACAGCCACTGAAAAAAAGAATTATGCAAAAATTTTAAACAGCTATTCGTTGAAACATTTCACTTATTTCTCCACTGAAAACAAGTTCATCTCAATGACAATTCCAGCTACTTGTGTCCAGCAAGACTGATAGAGACTTCTGGCATGTGTAGCCATGTTTAGGCTATTACGTATCAGAACAGGGAAAGTCTCATGCAAATGTAACATTTCTGACTTTTCATTATGTCCTTTAAAGGCCCTTCAATGCTGAAACTGTTGTAATAGGTTATATATTGGGCCTAACCAAAATAAGCAGTTCCTGTTGACTAATGTCTGAGTTCTGTTCAGAGACAAACTCAGTAACCATTCGATCACTAGCTTAAGTAGATTACCATTGTTAATACAGTAACACTTTACAATAAGGTTTCATTAGTTAACTACTTTAGTTCACATCAACTAATGAACAAGAACTACAGCATTTATTAATCTTAGTTCATTTTATTTTCAACATTTACTAATACATTATGCAAATACATTGTATTTGTTAACTTTGTTAATGTTAGTTAATAAAAATCCAGCATGTTCATGTTAGTTCACAGTGCGTTAACTAAAGATTAATTAATACTGTAACAAATGTAGCCTATTGCTCATTGTAGTTAATACACCATATTGTAAATGTTACCGTTAATACTAACTGGTATTTCTTGAGTACGTGGGTTCAATTACATGGGTTGAATTAAGTATGAAAAGTGAGAGGCAGGAAAAAAACACTAAGTCATGAATATCATATTTATAGTTAAATAAAATTTATTTTTATATTACAACCTAATTTTGTCCTATTCTTCAAATCTAAACCCTCACATGGTATGGCAGCTGATGTATAAAAATTTAAAAAGTACAATTACTGACATAAACAGATTGTTTTTAAAAAAAAAACTGAGCTATAAAATTTCAATTTTTTATTGATGGTGAAATCATTTCCTAATCGCATTAAAATCTTTACAAATTTTTACTGTAAAAAACTGGATCATTAATTTGAATGTCACACCAAATGAGGACATGTCAAAATAAGGCAATTTATTACAAACACGATATGCAAAAACAATAATTATATTGTTCGGTCAATGCATATGTAAGGGAGAATGTTGATTCAAGTAATATTGTATATTGTGTGGCAAAATTACAGGTCTGTACACCTACACATAAAAAAAAAATCAAATACAAACATGTAAAATTATATATACACTCTCCCATACTGATATACATAAGCATATGAAAACATCAGTTCAAGTCAAATACGTTATTTTGGGAATGAATGGTTTGAATTTATTTACTTTCTCGTTCTCCACTTGAGGACATGGTCAATTTCTTCCCATGTATCCAAACACAATCTATGGTGTGAATTTTATCTTCTATGGTGTGACCATAGAAGGTTAGAAATCTACCATACCACTACTTCTGATGTCAGAAAATGATATTTGGCCAAAAATTCTTTTGTCAAGGCCTCAAGGACGATGACCAGATTAATCCACCGACCGCGTACATTCATGAAAAAGATCAGTGTCGTTATCAACACAGGCACAAAGCCTTGATATGCTGAAAACAAAGACTGGATCAAATTCATCCACAACATT
This sequence comes from Chrosomus eos, assembly GCA_036326025.1. Taxonomy (NCBI): domain Eukaryota; kingdom Metazoa; phylum Chordata; class Actinopteri; order Cypriniformes; family Leuciscidae; genus Chrosomus; species Chrosomus eos. Next base: position 38,217,908 of record CM070820.1, on the reverse strand, counting down.
CAATAAAGACATCTTGCTCCATTCACCTTTGTTTGCTCTGCCTGGATTAAACATGAAAGGAATCATTTGGCCTGTATATCCCAATCTAGTCACAAACCGTAATAACACGCAGAGGCAAGGAGGATTCCAAACAGATTATAAAAAAACTGCAGGATTAAGCCCAAGCGAAAAGTAAAGACATGAAAATGAGTAAGCGACAGAGAGAGAACGGGAGAGAACAGGAGAGTGAATGTGTCTGGCTAAAAGAAGCAGAGGCGAACTGTAATTTTGATGAATGAGAATCTAATTCCTCACTGACAGCAATCTAATGCAGCCTTCATGGTTGGTTGGAGATACCTTACTCCAACCGTCCTCCTCAGAATAGAATGATGATGGAAAGGACGGATGTTAAGATTGGGCAACTTCATCTAAATCAAGAAACTCGCTGCATCAAAAAGTGTTATGGTGCCACATATGGTATGACATCACTTTTTTTGTACAGATCTGAATTTCATTAATTGTATTGATCTCAATCAGAATTCCTTTTTATTTATTTTTTATCATCCCTGGAACCAAAATGACATTCTTACGCCAACAACATACTCAAACACCTGTCTCTGAAAGGGTTTCCTATTCAACGGTACTATGAATCAACATGAACAGCACAACGAGCGAGGTCCAATTTCCAAAATAATTACTCAATAGGAAATATATATGTATCAGTCAGAGTGGTTACTGAATTCATTTAATTCATTTACACTTTTTAAAGGTTCATTCAGTAAGCGTTTAGGTGTCTCATTGTTGAGAAATTGCGCATTGATATAAAAGTAAAGAAAAAAAATTGTTACTATTGGTAATGATAACTGAATTCCATGACTACTGGTCATGTGATTTAAGGCCGGCACATTACGCTCCACGTAATAAACATAGTATGTACTAGCTGTCTTTTTGTAGAAAACTAATAGGCTTAGGTCTTGTCCATACTAATACGGTTTCGTTTGAAAACGCATCTTTTCCTCTCCGGTTTGGCCTTCCGTCCACACTGAGACGCCGTTTTTATTAACAAAAACGAAGCTTTTTGAAAACGCTCTCCAAAGTGGATAAATTTGAAAATACTGTTTTCACGTTGTAGTCAAAATGGAGGTATTTAAAAACGATGACGTAAGTTTAGTCATGTGACGCATATTGTACCAATAGATATTCATGTTTATACCGGTATTGTGACTGTTATGTGCTATTCACGTTCACACTGTTGCTAAAATATGCTATTTTGCACACTCTTCATCACAGTCCTGCAAAGATGACAGACAATTATTTTTTGGTCTTGTATCGTGAGCTTTTTTTTTTAGGTTTTACGCATGCGCAGTAAGGTGAATTTAGCGTTTTCAGATGTTTTCCAAACGTTTCTCATCCACACTGAAACGTTGGAAAACGTCTGAAAAAGATAGTGTGGACAGAGAGCGTTTTTAAACGAAAAAACAGTTTTCAAATGTATCCAAATTAATGTAGACATTAGCCTTAAAGGGATAGTTCACCCAAAAATGAAAATTCTGTCAATAATTACTCACCCTCATGTCGTTCCAACCCCGCAAGACTTTCGTTCATCTTCGGAACACAAATTAAGATATTTATGATTAAATCTGAGAGCTGGATCACTCCTCCAGGCTTCTAAGGGATTGAAACTTGACAGCCCAGAAAAGTTATTAAAGAAATCGTTAAAATAGTTTGTTTATGATGGATGGATGGATGGATGGATGGATGGATGGATGGATGGATGGATGGATGGATGGATGGATGGATGGATGGATGGATGGATGGATGGATGGATGGATGGATGGATGGATGGATGGATGGATGGATGGATGGATGGATGGATGGATGGATGGATGGATGGATGGATGGATGGATGTTTTTGAGCTTCAATCTGTTGGTTGCAATCCACTGCCATTATAAGACTTGGAAGAGCCTAGATATTTTTTTATTACTCCGTGAGTTGTCCGTGAGTAAATCATGGGCTAATTTTCATTTGAAAGTGAACTACTCCTTTAAATGTTAATTTCAACATTTATTAGTGCTGTCAAATCCATTAATAGCATCTAAAATAAAAGTTTTTGTTTACATATGAAGAGTTCAGATGCAAAGCCTCTAAATGCCATCTGAAATTTTCTTCTAAAATGATCATTTTTATCAAGCTTGTATATTTAAATTCAGTAATTTCAGTTAAATGACAATTAATGGGTAATTTTTCTTGTCATTTATGTGAAATTATTGAACTTAAATATACGAGCTTGATAAAAATTATAATTTTAGAAGAAAGTTTCAGATGGCATTTAAAGGCTTTTGCATCTGAACTCTTCATATATATGTGTGTGTATATTATTATATTTATATAGTGTGTGTGCGTGTGTGTGTGTGTGTGTGTGTGTGTGTGTGTGTGTGTGTGTGTGTGTGTGTGTGTGTGTGTGTGTGTGTGTGTGTGTGTGTGTGTGATATATATTATGTAAACAAAAACTTTTATGTTAGATGCGATTAATCGTGATTAATCGATTTGACAGCACAAAATTGTGTCGGCCACATTTAGTGGTTCTGAGCTAACATGAACTGACAATGAACAGCTTTTTTTTATTAACTAACGTTAACAAAGATGAATAAGTAACAAATTAATTGCTCATTGTTGGTAAATTTTAATAGGCTAAATTGATTATCGTTACATAAAGCACGACCAATAAATATGTTAAGTTTTGTTTGTTTTGAAATTGTATATAAACAGTTGGTAGCCTATGCATTTTTTATAAAAGGTTTGTGAAAAGTAATTTAAAGTCTGGGGGGGGGGGGGAGAACTGAATTACATTTATTTCGGATTATAATAACTGTTATTATAACTGTTATTTTGGGACAGTGAAGAATCATTCATGGAATCGGAAACTTTAGATTCCTGACATATAGCCTATCTTCAAATATAGGCTATACATACATGTTCAAGCACCATGATGCCATTAAAAAAAAAAGAACATTCGTCAGACAGTTATGCGCTGACACAACGCCAATAGGACGGACAGGAGGTGATCTGACCTCCCAGCGGTGCCAACCTCATCCGCTCGAGGAACATGTCCCGTCCGGACAGATGCAGCCCAGACCACGTATGACGAGTTTCAAAGAAAACTGCTTAATGAGGCAACAGGAAAACAACTTTATAACCGATCGAGCCTATTCGCCACTTCGTCATATTAATCAATAACACAACCAGACAGACGCCATTACAAATGCAACTTGCACTACAAATGTTATATATCTGCCATGTTTCTGTATTTCCAAAGGGGTTTTGTAGCGTTCTTACACATGTGTTTGCGTTCTTAACGTTTACAGCTGTGACTGCAGCTGCATGGTGCTAAAGATCTGGGAGAGATTAAACTCTAGTAGCCTACTTACGCCCTGGTTTTTGGGAAGCCCATTGACAGCAATACATCCAGACTATTTCCATGTTTGACAGTTCCTGGCCGGTTCTGCCGCTGCATCCGTGGAGCGACTTTGGCATATAGGTCCTCTTTTGCTGCCATGGTTCAGCTTTCCATTTGGTTTCAGAACAGCGAATTGCTTACTTTTGATGCGTCCAAATGGACGGACACGACACACATTTAAAACATCGAATCAAGCGCTACAGTATCTTCAGTAAAGGCTGGTTCAAAAACGCTCCATTATTCCCCACAGTCGGGCAGACAGAAGTCTTGGCGGACGCGCTACAATGTTTCTAAACACAAAATGATTCGAGCTTCCTGCTGGAGCGCTCATGTCATTACAGTTTGAGTATTGGGGTCATCAGTCGGAAGTCAATCTCATTTGCTCCGCGAATCGACAACCATCGCTGTCTGCCACGGGAAGAAATATAATTCGACGGAGTCTATCGTGGCTCGACGTAGAGTTAGAAATGTTGTATAAATGCGCGTCGCAAGCGAAATCTATCAGTACTTGTTACATCGGGTTCCTTCTACATGACTTATTTATGAATGGGGCTTGAGTGAAAGCGGAAGCAGCCTATCAGCAGACGGGGCCCACCCGGCCCCGCCCCCTTCATCCTTAAAGTCGCAGTTTTCAAAGGTGACGTTGAGCAGATCAGAAGCGCTCAGCGCAGTTCATTGAGAAGCATCATCGTCATTGACGTTCTCACATTCAGCCGAACGTTCTTATGTAACTGTGCGCAGGTAGAACGCATCATGTGGAAAATACTTATATTTTGTAAAACATTAAGGGTCGTATATAGTCAGAACAGAGAAAGAAGTATCTTGAAAAATCATCCGTTCAGAAACCAGTGAATGAACTGTAAGCAAAGCTGGCTTGTGCAAAGAATGTATTTTGTTAAATCTTGAATTGCATGAAAGAAAGAAAAAAACAATGAAAATCATTTTATTATATTTATGTTACAGACATGATGTTGAATCTCATAGATACATGCCAATAGCAAATCAATTTCGACAGTTTTTCCGAAGCTGTGCAGATTGTGGTCCCATACTGCCTCCTAGTGGTCATATTCAAAACATTTTAGATCTCATCAGGTTATTTAGCCTGGCTCCGCCCTCCTACGCACTTCCGCTCAATTTCATTTTCCTTCAGTACTCCGTCTGGGACTGTGCCGTAGACTTCGGTTTCCAGAATTTTTTGTAGGACCAATCAGCGAACAGAGGGAGTGGCTGAGAACGATGACGTTGATGTCGACTCGTGCGTTATTTTGAGTTGTAGTTCAAAATAAGAAAGATGCGAGCGAAGCCATTCGGTCCGTTGTGGCAAAGCTGCCGAATATCAAGAAGTTAAAGCCGGAGCAAGAACAATCTTTGCTTAGTTTTGTGTTTATGGCCATCCTCCCACGGGGTTCGGGAAAAGACATACGTCATGACCAAACGTTAGCGATTGGTTATGGCAGATAGAGTGACTCTGGGCAGATCCAATAGTTTTAGACTTCAATAGAGTTCCCGCCTACAAGGAAGTAAACGTTTGCCAATGGAGCGGTGCCAGACTCTATGTACAAATGAAATGTACGAGAGTCTGGTAGAACCAGGCTACAGGTTATTAGCACATTAATAAATAAATTTGTGATAGAAAATAGATATTTCCAAAGAGTCAAATTGTTCAGACCACCACAGATAACATTGCTTAATTTCACATTCACAAGGAGTTTTCTGCATGAGGAGACTGGGTGGTCCTGCTAATGGAGGAATGTCAGCATTACATATAATATTGCATAAAATATTACAAGTCATAATCAGTAAATTTTATTTATTGGAAGAACGGGCTCAAGTCAGACATTAAAACTTCAATCAAACAAGAAAAACAGTTTTGTAATTTGTTTCCAGTTGAACAATTTAAAGAGGTCAATAAAGCATGATTTTAAATTCTATAACATCCAATAAAACCAGAAAGAACTATTTACATTTCATGAATGAAGTACAAAACACATAAAAACACAAGTACACTATCTTAAAAAAATACCAGTGAAGTAAACAAACAACAAACGATGACTACAATGTACAGCAAATGTTTAAATCAAGGAGAAGGGGGATTATTTCCTGAATGGGGAACATTCATAGTACCTTCTTTTCCCCAGCTTTCATCCCATAGCGCAGAATCACGTAAAATTAGCCTTGGATGCCTCAAGCCATAAATAACTAAACAAATGAATATTAGTTGAGCATATTATATTAATAAAGGATTGATAATAAACCCTTTAAGTTTGTTTACTTCCATTACTCATAGTTCAATAAATTACATTTCAATTCATTGCTGCAAAAGAGAGACCTAGATAGAATAGATTCCTGAAACTAAATCTTTAAGTTTAAACTACCACACACACATTTACGATTAAAGCTTTTGGACATCTCTATGGTCAACTAGTGTGGTTGGCAGGGCAAGGAGGCACATTTGATGTCACACTCTTCACATACAAACATATCCTGATTTGTATGAACTTAAATAGAAAACATTGATCTAGGCCACAAATCTTGACAATTCATCCAAAGCAGCACAGGCTACACCACAAAAGATGATTTCTGTCTGAATTCCCCCTGAAACAGACACAAAACAGTGTGAAAATAATAATTTTACCAGAACCACTACTGTGGTGGGAAGAACAGAACACACAAATAGAAAAGGACATTCAAAAATGAACTTCTGCAATCAGAATTACAATGGGGAAATCAATTCAGCGTTTAAAATAATTGACAAAACTAAGCATGTGTGTTGTACTTACATCTACATCATCCCCCTCATCTGCTCTAGGCTGGGTATAAACAGCTTGCGATTTTGGCTTGCTGCAAGCAATCATTTATATCATTTTATTACATTTTAGAACATATTTAATGCAATATATAGTAGTATATAATATAAAGATTTAAAGTTGTATGTGCCATGAAAATAAACTCTTACCTTTCAGCCATTTCTGTAGGGGGAGAGGGTACAAATTAGTCAAATAATTTTGAATAAAAATGTTAAATGTCTAATTATTATAGCTATGGCATCTAATTGTTTGATTTTATAATCAAACTCTCACTCACTCACTCACAGACAGACAAGACAGACACAGACACACGCAGTAAGAACTTACTTGGTAGATATCCCTTTTTATTGGCAAACCAGAGAGCAAAGATGAGCAACCCTACTGCCAGGAAAGCCACGATGACCCCCGCAACAATGCCACCAACATTTACATCACCTATAATCAAGAAAAACAACAAATTAAAGGCAATCAAGACATCTGTTTGAGAAGCAAATATCATAAATATAAAAAATTATACTAAAAATCATAGATCGTCATAAACATCAAAATGTTGCTTTTAGAATAAATGGAGAATTTTCAAGCTATGGCAGAGAGTGGAAGTTAACACCCATTCACATTAAGAATGAGAACTAGATAACTACATCAGCGTCCGCACTAACACTGATGTTCTGTTTATTAAAAGTGCATGCTGCAGTTATGCCGTCTGCCGCTTTAAATGCTCAAGCTATTTAAAGTCAAGTGGATTCTGATTGTTTGTTAACTAGTCCTGATAAATCACTGACTGATAAGGTAGGTTTACAGTAGAGTAGATAGATACATAAATAAAATTTCCTATTCATTGAATGTTATAATTTAAAACTCAAAGGCTGATTGTAACGCCTGCTGAAGCAAAAATACCCTGCGCATCTTCTTCAATCATACACCCACTGCGCTCCCCTCATCCTTCACTTTAGCACGTTTGAGCTTCCACAAGAAGCAATGAATAATATGTGAATAAAAGCCTAAATTAAATCTGTTCATCATATAAAGCGATAGTGTCTCTTCAGAAAATTTGGACTAAACTACTCAAATTAAACGAAATATAGTAACGCCTATATAGCTGTGGTGCACGAGCTGATAAGCGAAAAACATGCAATGGATTGAGGACACAGCGGCACAGACGTCCAAGCTTGTCGAGCGCATTCCTTTTTCACAGACATCAGTGGAAAGTTTCAGTCAGATGTCAGATTTTTCAACCATGTCTAAAATAAAGCAGAGTTGGGAAACAGATCAAAATGAACAAATGGTTCATGATCAACCCATCTCTATTACTTACGGACTTCCATCTTCACTGCATCACCACGCTGAGGGGCACCTGCTTCATTAGAGGCCTCACAGAAATATGCACCGATATCCACCTGAGACACACTAGGGAACTCCTGATCACACAAACATAATTTCACAGAAAAAATTTAGCTAACAAAAACCTAGAATTATCCTAAAGTGCAAAATTACATTTAAATTATAGCAATATAGAGTATAGTACTGAATGTTTTGACCAACAGGTTTGATGTGACATATATATATTTTATTTTCATTTTCAAATATTCTAGATCAACACTCACCAGGTTACCATTGAAAGCGTTCATCTTGTAGGTGAGGTTTTTAAAAGAGGGGAACTTGCTGGGATCGTCAGGGAGGGGAGTGTTGTCTTTGTACCACTTATAGGTGGGTGGGGGGGAGCCATCATTGTCGAAGCAGGTCAGAAGGGCGCTACTGCCTGTTGTGACTGATGAAGGGATTCTAGATACGGGCTTGGAAGGAGGCACTGTAGTGGAGAGAATTACATTGGGAATTGTAAGGCTAATAAATAAATAATATATATATATATATATATATATATATATATATATATATATATTATATTATATATATATATATATATATATATATATATATATATATATATATAATATATACATATATATAATATATACATATATATACATATACACACACACAGGTACACATTTTTTTAAATCAAAGCTATATTTTGTGTTAAATATAAACAACCTCGACCCTACTGATTTCTTCCATGTACGCATCACTTTTCAAAATATCATCTTTTGTTTTCCACAGAAAAATTAATGCATATAGACTTGGAACTAAATACCTGTGAGTGACAGTATTTCACATTTTTGTCCCATGGTTTTATTTCAGTTAGCCTAATAGCTGGTTTGATTTGCATTGAGAGATGATCTAATGGAAAGTACCCCATGCCAATCTCTAGGTATGGTTAAGGGAATGTGATGATGTGAGGCTATTTTAATTTCAAAGGCCAAGGGAACTTTATCCGGATGCATAGTATCCAGGATCCATGAAATAACTGGCTTTTAAAAATAAAAATCTGCCTGCCTCCATGGGAATTTAACATAGGGGTGTCCTAACTTATGCCCCCTGTATTTTAAGGAAGAACATTTATTTATTCACGATGCATTATTCATTCACAAAGAAAATTGGTAAATCCTTACTTTTGTAATTAACGCATTAAGATTAATTTCCAAAAGATGATTTTTTTTATTCCTCTTTTTAGTCAACTTTAGCATGGGTGTGTTCACTTATGCTAAGCACTGCATGTAAACAACACAATATGATTTACCAAGGACAGTGAGTTTGACTGTCTTCTCTCCATATCCACCATTTCCAGACACCTCACAGTCATAGTCTCCAGTGTCTGCTCGCGTCACCTTGTTGAATCTCAGTCCTTCACGATACACAGTGATACGGCTTGCATACTGAGCTGAAAGAAAAAAGATGCATGTCTTTCCTCAAATAGTCATTTTACACACAATAAGGAAATGAATCTGGATGACAACAATAAACTTTTCATCCATACCAGTTGGCTGGTTATCAAAGTAAATGAATGACTGAGAGCCCTTGAGATCCTTGAATTTCCATTCTACTCTGGCTGTTGCTCCAAAGTCAGCGGTGTAGGAACATTTCAAGTCAGCTCCTGAAGAAGAAAAAAAAAAACAAATTATTATTCTTTAGTGAAACCCCTATGCAGGCAGGCACCACATCAAAAGTTCTCCATTAGTAATATCTGACTGCTCACGACACACAGGAACAATTAGCCTATAATTGAAAGACAAACAAAAAGAAAAGGCAAATGAAACTTACCCTCATTCTCCTTCACTTTTACTGAGGGATTAGCAACAGTGACCGTAAATTGGGCATGTAGGCCTGCAGACAGAAAGAGACGGATTCAATCCTAAATCCGTCAGATTTTTTTTTAAATGGTAAATGGACTGCATTTATATAGCGCTTTCACAGACCCAATGGACACCAAAGCGCTTTACAATTTGCCTCACATTCACCCATTCATACACCGACGGCGGTGTCAGCCGTACAAGGCACCAGCCAGCTCGTCGGGAGCAGTTGGGGTTAGGTGTCTTGCTCATGGACACCTCGACACTTGGTCAGGTCAGGTGGAACTGGGGATTGAACCACCAACCTTTCGGTTCGCAGACAATCTGCATGAACCACTGAGCCACTGCCGCCCCTAATTTTTAAATCAAACTAAGCACAGTATAAATTGCATTAAAGCAACACCAAGCAACTTTTCCTCTGCGGTCGCCCTACAGGTTGGAAGCGGAATTGTCCATGACTGCTGTCGTAAATAATTTAGCCTACCGCATCCTACTGTCGCACGCTCTATGTTTATCCAGTACCAGCTTTGGAAGCAACAATGGCCACAGATAAGGTAGAGTACGATGCATGATTTTATGAAAGTATGATGTAACGCTTGCCGTAAAGCAAGTCAAATTTGTAGTTTTCTTATGTCTCATTCGGACTACAGAAACGCGACTCGATCTGGCAATCTTACATAGCGTGGATATATCAGATAAAGGACTGCAAAGTAGTGGCATAAGTGCATTTCACCATGTCACGACATAAAAGCCAGACACTTATTTTGTTTATGTATTTATTTTTTTATTCAACCGGACAACAGGATAGACCCCTGTTCATTTTGGACAGGCTCAGAAAAGATAAATATGTAATTCCTGAAACTATGCAAAGAGGTAAAGGTTGAAGAAAGACATTTGTGTTTTGAACATTTACCCTACCCTTTAAAATTACTACATTTTGACAAACAAAGGATGTTGGGTCACCAAGACCAAGAAGAGAACTAAATGACAGGTTTATTAGGAAGCTAACACATATTGATGCTACGAACATCACTGTGACACTACCAGGGTTTTTCCTGCATAGACAATTATGAGGCGGCCGCCTCCGTCAAATTTCGTGCCGCCTCCGCCTCTCGACAAAATTAGGACAGACAGTCACGTGCTCATATACACTTTATCCACCGTGACAGTTCTGTCGCGATTCCCGCTTGTGTCCATTCTCTAACCGTGTAGTTTGCCGATAGTGCTGCACGGATCATAATCCGCGGGTCGAGCGGGCCGAGTAATAAAAACATTCCATTCAATCGAGGGTGGATGACAGCTAAATGAGTGTAATAAAGACGCGGAACTCCCATCATGGTACCTAATGACGGACGGTAACAAAGTTGCGCTGTTGAGTCTCGCGCAGTTATTTATAACATTAATTATAGTTAAGAAACAATATATAGGCTATACGACCAGAGTGCTGTTTTCCTGAATGTCATCACGATTGAAACCGAGATATTAATTTCATAACAGTTCAATAAACAAATAGTTAAAATTAAGTTACTTACATTTTTAGACTGTTTTTGTTCTGTTTTAGCAGCGAAAATAGTTCCAAACAACAGAACCATATCGTGTCTCACAGCAACTCTCATCCATGATTCATTACTGAAACATTCAGCGTTTTGAACTAATCGCTTGAGTCAAAGATTCAATTGCTCATTATTAAACCGCCTCATTCTGAATCAATCAGCCGTTTGAACGAATCGTTTACATTAATGACTCAAGACTCGCTCATTAAGACGGCCGCCTGCCCCCTCCTACTGGCGGTTTAGTTTCAAAGTATCACTCTTTTCAACATTCCTTGTATATTACAAAAAATCTCATTTAATACAGTTATAATTTTTCAATGTAAATTATTTAATTTGATTGGTAACAGCCTAGTGTCTTATTATTTTAATTGAATGTATTGATAAAATGTAAGAATTTTAAATGAAATTTAGAGCATACATTAAATAAAATTAGGGGGAAAATGCCCTTTGTAAAAGGTACAAAAAATTATTCCGATAAGAGTGTTTTCAAAAATGAAACATTGACAATAAGTTTAAATGGAGTAAAGCCTCTGTTTAGGCTATAAAGAAAATGTAATTTTGCCAAAAGAAGAACTTTTATTTTAAATAAATGTTAATTGTGTGATATGTTACCATATTATCATGCTTAAATTGAATAATTGTAATGTGATGATCAGATGCAGATATCTAAATCAAAGAATATGGGTGGTTGGCGGGTGGATTATTATTTATTTTTAACAACAGATTTGACTGACTCAAAGTGCACCAGATTAATGAATTTATCTTTAAAATGTACAAAATTTTCTCCCGGGGGGCATGCCCCCGGACCCCCCTAGTGTTACAATGTTACCACCTCCGCCTCATTTTGAGCCAGGAAAAACCCTGCACTACCAAACATATCAATGTAATACAGTACATTTCATTTTAACCCTCATGCACTGTTGATCTTAATATCTGAATTTATTAATTATTAAAACGTTTTTAACCACTATTTTTAAGACTGCCCCTCGTTTGTGATTACACATTAACAATAATATCTTAGTCTATATCTAAAGTAATCTTGACAAACTATAGCCTATATCATTTGAATTGTATCAGACTCTAGTTTTCATATTCGATGACTGTTTTTCAAAAGAAAATGACAGAGCAACAATAGATAAATAGCAATTACGGTGCCAAACTATAACACACACACTCTGGTTCTTTATTTAATGACAGAGCAAGATAAATAGCGATATATTCAATTTGTGATTCGGTGCCAAACTATAACACACACTCTTCAAGCAAACTTCGTTACGCATGTTTTGTGTGTACTTTAGAGATTGAATTCTGCCCAAACTACTTCCGAAAAGGATGTCTACATAAATATTTGGAAAATTGTGGAAATGTTTCAGATCACTCAAACCATATATGGAAATAGAAAAGCCCTTAGCCTATATGATCACCAGTGGAGCCTGGATATCATCTAGTGGAAAAGTTTGTAACTGCACCCCCCAAAAAATCTTTTCTTCTTTTTTTTTTAGATATGATTGTATGGCAGTTACAACTGCTTTTCTGAAATTCACATATTTTTCTGACAATTCTTGTAAGTTATACGTTTTCCAGACTGTTTGCCGTTCTAACCTGTTTTTACCCTGTGTACTTGAAGGTAACGTAACGTGTATAAACAAACATGATTGGCAACTCATTCGTGAGTTTTCCGTCTGCTGCTCAACAGGATGTTGTGTGTGTGTGTGTGTGTGTGTGTGTGTGTGTGTGTGTGTGTGTGTGTGTGTGTGGTGGATGCTGCTATCAACAAATAACTGTGTCCGCGTCACTGACGGAGTAGCCTACTAAAACTCAATACAAATACATCACACTTTTACTATATTAATCTACTGCAACTACGCTGTTGTTACTAATTGTTTTTATATGGGCACGCTTCCTGGATTGCCTTTCAGCTGTCACATATTCCTGGTTGTTGAGCTCGGGTTTCGGATGGGGGATGGGCGAGGTGGAAATACAGGTTCTCCAGGTGATACCGCCGAACCATGAAAAGCCTTCTTTCACGTTTGAACAGAAATACAACTAGATTTAAGTTGCTGTTTCTGTTCGAAACACAAAACGTAACTTATAATAAATTAACGTTAGGTTTTGTCCGAAAGCAGATAAAAGTTGCTTTATCCAAATAGTAGCTAATTACATT